>CM057969.1:15064560-15415514 GCA_030142095.1 Rubus idaeus
GACTAGATGCAAAAACCGCGCGATGCTGCGGATACATACCGATATGAGTATAAAGACATTATATTTATTCTAAAAAAAAAATATATATTATACTTTAAAATTATATTATAAATTGTTCTAATTGTCCTAATACTCTGGTGCCTTGGCATTATATTGACAGACCCTCCATCCTTTGGTTTTCCGTGGTTTCCATAGATCGAAAATGTCAGCGTTCCTTGGACAAAACTTTTTTCTCTTTGTTGTAATCTGATTTATCTTATCAGAATGTCAAAATTTCTTGTAATCTTGTGATTATTCATTTAATGCGTTGCTGAATATAGAACCTTGTTTAAAACAATAATTTTATGGTAAGATCGCTGAGGTCACAACAACAATGGCAGTTGCAAGCATTAATATTTGTTCTTGTGTGGTGAATAGATGGAATACTATGAGGATAATTGCAGGAGCAGTTGAATTTTCCTCTATAGCTAGCCTAAGATAAGCTGATGATAGGCCTGACTATAGGTTGAATCAGTATAGATCATGCAAAAGCAAAGAAACCCAAAAAGCTCAAAATAATAACACTTATTAGCAGTACAGAACACACAGTAAGTAAACTTGGAACCTTTAGTATTCAAGAATCAAAACTGATGATTCAAAGCTCATGGTTGGAACCTTTAGCCTTTACAATATGGCTGGAGGGAAGGAGTTAGAAACTTGGATCAATACATGCTCTTGGTTGATTAAAAAAACCTCGTTGATCATACGAATACCAACGGGCCAATATCCTATCAAACATCCAAATAACTTATGGTAAGATTAGAATACTTACAGAAGAGAGAAAAGTAGCATGGCATCAAAGACCACCTAGAATGCTAGAATAAACTAAAGGCAGGAAACTGTACGTTGATGATGGTAGACATTAATCATGGCTTAAAAAAATCAGCTTTTCTTGATTTATAAACTGCAAATTATTTAAGCCAAAAGTTATTAAAAAACAGAGTGAAAGAGAAAAGGAAGCAATTTTTATCACCATTCTTTTCTGCTCCCTTTTATTTATTTGGGTCTTCCTTTTTGCCTTCCTTCATTCCCTACAATCTGCATAGAAAAAAGCAAAATTGAGCTCTTTGGATGTCAATAAATAATGAAGCAAAATGCAAAATAAGTTTCATGAATGGGCCTTTTAGATTGCTTAAGTCAAAGAACTGCATGCCACATTACCATGATTTCATGCTAATGCAACTTCAAAACAGATGAAATAAATTAAAAAGAAAACAGTCTAAAATGTTTCATGTCAATGCCATTCAAGTAGTAGCATGCATCTTTCAACATAGCATGCAATTCATGAGCAGTTTCGAGATCCATGAAAATACAACATGGGGATTTTGCTTCTTTACCAACAAAACTCAATTTTTTCTACTGAGGTTATTCTAAAATCTAGGCACAACAGCTTCTTCTATTGAGATTTTTCTAGGGGTTGATAGAACCCCTTTTTGTGAAACACACATAACTGCATGCTTGAACTGATACATGATAAAAAATTTAGTTCCAAATGTTTAAGAAGATTTGTACAAAAATATAGTTCCATATAGCTACTCAATCCTTAACAACAACATCTGGAAAGTGAATTTTGGAGGACCGTAGATCCAACATGCTTTACACATTGCAATATTGTTTCTGTGTCCATATATATACTTTACCTTGTAACTTTCAGTACAAAATAGAACTGAAAAAAAAAAAAAAAAAGCAAAAGCAAAAGGCATTTGTGCAGACTCCCCAGAATTCTGTTTTATAAACCTCCTGTGTTGACATTTGCAGTTAAACGGTTAATTCATTCTTAATAAGGTGATTAGTGCATGCACAGAATTAATCCTCTGCAATGATACAAATGGTCCCCAAATGCAGAAGCAAGAGGCCGGTATAGATAGGCTATTTATATACACACGTGATTGAGAATTGAGCACGTACAGCATCTAAAAAGATTTCAACATCGATGGACACACTCCTTGTGTTTTACACCTTTTAATTTGACCTTTTTCACATTTCATTTCAATACAACCTGATAACCCACAAAAAAACACATGCACACACACACACACACACACACATATACATATCTCCAAATAACAAATAGATTCATCTTTTAAACGAAAATGGTCTCTATTGATCCCTACTTGATTATTATCATGATCATACATGCCCTTGAAAAGAATCAAACAAATTTTAAATGTGGAACTGCTTTTTTAAGTTATAAAGCTCAAACAATAAATGGAAACAATCGTAGATAGTGAAAAGGCAAGTTCACTAACAAAGCTGCAAAAACCTCGCTGGTAAAATCTCATAAGCACATCTAACACCGGTTATATAACCTATCTATCAATTACATCTCAATAGAATATCTTCCTATAAATTCACTTAATCAACATTTTGTCAAAGGAAAGTAATTCCCATCCACTACTTTCCTACCCAGTAAGAGAAAACGTTCAAGATTTAAACTTTTTCATAATCAATAGCAATTATCTGAGCTTAACGTTCTCAGTAGTAATGTGACGCAAGTGGGATTACAAATACAAAGAAGAAATTTGAGTGCCCACACTTCACCTTCAAATCACTCATATATGAATTCAAGTATACACTTATCTACTCATCCACAGCAAAACCCAGCAGAAATTGACCATTCAATAATCTAGCTTTTAAGGTTTTAGAGAAAAATCCGAACAAAAAATGGCCAAACCTAATGAATCTAATCCAGTAATCCTTACAACCACTGACGTCTAAATTTTATTGAAAGAAAAACTTACAAAAGAGAGTTGCAGAGAAATATAGGTCGGCATGAGAAATTGTAGAATTTGAAGGCAAACCTGACATCGGTAAGTGGAGGATAGGCAAACTTTGGTCCCTCTCTTTGGTGTGTATGCCCTCTGTTTGTGACTTTGTGTCTGGGTCTGTCTCTGCGTCTCTCTTGCGTCTGTGATGAGAGTTGAAGAAGAAGAAGACGGGGGAAACGAAAGAATAAAAGAAAAGCAGGCAGTGGCAGAAAGTGTAATTTAACGAAAACCAAGGGCAAAAAGGGGAATCAATAGAGGAGCTTCACTGTTCACAAAGCCTTAGGCTTTTAGTATATATAACTAGGTGATATGCCCGCGCGCTGCCGCGGGTATAAATCGAGCTTTATTAATAAGTAATGAAAAGGCAAAGTACGTAAAGAATTTAATAAATGGATGAAGAATGAAAACAAAAGTTACATTGTACAAAAGAGCAGTTATAATACATGGAACAGATGTATATATGATTACAATGACTGCAGTTCTCATAGATTTTCTCACATTTCTCTCTCCATTCACAGGAGCATCATGATGCTGTTGTATAGGTTTAGAAGAAGATTGTCTTTTCATCCTTCGAGTTGTTTTCTATCTTGGAAAGCCTTTTATCTTCTTCTTGTTCGATTACTTCCCTGGAAATATCAACCACTTTTTTATCCGTCTGCAAATCAAAATTCAATAAAATTCCAACTATAAGAAATTCTAAATGTCAGTAGAGTATGCAAAAGATTAACTTTTCCTCTCCCTCATTGTTTTCTAAGTAAAATAGAATTGCTAGAAAACTTGCAGTTAAACTAAACAAAGTAAGCACATGTAGAGAACTCACATCTTTGTCAAAGTCGCTATCCAACACGTCAGCAACTTCAGTTTCTGCTTCATAGTTATCATCATTTTCATCCTACAACAATTTCCATTCATGAAGTTGCTTTATTTCTATGATCAGATAGACAGATGGTCAACTAAGGAGAAGTTAGACATACCTGGTTTCGACATGGCTCAGGTGTGCGATAATTATGGCTGTGAATTTGCTTACCTTTCCATGTATTAATACCTGAAAATGATGTACATCATTAATGAAAAGGAAAAAAGAGTAAGAATCAACTTGCAAATGGATTTCATAAATCATTCTACTGTTAGGGGTTTTATATATCAAAATCATTGCCTGTTGGCAAAATGTTTCCCAACACATTGCGTGAATCAATTCTAACTCTCTAGCGTAATCAATTCACGATTTAACCTTCCAAGTTCACATCATTAAGTCCTCTTATAAATTGCAAGAGCTTGCTTTGTTAACAGGATTCCTCATTCATAGCAATCTATTATTGCATCTTCATGGCATCATAACATGATTAAGATAAAGCATATACAGCTAGTTTGCTTTCATAAACAGGAATTTCAAGTGTGCATAAAGAGATATAACTTTCTTCTGGTATTTAAAAGTTACTTAAATCGTATGGTCAAGATCAATTCACCATCCAGAACTATAATGTTTGATGTGATATATATAAAAAACTGAAAAAAAAAAAATATTGCTGTAGTACTGTTATCATATCAGATTTTCATATCTAGTGTATTTTCAAGTTTAAATATCTAACTTATGGAATTTTTACTCTGAAAATGATAGGGCAATGAAATTATTATCAGTAAACGAAACAGATTTTGCACACAGTAACTATAGCTAGGATGAGAGTTTAACATATGTCTTTAACATCCAAAAAGGATGAGTTTCATGGTAACTACTCTTATATATATGAAATCTGGTTATTCATTTTATGTACAAATAAAACCATACATATGAATATGGTTTACAATGCAATATGTTTGCAGAAAAGTGTTAATGGTGCAATTAAGAAACCCATGACAATTCACTGTATATGCAAATCATACTAACAGTGAGAACAGAGATTGCAATTTACAGAACAAATGGACTCTGAATTGGCATGAAACTAAGTTATGTCATAATCTAACTTTTGGTTCAAATTAAAAAGGTACCCACTCTACACAAAGTTGCCAAAATTCTCAAAACACACCCATCGAAGGCAACAAAGAAAAAGCATCACAAAGTAGTGCACTTTTCCCAGAATGCTAATTATGCTCTTTATACACATGAACTACATAAAGCTACGAACTTTAAATTCAATGTTCAATATAAACAATAATGAGTAGCATACCTTGTCATATTCCTTCTTCTCAGCCTTGGGTTGCTTCAAAGGCTTTGCTTTTCCACTTAAAACAAAAGACAAAAGGAGGAAAATTAATTTTGATTCCAAAATCCCATCAAATCTGACAAATTTTTAGGGTTTATTCTCCCTATTGTTTTCTAATTGACACTTAAAATTGAATTCAAAAACTTTAGCGTTTTTGAAGTTTAAAGAAAGTACCTTGCTTGGACGACATGACTGAGATCTAAGGTTAAATCGTGCTCCAAAAGAAGCATAAAAAAAAATTATACTTTGCTCTGATTATTTTGATCATTTCATAAAAAAAATTACCCAGATTGCAGCTTTGCTTCCTTAAACAAAATAACCATAGTTTATGCAAAAACACTACTAACCTGAAAATTGAAGTTTCTATTCTTCCTTCCTCCCTTTTATCTCTACTTTATCTCTTTTCAGCAGTAGCTGCATATATACATCAGCATTAAAAATTATATCACAGCAGAAATTAGAACGGATCAAACTCCATCACAGAAAAAAACATGAGTTTAGGATAAGAAATATAAAGAAAACTTCTCCTAGTCCTCTTCAGTAAAAGAACTTAGCACCAAACAGAAGCAAAAGAACACAACCTGATTAACAAAATAAAACGGCCTGAACAAAACCAAATTCAATGTACAAACCAAGCCAAATTCATGGTTTCTGAATATTTTGGTTTATCATGTAGAAACCAAGCCATATTGGGTTTTCTGGGTCATATTTTCTGGTCTGTGTTTATGTTGTCATACTAAGGCAGATTGAGAAGACATGGAAACTACCTCTGGTGGGTCAAATGCATATGAAACAAACCAAAAGGCTGAAGAACAAAAACCTAAAGAAAGCCTCATGAAGAATTGGCCGTTAATGTCATCAGTCATTATTTAGTGTTTTCTCACTTCATGACATGGCTTATACAGAGGTAAATTTTATACCTTTCTATGTTAGCAAAGGATTCATTTTTTTTTTGTTCAGTATTTATTTTTTGTTCATTTGCTCTCTTTTTTTCGAATCGTTTCTTGGCATTTCATTTGTTTTAGTTAGATGAGAATTGCTAAATACTTAAACAGCGGTTTAGTTTGATTGTAATTAAAATGTGAATGCATAGGTTCAACCATATAACAACTCTTTAAACTTGTTTCAGAGTCTTACTTACAATATATGAATAATGTAAAGATGATTTTTTTTCTTGTTAGTTTATCGCTAGAATCCTGTTTTCTACTGTGGTTTACCATAGCACATCTGCAGGACAGAAAAGACAGTAGCTTTGAGGAGTAATAAACCCCCAAATTTCAATACTCAAGAAAAATCAAACAATCCATGAACTCCCAAATTTGAACAAAACCTTAAGAAAAATAGAGTTCCCAAAGTAACACTATAGAGAAGGAAGAGAACTCGGAGAAGAGGATGGGTTCTTACCGCTAGAGAGATGATTCTTGGCTGATCGATTGTTGCGCGAAGGAGAGTAAAAAAATTTCTTCTTTAAAGCGAGAAGAAGAAGCTCGCAACACTTTTGCTTGTGAGTTGCTCGTGCCTTAAACTCTTTGAGGCAATTTGTCGACTTAGACTTAGCTTCTTGACATGTCCTTGCCCAAGTCTCTTTTACGCATTTTATGATACAATTGCAGCTACTAAACTTTTAACGATTCATCAGAAAATTAGAGGGGATTGTCTTCACCAGCACTGCAAAATCCATCAATGCTTTCGGAAATTATAATCTTGAAAAGAGTAATGCTAAAGGGACTCCTTTATTATAGCATCAGCTAGTCGCATCACCGCAATATATTATACATATTATGAGTTTATGACTAATCAAAAACCACAAATGTGAGATCAGTTTCTTAATGATGGTCACACTCACACATTTCTCTCCTCTTGTACTTACTCCGTTCACAGCTTATTTTTGGAGAATAATTTCACATTTCACACAACAATTATCCTTTAAAATAACAGTTTGAATAAAAAGAAGAAATTGTTTTCCTCCACCACCCAACACACCTCTTTACAACTCTGTACAGTGAAGAACATATTCCAATGACCAAATAAGAATTCCTATGACCACTTTTCTTTTTCTGGAAAAGAAGATTGAAAGGTTGTTATAACAGATAGAGAAACATTATTTAACAAAAAGAAGTAATGAACTCTGAAACGCTTTCTTAAACATTTGAAGTTGATTATTAAACTTCATTGATGGTATTCTTTGTAGTTCAAAATGGGGTTTCTGCATTTTCTTTGAAACCACATTTTAGTACTCCAGAAACTATACCAGCAACTACACTCAGCTATTATGTTCATTTTGGAATTCAATTATTCTGCTGGGAAAAAAAAATTCTAAAAGCAATCCATCTCGTCAAGCATTTAGTTATACTTTTTGTGAATTATGAATTGGCCTCAACAGCCACATGGCTATGTTAGGACTGCTTTAATACATGGATGCAGAATCTAATGGGAAGAAAGAATGCAGGATCTTTGAGGGAAAGAAACAAAGAGACTTTTTTAAACAAAGAGTTTGTCAAAATTCAATTCCCGAAGAACAAAAACAAAAAAAAGAGGGTTAACATTAGATATGCATAATCCAAACCACAATCAAAACTTTTCAAACCCAGAATCATTTTTCCAGCTCAATGAAACTTAAGCTTCTAGCTTTCATCTGAATAGAACAAAATTCATGCAAATTCACCAACCCACACAGAGAGAACGTATTAGAAATTACATAATCAGCCAGCATTGATGACTTACAGTTTCTTGAAAAGCTCTTTTAATTCCAAGAAGCTGATTGAAGCTCAAACCACTGCTAGCAGGTGCCTTATCTGGTGCCTGAGATTTAACTCCTGAAAATAACAAACATAGCAACCATATAAAACCCCAAAACCTTTCACTACAATCCACTCCCACTCCCATTTTATCAAATTCCTTAAAAAAAAATCTATAGAAGAGCTAGAAGAAAGAAGACCCAACCCTATTTGCAGCAGCCTTACTTGAGACAGAGAAACAAACATAGCAACCATATAAAACCCCAAAAACCTTTCACTACAATCTCTACTTTATCTCTTTTCAGCAGTAGCTGCATATATACATGAACATTACAAATTAAATCACAGCAAAAATTAAAACTGATCAATATGATCAACACAATCCTATTCAAAGAAACTCAACTCCTTAATTAGTTCCAGCTGTGAGCGAAGATAAGCAAAGTGGCTGTTAGAATACACCCATTCGCATTAGTTCATCCAAAGTTCCTTACCCTTATCCATCACACTCTTATCGATCACATGCATTCACACTTTTTCGATTCTCACTTTCCAAGCAGTATTGATCTGACTGACAACAACAACAAAAAAAGGAGGGTTGACATTAAAGCTTTCCAAACCACAATCAAAGCTTTTCAAACCCAGAATCATAACATGCAAGCTAAATTTTTTCGAATCTAACTGAAAACCCAGCAAGAGTACCGAGCCAACCAACAATCCAAACCACAATCAAAGCTTTTCAAATCCAGAATCATAACATGCAAGCTAAATTGTTTCGATTCTAACTGAAAACCCAGTAAGATTACCGATTCTAAACCAAACAATAGAATTTCGTAAACCAGAAGTGAGCGATGACGGTCTGGCTGGGGTGGCGACCGTCCGACGCCGTTTGTGATGGTGATGCAGCGGGGTGGTAGGTTGAGGATGGATTGTATTGGGCTTGGCTTGGAGAACGATATCGAGAGAGGAAGAGAACGATAGCAAGTTCTGTTTTTTACCAGAAGCGGTGGAGCTGTAAAGAATGAGGGCAAAAAAGGGAATATGCCTACACGGCTCGGCTCCGAGCCGACACTGTTCATAAGCCGACACTGAACTTTAGTATATAGTAAATTGGGTATTTTGAATTTGGAGTGGGTATCACAGATTTGGGGTTGAACATTAATAATTATCGATGGTAATCTACAATATTTAGGTAGCTTCCTGGATTTATTTTTTGTTTCATAAGTAGAAGATAAATTGAAGAATTTTTTTTGCTTTTCATGAATAAGCAGGAATTTAAATGAATTTGGGTTTGCAAATGGAAGAGATGGTTTTATGGAGATGAATCTGGGTTTGCAAATGGAAGAGACGGTTTCAATTGTAGCGTACAGTACTTGTCATGTTTTCTTCTTGCGTTTGTCTTCATCTTTCACTCTCTCTTTTCTTCCTTAGTGCTGCTGCACCAAACATGGGACATAATCCTTGATATCTTAGCCTAGCTACTCTACGGCCTGTTACCACAACACCGGTTTTCGGAATAATCCCGGCTTCCATACTACCATGTAACAAACGGCCCTTAGAAGTGTTGCATCAGATTTTGCAACAAGAAATGATAGAATCAAGAGGATGCAAATCATTATTGCTAGTCAGAAGAGAATTAACCAAAGATAACATAATCCAATTCCACAACACGGTTAGTAATATTGCAGTCCACAGCGAACTTGAGACCATGAAAGAGACCCCAGGTTTCAGCATCAATGACTTCACCAACACCAACTCACCAAGGTTGGATTGGAAACCACACATCCAGTGGCCAAAGGAATTTCGAATGACTCCACCAGTAGCAATCTTTTCATTTTGATTCATTGATTCATTGAGCCAATTGTCAAAACAAACCTTTGATTCATTGATTTATCAGTCAACTAATAAAATACTAACATGTGTTTTTTTTTTTGAGTTTATTAAATTTAATTAATTAATTAATTAACATTGCTTAAAAAATCAAAATCAAATTAATTCATCCTCTCTCTCTCTCTCTCTCTCTCTCCAGCTTCGTCCTTCATCTGTAAATCCAGCCCCAAATTTTTCTCTCTCATCTACTCAATTCAAATTTGGTTATGTGTAATTTTGACACACTCCGAGTGAGATGATGAGGAAATGGCGATGGTGCGGCGAAGTGGCGAGGCGAGTATTGGTGAGGGAGCAACGTGCTTTTTTCACAACATCATCATCATTAGTTTCAACACGAAGCAGTGGAATTGGGGATCCAATCTTGTGCGGTCGAGGGGACAAGAAGACGAAGAAGGGGAAGCGATTCAAAGGGTCGTTCGGAAATGCTTGGCCAAAAAAGAAGAAGATGGTCGAGCGCATCAAGAACAATGTTGAGGTTCCAGGTCCACTCCTTGGCCTGAGCCTCTCCCTTTCAAGCTTATTTAAAATTGAATTCTGATTGCTCGATCTGTTGGGGTTCTTTCATGCATTGTTAAATGTCATTTTTATTATCGAAATGAGAATATGTACATTTTTTGTATGAATGCTTTTGGCTCTTCTTGGGTTTTTTTTTAAAACGAGTTTGATTAATTTTCTGGTTTCGAAAAAAAAAAATTGGTTTTTAATTCTAAATTTGATATCTTTTCTTAATGTAGGTGGCATTGAATATAAATGAAAATACTGTTTTATCCACGTCTTAATCATCAAGTAAGTGACATGTAGGTGCCATATAAGCAATTTTAATAAGAGAATTGATGGAAGTACCAAATGGACACATAGCACAATAGTTTGGATACTATAAGACTCTTTAATACTTCAAGTATCAAAAATTGCAATTGGCAATAATACATGTACCATATAAGAATTTTACCCAAAATAAATTTACTAAAAATTATGTCTGCGCTTTGTTGCGAGTTTTGAATCTAACACATAAATTCAATTGTAGAAATAATTATTGACAATGAAAGGCATAAATCTTTTCTCCAAATTCGATACTACTCAAAAATATCCAACACACATTGGCTATTTAAGAAAATACTTCAACTAAACTAAACACCAAATGTGAAGTAAGCTCTAGAAAGAAGAATGTTCCTTCAAAATTACTGTGAAGCAAATTAAATAGAGGTATCAGTACTTTGGGTCCTTGAATCATGAAGCAAGAAGCCATACGGTTAGAGGTGAACATTGTCCTAATAGATGGCCTTTAATCTTTTGCTCTGATCTCTCTGAACCAAATTAAGAACATTGTCATCATAACCAAAAAGACGCAGAAAATAAATACGTACACACATACCTTTCTTCTCAAATTTTCTGATCTAGTGATCTCTATATGTGAAAGCCAAATCATCCATAAAGAAGAAAAGTGCAGCAAATACCATATGAAAACAATGAAACTCTGGCCTAAACTGGTTAATTATCCCTAAGAGTAGATCATGACAATTGAGAAAACCTCTCCAATACATCCTAGCCATGGTGGTATCAGACTATCAGTAGGTATCAGATCACAACTTCCAAATAATTCTAATCTCTCGAGACATTTCCGAGTCGAATGCTAAACCACTATATGTCCATTTGAAAACATAACATCATAAGATGAATTCTTCTTCACACATTTAAAAAAAAGGTCTTGTATTGTAGTTTTTTCTTTGTGGAAGTGTGAGTGGGTGTATAGCAAAGTTATCTGTAATCTAATTGATTCAGAGAACCTAACATTCAAGCATTGAGAAGAATGACAATGAATTTAACACAGTAAAAAAAAAAACACAATGGTGATTATATTACTGACAAATTGATATGAAAAAAGAAAAGATTATGACATAAAAATATATAATCAGTAGGTATTTGAAACAAACCTAGTCGAACCTAATCGGTATGAGTGTATGACACACATTTATTTATGAGTTTGGACTCCAAATTTGCTAGATGGGTCAGCATACTCGGCACCGCAGACTAACCCAAGACAAAGACTTAACAAAGCCCTAAAAAAGGTGGGAAATTGGGAACTTGTGGGTTTTGATGGTATCTGCAGTAAAATGCCAAATTCTTAAATCCAAAAGTGAAATATAGATATAAGATAATATAATGATTGAAACTAAACCAAAGCAACCAAAATCAGAAGCAGCAAAAAGCACAATTATTATGACACGCATTGTTCGATTAAAAGAAAGCACAACCCGAACCACACAAAAAAAAAGGTTCTCGATCACTAGGTCAATTTGGCCCAAAATATTTTTCACCGACACAAGCAAAAACTCGATTTGCCCACCCAGCCCATTTAAATCCGAAGCCCAACGACAATTACCAAAATGTACATACAACCTTCCATTATTACGAAATGCCACCGGCATTTCTCTCTCTCTCTCTCTGTCATCTCTCTCTCTCACATACCCGGCCGCCTCCTTATTGTTTTCTCTTCGATTCTCCTTCCCCCTTCTTCTATTTCATAATATGAGACACGATATGTGATCGCCTCGAACACACGAAGCCGCCAATACAAGATTCGAGCGCCGAAGTTGCCGAAATCGAAAATCCCGATCGGAAAAACCCGAACTTCTCTCATTTCGGCGTCGCCTTGGCTATCCACGACTACCGACGTCATCACCGTCACGAGACGAACCTCCCAGTACCCTTTTTTCGCCATGAAGTGGCCGGAAAACGACGCCGAGCTCAGCTTTGTCCCTGTAGAGGAGAGAGAGGCCGGAAAATCTAAAGGCTTCTTGGCCGTTAGATCTGGTCTTACGGCTATTAATATCCCTTGCATTACTTTAACTTTGATGGTCCAGATGTCGCCTTAATTAAAATCAACGGACCACATTGCACCATCTTCACTTCCATTTAAATTTTTTTTTTAATTCTCAACCTTCCGAAATTCAAAATAAATAGTGCCGTTATCCGAAAAATTTTCCAAAAATTTTCATGAACTCCTCGTGAAATGTACTTTATTATCGAGTTTTCAAAGTTCTTAAATCGGAGTTACGACATGAAAAAAATTTCTAACATATTATCGATCCTCATTAATAATTTACCAACAAAGTTCTATTGTTCACTCGATAGAGTTCTAATGTCCACTTAATAGGATTTCAATCTTCCGAAAATCATTAAAAATAGCTCAGTAATTCAAAAAATTTCTCGAATTTTTTATGAAAATTTCTATTGGCCATTTGACAACTCGGTAATAAATTACATGTCACGAGGAGTTTATGAAATTTTTTGAGGAATTTTTCGGATAGCGGCACTATTTATTTTGAATTTCAGAAGGTTGGGAATTAAAGAAACTATATTTTAAAAAAGGAAATAATGGTGGTGCAATCTGATCCATTGATTGCAATTAAGGCAAGATCTGGACCGTTAAAAGGAACGAGAACTACAATTATGCAAGGGCCCAATTAAGTGACCCGACCGACCCAAGCTCCGGCTTTATAAGACCTCCCTCCTCATTTTCAAAATGGAGCCAAACAGTAAAGCCAGAGCCTAAACACACTCGAATCATTCTCTCCCTCACTCTCGTCATTTGAATTAGTTTTGTTCGGCAAACTTCAGTAGCTCAGTTCAACGATCGAAGCAAGATACACTATGGACATCGAAAATTCAGAGCTTATAGGTATCTATTATCGATTTCAAATTATGATTTTTTGGCTCTGCTTTTTTATCGTGGTGTAGATCGATTCCTTTGATCAAATTGTGGCATGAAACGTTTGGAATTTGATTAATCACTCCTATATTGCTTTATTTCTGTTCGATTTTGAGGATTTTTCAGTCTATGTGAGGTTTGGATCTTAATATTGCTTAATAATATGTAGTGTAATTTCATGCTTAATTCGAATTTGTTGCTTGAGATCTAGCAAATTCGTTGTGTTTTTGGATATTGCTGGTTTATATTTCTAGTTTGTTCACGAAATCCAGCATTTCAGATCAGTAATTGGCTGTTTGGCTGAGAAAAAAATATTCCTACTCTGTTTGGCTGTTTCGCTTTGGAGAAAGTACAAATCTGTTAATCAGTTGGTGTTTATATTAATTGAAATTATCAGGTCTATCCGTCTATGTTAGGGAATTAGTATTTTCATTTATTAATTTGAGTACTGCTTGCATAGATCTACCTGTGGAAATCAAATGTCTGGATTCCGATGTAGTGATTCACAGATACCGAATGTCTACAGTGGACGAGGTAATTGACTCTTTAGTCGTTATTTCCTTGCTAATAAAATTGATTGTCTTTAAATGGTTTTATGGATGTTATTGTTAATGTTGGATGCAGACTCAATACTCTAGATTCAGTTCTGATTTCGATTTGGACACGGAAGAATACCTAGGTAGCTAAATGAGAATTAAATTTGTTTTGAAATCTTACCTAAGATTAGTTTTTATAATCAAACTGACGCTACCTATTTCACATTGATTCATTTAAAGGAAGTGGTGCAAATGGTGTTGTTGTTGGATGCAAAAGCAGGTTGGATGAAAAAAATTATGCTATAAAAAAAATCTCAATATTTGTTGAGGATGAAAGCTTGCCTTTTGAACAACTGATGAGGTACTAAAAGCTTACAATCTTTGTATAACTTGATAAATTCTGTAATTTCTGATTCAGTACATATTTTTTTTTTAGGGAGGCAATTATTTTATCCAAATTCAACAACTCTGCAGTTGTCCGATATTATTCGGTCTGGATTGAGCCAACATTTGTTGGCATCACCGGAGACCCTAAAGAATCAACTGAAATGCATGAAGTTGAAACAAACCAAGCATGCCTTTACATACAACAGGAGCTATGCGACTGGTAATTATCACTCCTCATTTAAAAGAACAGATTCATATATTCTGCACATTTCCTTCTGCAACAGATTTACTATACTAATCAATTTTGCACATTTATCATTCATATAATCTTCCTCTCAAGCAACATACACTTTTGTTTTTAGCAGAAAATGAATTTCATTGATAACTTTCAATCATCTTACAATAAATAGGATAACAATGGGCCTTGTCAAAACATTGCACGATAATTCTGAGTGAAAGGCAAAAACCCTAAAAACTTAGAAATAAAACTACATACTATACTCCCCCCTACCAATCTAAGATGAAGTGACGGAGATAATGGTATTCACTTCAAGTGACTAGTTCCTAAAACCTTTTTGCATACAAGATTGAACTATTTTAGTCTACCAATCCAATGATTTTGATTTAGTGTTTGGTTCCTGCAAGCAAAGTAATGCACATATTAGACAGATAAGAAAATGCATGAGATTCACTATCAATATAAGGAATTGCATTGTTCAACATTGAACTATTTTAGTCTATCAATCCAATGATTTTGATTTAGTGTTTGGTTCCTGCAAGCAAAGTAATGCACATATTAGACAGATAAGAAAATGCATGAGATTCACTATCAATATAAGGAATTGCATTGTTCAACTGAAAGTGTAGTTGACTGCACCAGTAACATTTTATCTTGAAATTATCATATATTTATGGAGTTAACACTTTACTGTTGTTGTGCTACAGCACTTTAAGGCAAAAGATGGAGGATGAAGCACTTGCACTGCGAAAATGTGCAAAATTTTTCTTGAAAACCGCAGAAGGCCTGAAACACATACATAGTCGCAATATCATGCATGGAGACATTAACACAGCAAACATATTCTTCCGCAAAGGCAAGCTGAAAATTGGAGATTTTGGCCTTGGTGAGTCCACTTTTGGTTTTACATTGAATAGAACTAAGACTTAACTACAGATGCCAAGTCTTTTTGGGTCCTAATTAACACTTCCACTACTTTATGTTCTGCAGCCCGGGAAATAGGTGATGGTGATAATTGGATTGCAAGCAGACCTTATTACGCGGCACCTGATGACCTTGTGAATGCAAAAGCAGATGTATTTAATTTGGGTGTTCTGCTGGTTGTGATGCTACTCAACATCACCGGAGGTCCTAAAGAATCTGAGGTCATTGACATGCTGACACTACACAGAGAAGCAGTGCTTCCTGACACCTGGCCTGATGGGTCACTTAAGAAATGGGTGATGAGAATGCTAGAAAAGGAACCATCACAGAGACCTTCGTCATCAGAGATTGTGGAGAAGAAACTAGAAATAAAGGATGCTATTCTCGATTTTCGTTTGAAAAAGAAGCGGACGGTACAGGCTACTGCCATAAAGCAGATTGAAGGGATGCAGCGCAAACACACAAAGCTTAAGAATGTCAAACGTAGCAGTTCAAAGAAACAGAAGGTATAGGCTACTGCAATTATCAGTAGCAGTCACCATTTGCTTCTGCAGCAAAAACATATGGTAAAAGTTCAAAGTACTTGATAGTGTAAGCACCAAATTGTTTGAAAGTTTTCATCCAAGAGGATTCCGATTGACAAAGATATAATTTTGGTTCCACTGGAGAACTTTAAAGACAATCAGTAATGGTCACAAAGGGAGGATGCAGGAGAATAAACAAACTATGTTAGAAAATTTGCTGTTTTATTACAATGTCAACTTTGAATTCTGACTACCTTTGTTCTAATTTTCAAGTACTGGTCTTATATTGTCCTATAGGTATATTCACTATTGAGAGGATTTTGCTTTCTTCCTCTTCTTCGTATAATTCAAAACTGACTTAATGGTGGATGTGCCTATGTGGAATCAAACTGTTAGATTGTTTATATTCTTATTTGCCAAGCAAGAAAACAATGACGACATCTTATTAAGCGTTTTACTCTCACGTTTTTAATATCCTCTATTATCTCCTTTCTTTCTTTTTTCCAAACAGTGGTTTAAGATACAATGTGATCATCCTAACTGGTTGTGCTGCTAGAACATTTATCAACTGATGCTCTGAATTCTGAAATACTTTTAAGCTACCATGATATATGGTAAAATATAGTGAGATAACAACAAACCATGCAATCTATTTCAGGTTTATAAGTCAAGACAATGGAAAGTGAATATAGAATGTATGTGGTTACCTAATTCTAGGGAACCCTAGCATTGCTATCAAATGTAAATTCAATTTGTTGAAATAATTTCTTTTATCACTAAGCTGAGTGAAAGGAGGTAATTTATCATTAGAAATGCGAAAGAAGAAATCACTTACCATCTGAAAGAGCTTCAACGACCTCATCTGGTGCTACATTCAGTGCTCTAAACAGTATAGCTATGTTTTGTGACTTTGTTGGGTTGATCCATGAGAAATGGAGTAGGCTGGCTTCATCCACAAAATCACGCAGGGCAATTCCACGACAATATCTACATGTTTCAGACTGCCTGTTAGAAGGGTTAATACGAAATTTCACTGGTTTATCTAAGCTACGAGGCAAAATGCACAAGACTGGACCAAACAATTCACATTCATCACACAGAGTTTTGAATTGCTGCTGGAAATTGACATCGAAGAATGACACACTTATAAAGGTATCAAATTTAGTGGGTGTCATAGCAAAATGCACAAGACTGGACCAAACAATTCGCATTCATCACACAAAGTTTTGAATAGCTGCTGGAAATTGACATAGAAGATTGACACACTTATAAGGGTATCAAATTTTCTTTGGAGATTAATGACTAATGGTCTGCCCACTCTGCTAAAACTATTGGGGAACAATTAAGCTAGCAAAATCCCCCATATGCCCCAGATGCAATGAATATGAAGAACCAGTAGAACACCTGGTTGCTTATTTGTGCTCGGGTTGGAAAAGAAAACATTACTGCAATCGAAAAATGGGGTTTACTGCCATTCCATTTATGATACTTACTGTTAGCAGGAAGCCATCATCATCTTTGGAGCTTATCAATAGAGAGAGGGGCAATAGGCTCTTCAACGATGCCTTGTCTAGTTTCATTCATGTATTGGTTAACCACAGCCTTCATCCTCCGGTGTTGATTTTGCTTTGTCGATGTCTGAACCCTAGGTTGTTCGGCATTACTCTCTTGTTCCTTGTTCTGGGCCCTTTTCTCGGGACTCGGATCTTCTCCTCACCAAGAGGAGAGGAAATATCCTTACCAAGAGATCTTGGCCCTTCATTTCGAAATAGAGGGCCAAGATTTTATACAATTTTAGGGTGGGGTAGGAAGTTTAAGAAAAGTGAAATAAATGTTAGCCCTTCATTTCGAAATGGAGGGCCAAGATTTTATACGCTTTTGGGGTGGGGTAAGAAGTTTAGGAAACTTTATTTCGAAATGGAGGGTCAAGATTTTTGGGTGGGCAAATAAGAGATCCTCTTGGTGAGGAGAGGATCTCATTCCCTTTTCTTGGATTTCGCTTTGGGCTAGTTTGCCATGGGGTTTTTATGAGTTATCATTCGGTTTTTTACTTTTTGATGAAAACATTTTTTTTTTAAATTATCACAACCAATAGATTGGAGGTGCCAATTAAACCAACCCTAGAAAACAAGGGAGTAAAGGCTTTGGTATAAATATTCATCTTTTTGTTTTATACTGATATAGCTAATATAAAATATAAAGAGAAGCTCATATAACACCCTAAACTACAATTATCAATGTTAAAAAGCATTAAAACTTAAGGAGTGACCGAACTTTGCCAAATTATCAGTGAAATTATAAATATTTATCTAATAAATAAGCCACTAGTCATTCAGTCTTGATATGTGGAAGTTGAAATTCTAGAAACATATAGATTTTTTGAACTCCAATATCACCTTAAGCAATGAAAGTCGTTGAAGTAAATAGATTTCCACTATTGGGGCACATTCATCAGGGCATTTCGACAATCCCCACGACAATAAAAGCAAGCTTAAGCCCGTAATTAGGTAGTTTTTCCAGTGAGGACCAATATAATGAGGATTTGGTGATGACGTTTTGATTAATGGTTCTTATAACTATTTTTCGATTACATCTCGAAAAATCAACCGTTTAATGTTAAGATATTCATGAGTAGATCACTTCTACAAATTTTCAACAAAATTTGAAATCATTAAGATACTGAACTAGACCAAATAAATGGACGAACCAAATTTGTCAATTTTGAACCATTCATATTCATAAATGGTAAATCACAATTATAGATGACCTAACGATTTCTGATTTCATTGCAAATATGTAGAAGTGATCTACTCATAAATATCTAAATATTGAACGATTGATTTGTCGAGATATAATCAAAAAGTATATCTAATCGAAAAGTTCTCACCAAGTCCTCATTATAGTAGCCCTCACTAGAGATTCTACCAATGTAGTATTATCACAAATAGTACTTGAACTCTACCTCTATTATATAAATAATACTTGAATTTCATTTTTTATCACAACTAATACTCAAACTTTTCATATTTTATCTTAAATGGTACCTATCATCCACATTCGTCAATCTTCCGTTAAAAAATCCAACAAAATTGAAAAAATAAAAATAAAAAAATCTCATACTTCGTCTTCCCGATCCCCTTCTTCCCCATCTTCTTTTTCTCTCTCGTCCCCCTTTCTTCTCTCTATGTGTCTCCATAATTCTGCACACACCACCACACTTGCAACCCTTTTATGCTCATCCCCTGTACTACTCTAACAAACATCACCATGGTCAATCGATTAGAACTGTAGACTTGTAAACAAAGAACCGTAATTCAATTAATCTTTGTAATTAAGTTGGGCTAGCTAGCAAAATTTCTAATATCCCTTTGACTATACCATGAGTCCATGATTATATATATTCTGGATTCAATCACACGTTTCTTTAATTGAACATGAGCATTTCAAACCCAGAAAAGCAAATTGAAGAGTAGTGAGGAAAGGCCTAGCTAGCTAGCTTATCTAGGCACAACTGACGCAGTTGAGCATTTCAAACCCAAAAACCAATTTTCTTTTGGGCACCCTTGGCATCCTCTGCGCGCCCCTTTCTTCTCTCTTTCTCTGTCCCCAACAATTCCGAGCTGGTCCTCCGGCCAACCTAGCCCTTGCCCTACGTCCATTGCCGACGTCGGGATGTGTGATGGTGGTAGGAGCTTGGAGGCTCGACGGCGACAGTGAGGCAAGGAAGAGAGAGAGAGAGAGAGAGAGAGAGAGAGAGAGAGAGAGAGAGAGAGAGAGAGAGAGAGAGAGAGAGAGGAAGCCGAAGTATTAGATTTTAGGGGACACAGAGGGAGAAGAAAGGGGTATAAGAGGGAAGAAGAAGGGGATCGGGGAGCGGAAGGAATATGAGATTTTTTTGTTATCTTTTTTTTTTTTATAATCGAAGATTGACGACTGTTTACGGTAGGTACAAATTAAGATGAATATGAAAAGTTCGGATACTAGTTATGATCAAAAATGAAATTTATGTACCATTTATATGAGAACTTTTCTAGTAAGAACCACTTCAATGAGTACCATTATACCTTTTTTTTATATTAAATATCAACAAATTAACCGTTCAATATTTAGATATTCATGAGTATATCACTTCTACAAATTTTCAACAAAATTTGAAATCGTTAAGGAACCGAACTAGACCAAATAAATGGATGAATCAAATTTGTCAATTTGAACCATTCATATTCATAAATGGGGCTCATGGGATAATAATAATAATAATAATAATAATAATAATAATAATAAACTTTTTTTTGGCCAAGATAAACTTTCTTCAAAACTATAAAAAAACAAGACAAAATATTCGTCATTAAATTGGATAAATTAAAACTAATAAATAATTTAAGGGCCGAGCCCCATTTCTTTTGTTCGCCTAGAGCTAGCCACCAAAATCTCAAGGACGTCCTATTTCAATTTGGGAATATTAAGATAAATCATTAATTTTTTAATTATTATATTTAGTCCAACATTAAATTGCAAATGTCACATAAGAAATCTTTCTACCTTGATTTTTCACTTCTTTGCTTAGGCATATTTATTTGGCTTGTCTTGACAGTCTACCTAGTGCTTCATTTTCTCATATTCTTCACTCCTCAAATGGTGAGGTATATGTGTTAGCTAAGTTAGCTTTGCAAGCTAATTTGCATTTATCATGGAGTGGGCATGTCCCTCCTATTATTCGGAACCTTACTCCTTCTTTATGTATCTCCTAAGTCTTTTTTTTAATAATCAAAGTGAATAAATTTTATTCAATAACCTGCATCAAGTGCACTTGGAATGAAATTTGTCGCTTTCTGTCAAAAGAAAAAAGTTATTTAATACAAATTTACATTCAATTTAAATTCCTCAAATTTAGTATATGATTCAAATTTTCATTATTACAAATCTATAATAAATAAATTCTTATAATAAATTTTATCTTTCAAATTTTTCTTATAATTAAAAAAACAAGATTAGTGAGTTGTTAAGAAAATTAGTAAAAAAATCATTCATAACCATAATAGGTAAAGTGGTTAGCTTTTCATTAAAAAAAAAGGTAAATAGAGTAGACGTCGGTGAATAATCGAATAGGTATAATGTTGTGTGGTGTGGTTAAGATCGAGTAGATAAATTGTTTTACGCTACTTTTGTAATATATATGAAGTAAGCAAATTGAAAGCCGTTTGAAGTAGTAGGTAAATTGATGATCATTTACCTATAATTAATTGATCATCAATTTACTTATATTTAATTGATCATCAATTAGTTGTAGATAATTTATTCATTAATTAAATATAGGTAAATTGATCGTCAACAAGGTATAGGTAAATTAAATATTGGGTAAATATAACTACATCACCATCCATTTTCTACAAGTAACAAGCAAATGAAATCAAACCAAAAAGACATCAACCCAACAATCATTAAGAGAAGAACTACAAATTACAAAAAGGAAAAAGAAAAAGAAATTAAGCATTCTGCATTCAAATACTGACAATAATAGAAAATAAGTATCAACATAATAATGTACAATAATATTATGCTAATAATTTACAATAGTAAAATACCTCTGAAATATTGATTAAAACAATGTAAATAACACCCCTTAGAAACAAAGCAATCCCAAAAAAGTGTAGATGAATGTTATTTATAATATCGAATTATATAAAGAATGACAAACAATTAAGTTTAGAGTAAATCATGAGATAAAATACTAAAAATATTAGTGATGACATCAAGTTTTGTGCTACTCTTTCAATTGGATATATATATATATGATTTATTTTTTTTGTCTCATGAAGTTGGTTTAGGGCTTTAGGCAACGCACATTTTTAGAATTAATTAAGAGTGCATATCAATGATAAAATCTAACCATCATTGATGGTCGAGTTGGTAAGATCTTCCAAGTGTAGTACCCCCCAACCTGGGTTCGAATACTGCTTACGGCAGATTGGAGTTAAATCCTAATTTATTCTCAGGCTGGCCAGATGGAGGAAGCGTTTTGACAAGATCCCCGACCGCAGATTAGTTCTTAGGTTTAAGAAGCCTTTAGAATACCGTGGGTCCGTGGAAGTGCCTAAAAAAATGATAAAATCTGAAAAAAAAAAAAAAGAGGGGCATTTCAATAAACTTCTTTCAAAAAGATGATTAAGAGGGACTCGTCTTACATGCCCCATATATCATTACGCCATATGTTAGGGCCCATGCACATGACTTTCACGTGAGTTTTTATTAAGCATTAATGCACATGGGAAAGGCTTAGCCTGTTCCCGGTTTCTGTTTTTAAACTCTTAGGAATGAAATTCATCAAGTTTAGGTGATATGAGTTTTACCAGGCTGGGTTAAATCAAAGTTCCAAGTCTAACTAGGGCTGGAAGCGAGGCTCTTTCTCCTCACCGTCTCTACTATCTTCGTCACCATCTACCGGCTGCTGGTCTAAGATACCGCCACCACCAAATGACAGAAGGAAGCACGGCGAAAACAACCCGAGCTCGATCGCCGCCATTCATCAACTCGAGCCACCGCACGCCACCCAGGAAGCTCGCGCCTCTGTCTATCTTTGATCCGCAACCTCCACCCAAAATCGAGCAACACCGCCAATAGAGTCGGAGGTGGTTTTTTATTGAATTTGATGGATTTTAAGGATTCGGAGGTGGGTTTTCACTGTTTGGACATCCAAATTGGATCTTGAGGGAGATGGGTTGATTTCGATATGGGCATCTTGATGTTTCAGAGGTAAGTTTTTGCTTAGCCAATCCCTCAACAAACACCATGGCTGACATGGAGATTGGTTATGTAGTTTGTTATTTGATTTTAAAGTGAACAATCAGTCCATGCTGTTTGTTGAGCTGCCCGTCACTGGAGAAGATCGACAGAAAAAACAAATACTGGAGAAGAGAGGGAAGTAGGGAACAACTCAAACCCAGAAAAAAACAAAAAAAGAGGATTTTTTTTTTTAATAAGAGGAATTAACAGTGGTCAAAAATTAGTTTTAGTGGTGGGACAGCTGACAAAGTTTTATAGGGTGACAAGATTTCGAAACAGAGGATTTGACTATTTGAGTCCGAGAGAGAGGAAGACATACAGAAGAAAAAAATAATAATATACGCACCAGTCCGCACCACATGGTCAGCACTCAGCAATTCATCATTTTCAAAAAAAAAAAACACTCGGCAAGTCATCGCACCGGTTCCTAACAAAAACATAATATATTTTAGGGAGAATGATCACTTTGGTCATTGAACTTTGTCAGATTTGACACTTTGGTCACTGAACTTTCGAAAATATCACTTTAGTCACTGAACTATTACACCGTCTATCACTTTAGTACTTCCGTTAGTTTTTTCCGTTAAAACGACCTTTCTCCATTAAATTCAGGGGTATTTTTGGGATATAAGAGTTTTTTCCAGCAGCCAACTTGGGAACCTTTTAAAATATATTTATGCTCAATTTATCATATATACTTCTTCATAAAAGTTGTTCCATATTCTGTCTATTATGCTGTATTCAAATTTCATGATCTACCAACGGTTCAAACAGTCCAAATCTAAGCATTTATCCAGTATACTCGCAGAATAACCTCTATGTTGTTCATAACTTCAAGTGATCATATCTCACTCATTTTTTAACCAAAATTTGTAATCTTTATATCAAAACGAAGCTTAGAACCTGAACTTTTAATCTGGAGAATATCATAATTATTGGTTAGATTTACATTATGTAACAATTTAAGTAAAATGGTTAAAACAGAGCATATATAATTATGGACTGTTTTGGACTATTATACCTTTAGGGAACGAGAACTATGGTTATTTGATAATTGAATTTTATTCGGAATAATTGAGCTCATAGTCATATGTAAACCAATATATACATATGTACATAAATCATAAATAATTAAACTCATATAATAAACATATGAGATCATAATCTATAAAAGATAAACATAAATATATGTTACAACAATAAGTAGAAACATATGTAATTCAAGATATACATATGTAAAACACATGTAATTTAACAAGAACATATTTTATAGTAAATAATCATAAACATATATAAAACAATATATATATGTACATAAATATAAAACAAACGTACTTAAACTTATGTAACAATAAAATTACTAACAACAAAATATAATGGCTGTATAGGTAGAAATAAAGGACAAGCATATAAGAAATTCAGGTTATTATTAATATTTTTAGTTCTTAGTCCAAGTCCATGGAAGTTCATCAATGATTCTCCTATTATAATCATCAAACTTCAAACTTCATTATATTGTCCATCACAAGTCCAAATTAAGCAAGTGAGTACACCATTTCGAAGGGATTTTCATAAGGAATCAAATGGTATAGTCCAAGTAAACATATCCAAGATGTTCAAGTTCATAAATGAAGAATGTCCAAAACAGTCCATAATTATATATGCTCTGTTTTAACCATTTTTACTTAAATTGTTACATACTGTAAATCTAACCAATAATTATGATATTCTCCAGATTAAAATTTCAGTTCTAAGCTTCATTTTGATATAAAGATCACAAAATTTGGTTAAGAAATGAGTGAGATATGATCACTTGAAGTTGTGAACAACATAGAGGTTTTTCTGCGAGTATACTGGATAAATTCTTAGATTTGGAATGTTTAAACCGTTAGATGATCATGAAATTTGAATACAGAATAATAGATAGAATATGAAACAACTTTTATGAAGAAGTATATATGATAAAATGAGCAGAAATATATTTTAAAAGGTTTCCAAGTTGGCCGCCGGAAAAAATATGGAAAGTAAGTTGGAAAAATGATTTTTTTGTCTTACATCCCTAAAATACCCCTGAATTTAATGGAGAGATGTCGTTTTAACGGAAAAAACTAACAGAGGTACTAAAGTGATAGACGGTGTAATAGTTCAGTGACTAAAGTGATATTTTCGAAAGTTCAGTGACCAAAGTGTCAAATCTGGCAAAGTTCAGTGACCAAAGTGATCATTCTCCCTATATTTTATAGTTTAAGAAGTTTGGGATTCGGTTATCGGAGTATGGGATCAATAATTAAACAAAGAATTGACTCTGGTTACAATCCTAATAGGTTGAAAGTATCTAGGGGACTGAGCCTCCTCTCATTCATCATATTTGTACTCAATTAAATAAAACTAAAACATTGTAACCGAAACAAACAAAAAATTATTTTTTTTCAGTCTAGATGTAATGGTGGAAGATCCAACAGCTAATATTGTGTCTTCCAAAAATTATTATTTAATTTAATTATCTAAATCTTTGAAAAAAATAATCAAACTTTCGCTGATTATAATTATCTCATACGACCTCAGAATTATATGTATCATATGTCTACGAACTCGCAATTGTGTGTTCTATATCTCACATCTAAATTAATTTTCTTAAAAGATTAACAAATTAAAAAATAAATTTTGAATAAATATTGATCGAAACTCATCGAGGTATTTCGGTCCAATTTATTTTCAAACCATCATAAGTTCATATTCACTTATGAAATACTTCACTCATTCCATAATGATATCAACACTAATTACCTTTTTAATTTATTTATTTTAATTAGAATTTCCTAAGAGCAACTTAACCATGATGAGCTACTGAGTTCAAAAATTTTACGTGGGAATAGGGAGCTCGGCCATGTGAGGGTTTGTGTTCAAATTGGAGTTGTGACGAACCTATTATAAGTGTTTTAGTGAAGAGGATATTTTCGTAAACGTTTGTAAATAGGGGTTGGCCACCTTAACCTATGCCGAAACGACAACGAATGAGACTGATTTTTTTCACACAATACATATTATTATGTGACAAATACAAGGGTAGCATCAAAATATATCATTTTTGATTTTTTGATTTGTTAGATATACAAAATCTCTACATGCCTACTAGTGCATTATAACATGTTTGGTGGTTATAATGAAAAGTATACCTTGAAAGCCAACTATGTGGTAGAAAAATAATTTGGTTAATCTAACCGTTGGATGTGATATTTGCAGGGCAATATACTTATGCTAAAAAAATTAGCTGTTTTCATCCTTGTTTCGAGCTCGATCAACCACATTGACTTATATAGCCCTCATACTAAAAATGATCCTAATTACTCATGAAAAAAAAAATCAATGGTTTGGGGTTTAGATGTTTGGAGTTTAGTATTTGGGGCTTAAGGTTTAGGTGTTTGGAGTTTAGGAATTGAGGTTTAGGGTTTAGGGTTTAGGGTTTGGGGTTTAGAATAAAATAAACAATTTATTTGAAGGTTATTATTTGTTTAATCATAATTTGGGATTTAGAGACACATGGCAGCAAAGTAGAGGTTCAAATTTGTTCCTTGTACTATTTCTCAAATTATAATAAGTTTTGGCTGGTTAAGTTATGATTTTTGACCATGTGGATTTGAAATATTAACCCACCTGACCGACCAAGTAGAGACCAACCCATATTTAATATGTTTTTTTTTTTGTTGGCAAATTAACAAGTTTTGTTTTTGACAAAACCCTTCCACATTGCCCAACATGCCCTCTATCTTTCTCCCCTTCCAAGAAGATCAGAAGAGTTTTTGCTCGTTTTCAACCTTTCTGATGAACAGATGAACACAACAGAACCTTCAACCTCCTCCAAATCAATCGCATCAAAAAAAATTTCCTCCAAATCAAAATACTCGACCCAAAATTAGCTAAACATATCGTCAATCTTATTGAATCAAATTCGGAGAATCTGAGGGATATATAGTTATATACACAATTGAAAATTTTCCGGCAAGCTGGAGAATTTTTCCAGGGAAAAGAGACCCAGAATCACTCTTTCCATTTTTACTACTTTGTTCGAGTCAATTTCCACCGATGATTCTTCGAATTCAATCAAATCCCCCACAAATTCCCAGGAGGGTGTGGTTGGCCTTGGTATAGTTGCTGCTATGACTGATTTGAATAGTCTGAGATAAATACCCATGTCTGCAAAGTAGACTGAACATAAATTGCAGCCGAAAACAGAGAGGGGGAGGGAGAGGGAGAGAAAGGACCGAAGAAGACGAGGAACAATATAGAGAGGAAGAGAAAGAGACTAATTATTGACCGTTGAATGTGAGTCGACGGTCAAGATTAAAAGATGAGAAAAAATGAGGAGAAAGATATGAGGAGAGGATCATTATCCCATTTTCTGGACTAGCAGGTCAGCCGGTTGGTCATCCACGGCCTACAGATAGATCAAATGGCCAGAAACTATGCTGACTAGGTAGAGCATGGATAGGTAGAGCATGAAAGAATTTTCCGATTAAGAGGGACAATGAGTGAAGATTCCAAATTACTAGTTTAAGTTAGTGACAATGGATCATATATATGGCATAAGTAAACGGTCCACGTTTCCTCTACATTATAAAAGGATGCTTTCTATCATTATTATAAAAAAACACAAGCTTTAGACATCTTGTTCAACGAGGAGGATTCTGCAATGCACCGGATTCATTGCTATAATGGCTTTATTTACTATAATATAGTATGATGATAATTTAAACAATGAGTGAAGAACTAAGTGTATCTCCTTATAATAGATTTTGAGGCCGATCGAGTTCCTATAAAATGGTCATCATTGAGATTAATCTCAAAGCTTTTACAGAAGTCTCAAAATTTTGTTATGTTTGATAAGCACATTCTTAAGAATAAGTACAATTTATTTCCATATTTAGTAAGCAGACTCTTGAGAATATACTCTGCATTATGAACAAATATCTCATACTGTCAATTACACTCGAAGATATTTGGTGTTTGGAAAAAGTGTTAAATGAGAACTTTATAATAAGAACTTGAGAGTGGTTCTGACTTCATATATTTTAAAAGAATATAAAGTGAACATTATATCTACCATGCCATAAAATTTTAATTTGTAACTTCACAATATTAATTTTCACTAAATATGTCACAACTCGTCAGCAGTTTTATACTATTATTTTTGTTCGGTGTAGCAACAAAAACATAGAAGTCCAAGGCAAAATTATGACCCAAAGTGTTAAAAATGCCAACTCCCTTAGCAAGACAGAAGTATTTTATCTCAAAATATCTACATGTTAGCCTGGAAAATTGATTTATCAAAAGCTTATGACAGACTTCGTTGGTGCTTCATCGAGCATGTCCTGCAAGAAATTGGTATTTTTGGGACCCTACTCAATCTGATCATGAATTGCATCAAGACTGTTAGATACAAAGTGGTGGTTAACGGTGAACTATCTGACAGCTTCTCTCCAGGGAAAGGAATAAGACAAGGGGATCCTCTCTCCCCGTACCTGTTTGTCCTTTGCATGGAAAAATTCAGCCATATCATCACTGAGAAAGTCTTGATTAAACAATGGAGAGCGGTGAAAGCTGCAAAGTCTGGTCCTTTGATCTCCCATCTTTTCTTTGCAGATGACCTTATCCTTTTTGGAGAGGCCACTATTCAACATTCCTCCTTAATGAAAAGCTGTCTGGATTCCTTCTGCAATATGTCTGGCCAGCAAGTCAACTTTGAAAAATCTGCCATCTTTTGCTCTCCCAACACTGCAAAGGATATGGCTGCTGATATTAGTAGAGTTTGTGGCTCCCCTTTGACCGACAACCTTGGCAAATATCTTGGTGTCCCGTTAATCCAAGAAAGAGTTTCTCTCAACACTTACAGAGAAGTCATTGATAAGGTTCAAGCAAAGCTCTCTTCTTGGAAGAGTCAAGTCCTTTCTCTTGCTGGGCGACTAACTCTAATCCATGCGGTCACCTCAGCAGTCCCTATTTACACAATGCAAACTGCAAAACTCCCGGTAAATGTCTGTAACCAATTGGACAAAATTAACAGAAATTTTCTGTGGGGTGACAGTGCTACTCGATCCAAAGTTCACCTTGTCAATTGGGATCAAGTCTGCAGGAAAAAAATCAATGGAGGTCTTGGTATCAAAAAATCTAGCCACATGAACCAAGCCTTACTTGCAAAGACTAGTTGGCGTATTCTAAATAGAGATCAAGGCCTTTGGGCTGAGATGATGCGCAAGAAGTACATGCAGGGTGATTCCCACATTCATATGCTTGAAAAGAAAAACGCCTCTGCCTCTAGCACTTGGAGGAGCATCAATTTTGGAGCTGAAGCCCTTAAAATGGGTGTCTGCTGGAGATTGGGAGATGGTAAAAGTATTAACTTCTGGACTGACAGATGGATGGGTAATAGTTCGATGGCTACTCTGGGATATACACCTCCCAAAAACATGGACCCCTCATCGCCTGTTGCTGACTTCCTTATTGGCAATTCCTGGAATATGGTTAAGCTGAGCTCTTGCCTCCCTTCTGAGGCCATCAACAAAATCATTAATATCCCCACAGGAGTTGATAGTGGCCTCTCTGATAGATGTATTTGGGGATTGACCCCAAATGGAAATTTTTCTGTTAAGACTACCTATAACTTATGTTGTGGCCAGAATGATCTCCCCGACTCTTCTTGGAAATTTATTTGGAAGCTATCAGTCACTCCAAGAATCAAGACTTTCCTTTGGTGTTTGGCACAAGGAAAAATCATGACAAATGAACAGAGAGTCAGAAGGAACTTCTCTGATGATCCCTCTTGCAACTTATGTGCTCACCACACCGAATCATTGCATCATCTTTTCATTACTTGTCCTCAAGCAAAGGCGATCTGGAACACTATCTTCATCCCTTTTGTTGCTCGTAGATCTTTTTCCTCAACCTTTGGTGATTGGTTGAGCTACAACTTGCGATCTAACTACGAATTTAGAAATGGAAATGGCTGGCGAGGAATTTTTGCAACAACAATTTGGTTCATTTGGAAATGGAGGTGTGAAGCCATTTTTGACAGGAATTTCTGCTTTCCTTTCTCGCCTGCCTTGATGATCCAAAATTCTTATCGTGATTGGTTCCTGGCTAATCAAACCACTACGAATCATCCCCCTCGTAACCAGGTTCTTTTATCTTGGTCTCCCCCTCCCCATGGTACCTTAAAGCTTAATATTGATGGTTCTAGAATTGGAACCACTGGTCATATTGCTGCAGGTGGCCTCTTGAGAAACTGCCATGGAGACTGGGTTGGTGGTTTCTCGGCCAATTTGGGAACTGGAGAGATTTTACTTGCAGAGCTTTGGGCACTCTATTTTGGCTTGACTCTTACTTCTCGCCTTAATGGCACTAATATACAAGTAGAATCAGATTCTTCCCTTGTTGTAAACCTGGTAACAGATCAGGTGGTTGATACTCACCCTCTTCATGGCCTCATCGCTGACTGTAAACGCCTCTTGCATGGCAGTTGGGCTTGCAGTATCCAGCATATTTATCGGGAATGCAATGATGTGGCTGATGGCCTTGCTCATATGGGTCACACTTTGAATTTGGGTTGGCATGTGTTAGAGCATCTTCCTGCAAATCTTCTGGACAGACTAGAAGATGATCGCAATGGCCGAACTAGGCCTCGAATTGTTTCTTCTTAGTGTTTCTGTTTCTTTTTGGGGCTTGGCCCCTCCCCTAAACCAAAAAAAAAAAAAAAATCTACATGTTAGGTTCTGATCAATGGCAAATAAACCGCCAAATGGGTTGCTCCTTTTTGGTTTTTGGCCAATGGATTTGCTCCAAATTTGGTAACACAATCATCACTCACTCGTTAGCCAAAAATTAGCAATGAATTTGTCAGGTGAATTACGTGGGCCACACTTTTGATTTGATTGATTTTGACCATCTAACGGTATATCAAGTTGATCATGTGAATCACCAAAAATTACGGCAGTCTGCTGGATTTTTCTCATTTACTACATATTTTTTACTTTACTACCGGTAGCAAAAAATTACCCAAATAAAGTTACTTACCTGTATTTTTTTTTTGGATAAATAGCTGCCGAAAAGGCCCAAACAAATAATACGAGGAGTTCAAACAAAGCTATCAACTATTGACTATTCTAATTACATTTCTTTCTCACAGTAAGAGTTTCATACAACGCATATGTAATTTTTAATAAGTACAATAAATTTTGAATTTTAATTTTTAATAAGTACAATAAATTTTGAATTTTTTCAAGTCAATATGAAACATATTTTCTTTCAAAAAAAATTTGCATTTTATGTTTGTAATAACTAATAAGCTGCAGGAATAAAAAAAATCTAAAAAGTAAAAACGAGACTATCGTAATCCTTGAAAAATTATTACAATGCTGCGATATGGCAAGTCCTCGAACTTTTATCATAAGATCCTTAACGGAGAAACTTGCATTGCAGTAAAATGAAAAAAAAAAAAAAAATTGGTGGAGACAATTTCTCCAAAATTACCTTTATAAGTAAGGGCCCTTTGCTTTTTTCTTCGGCAAAAAAAAAAAAAAAGAAAGTAATTTTGCTTTTATTTTATTTATAAAAAAAATTGATGAAATGGAAAGCACTAAGAAGTACGCACTAATAAATAAACCTTTGCTGGTCTCGCCGGCAGAGACAGTGAGTGAGTAACACTAGAGACGCAGTCCAATTCTCTCCTCTCCTCTCCTCTCCTCTTCTTCTTCTTTTTCTATATTATTCTCAGTCAGTTGCATCCGCTTTCAACTCTCCACAAACAAACACTTGAATCCAAAATTAAACTCAATGGGTTGCCTCGAAACCCGTTTTTACAATCTGGGTCGACATTGAACTCCCACAATTAATTTAAAGCTTGGATTTTTCTGTGGTCTGAAATGGGGACACTTGTTCTCAGAATCTGGTTAAGATTTGCATTCTGGTTTGGTTCAATGGCAGTTTTCGTTTTTTAGATGACCGTTTTGAATTTTGGAGGAGTCAGTTCTTGGTCATGGCTCGGCGTCATGGATGGGACCTCCCTGCTCACACTTTTCAGGTATATATTTCTGCTCTTAATCATTGTTCCCAAAATGTGGTTTGGATTTTTATTTTGTGTATGTTGTTTGATACTGATAATAATATGGCTCTGTGCATTTTGTGTTTCAGTATTTTAGTGTTCCCATAATTGCTAAATCTCATTGTTAGTTAATATGTGTTTACGCCTTTGCTTTTGGTCTCTGTCTCTCACAATCACTTTTTTTGAGAATCAAGTAATAGTTGGAACTTGGAAGAAGAACAGACAATGAAAGAATTTAGAGGCTCTTGTTTCTGGAAATGATTTAACATATTAGTTTCCAAGAACTTGCACCAATTGGATTACCATTTACTTTAAATTTCTGCATCCACACTAAAGAGAAGAAGGAATCAACATCTTTTGTTTATCCCATTGTAATTCTAATTTAAGTTATGAATGAAATTATTAATCAAATTAAACAAGCCATACTATCAGGTTTCATAACCTGGTAGCATGTGAATAATCTCTAGGAGAATTGAAGGTATAGTTGTTTCAAAGTGAACTCGAAAAATTACTGAGATAAACTGTGATAAAACATAAACAGAAAATGGGGACTATTGAAGCATCAGTCATGACTCATGAGTCGAAAAGTAGGTAAAACTATGGTAGTGTGCTTTTAGTAGATAGCTAGAGTCAGGATTGACAAGTTTGCAGTACCCAAGTTATTACCATGGATTGTTAGATCCATGTTTTGTGAACATTCGAGAGCCTGTGTGATGGTGTCAGGCCTTCCTGACAATGCTACACTCATGCCAATTTTTCTTTCTAATGTGTACAGGTTGTGGCTATAACAGTTTTTTTCTTGCTAACGGTTGCATATTATGCCTTCTTTGCTCCTTTTCTTGGAAATGACATCTATGTGTACGTGGCTATTGGCGTTTATTCTGCATTGGTAAGCTTCCCACCAACCCCCCCTCCAAAAAAAAATAGTGCCTTAAAATCTTAAATCCGTTGCTCAGCTTTTCTTGTCATTTTCTAATTTTCAGGTACTTTCTGTATTCATACTTTATGTTCGGTGTACAGCAATTGATCCTGCCGATCCTGGTATACTACTTGAAGGTGACAAGGCATTTTCCCACAAGGCAAACGATGACACAGATAGTCCTGGTTAGTGTATGGGATTGAATATACTTTATTTATTTCTCTGAGCTTGCACTAAAGTACACATCTGAGCCAAAAACAGGCTTATGATCTCAAACTGAATTCAAAGTTCATCATATAGTTTATATTTTTCATGAGATTGGATGAATAAGCATGATAAGGTACACACCCTTGCTTGTGGAAAAGAATACTGTTCGATGGTCCTTAGGAGTCTACAAACAAATGAATATGTCTAACCTAGATGAATCATAGCTTCTTGATTGGTATAATCAATCAGATAGGATGTCATTTGTTCACGTACGTAAGTTAAAAATGATACTCATATTCTATCTGTTGGTGCACGACAGCATAAGCTATAGACATGAGCAACTCCTTTTGCCTTTGTTCTGTGGACTTTATAATTGAACCTTATTATGTGCTTTTATTAGGGAACATATTCAATAATGGAGGAAAACTGGATATGCATGGTTCAAGTTGGTGTTCAAAAGTTGGAGGTTTCTTTTGTGGGTGTCTTGTGAGAGAAGATTGCCGCAAAGGTGGAGATCTTTTACAACTACAGCAGCAATCTGGAGAGGATCCTCTCTTCTGCACTTTGTGCAACGCCGAGGTACACGAATTTTACTTAAGTTCATTTGTTTGTTTTTTTTTCTCGGGTACAGTGGGATTGTAAATCTTGACAGACGTGCTTCCCAAAAAGGTGACAATGGGGATGAATCCTCTGATTGAATTGTAGACAAGGTTAAGTTTGTCTGCTGCTATAGGATTGTAGCAAGCCTTGCCCCATTCTTCGTGTTGTGGCTTACCAATGTTACCTGGTCTTCTACAGACTAAACTCCAGAAGGGAAACATCATTTCCAGGTCACCTGATGCTGTTTTGTTCTTATGTAGGTTCGCAAGTTCAGCAAACATTGTAGAAGCTGTGATAAATGTGTTGATGGATTTGATCATCATTGTCGGGTAAGCTCTAAGTGTCTTACTAATTATTCATCTTTGTCACATTATGGCCTCGTGTGTTATATTTGGCTGATTGGTTAGCGTATCTGACTCTCCTATGGCACTTAACCTAGTGCTCACTTCGCATTATTATTAAGTTGTCCCTAAGAAGAGCATCGTTATTTATTATGGCATCGATAACAGTATCTATGTCTTTTTTACAGTGGCTGAATAATTGTGTGGGGCGGAAAAATTATATCACATTCGTGTCCCTCATGGCTGCAAGCCTTGTTTGGGTAAGGTCTTTGACACCTGGATTCTTACTAATGCTTTCAAGTGTCTATGTCCAAACAAACTCATTCTCTCATGTCTGATTCTTGTGCATGTATGCTCAGCTTATTGTTGAATGTGGTGTTGGTATTGCTGTCCTTGTTCGATGCTTTTCTGATAAAAAGAGTATGGAAAGGCAGATAGCTGATAGGCTTGGAGTTGGTTTCTCTGAGCCCCCCTTTGCCACTGTGGTGGTATGTTTGGTGCCTTGTGTCTTCAGATTGTTTTACTTTTTACTCTTACACCCGATAACAATATGATTTGCAATTGCACGGTTTGGATTTCGTAGTTTACAGGGGTTCTGTTAAATGTGTACTTTAAAAAGTTTATAATGTTTGCAGGCCCTATGTACAGCTATTTCCTTCCTCGCCATTTATCCTTTGGCAGAGCTGTTCTTTTTCCACATAATTTTGATTCGAAAGGTACTCTCTCTCTCTCTCAAAAATTATAATACACCAGTTATACTGCACCAAAAAATATAACTATTCTTTTCATGCAGGGTATCACAACATATGAGTATGTAGTTGCCATGAGAACACAAAGTGAACCTCCTGGACCCTCTGTAGATGGAGGTGATCAGCAAAGTATGGCATCTTCGCCAACCAGTTCAGCTGTGACTGCCATAAGTGGAAGAAGCTCTCTTGGAATGAATTTGCAACACAAAGGTTCTTGGTGCACTCCTCCAAGGATCTTTGTGGATCACCAGGTACTACTTTCTTTGATAGGAAAGAGACTTTCACTAAAAAGAACAAGAGAGAAACAATACAAAAACATTACAGGGGACAAGATGTTGAAAAGTTAAGAGAACTCTACCAGTATGAGCTACCTAAAACAAAAACAATGGAGAAGAGGCTAAACCAAGTACCACTACCGTTACATATTATTAGTGATGCATATAGGAATCTTGGCTAATGGTAGTGCATTTCACTGATGAAAATTGGAAATTGGGTATAACGAAACGGGGCTGATGGATAAAAAGATTAACCAAAATTGTCCAATTTATCCCCTAGAAAATGATTTTTTTTTGAAAATTTGTTTTTTTTTTTGACAATTTAACCAATTGTGCTGATCATTATCTGTGCATAAACAAGAGATGGATTTCTTCTGAATATACTATGCGTAATGACTAATGATTTTGTAAGACATTGTCTTCAATCACAACAATGGGATCATGTTGCAAGTTCCGTATAACCTTCAGATAATAAGGTTAAAATTGATTGTTTTATGGGTCCTTCAGATGCAGGATGAAATTATTCCACATTTGGAGCCAGGACGCTTACCATCCACACTGGATCCAGATGCAATACAGCAGCCTGACAAGGCAAAAAAATTGCCCCAGCGTCCAGTTCGAATAAGTGCATGGAAGCTTGCTAAATTAGATGCTAATGAGGCAACTAAAGCAGCTGCCAAAGCTAGAGCATCATCATCTGTGCTTCGTCCAATTAGTTCTCGACATCATCCGTATGAAGCTGACTATGTATCAAGTAGTAATGTGAGTGGAAGAAGTAGTCCAACTAGTACTGATCAGGGGTTTAACAACAGAAACGCTAGAGCTGGGACATCAAAAGTATCTCCTAAGAGCTCATACCCACCTAGTCGTGCTAGCAGAGAAGACGTTGAAACTGGACGTTACACTGCCAGTAACTTGAGCAGTCCTCATGTCTCTAGCCTCGCCCCTTCTCCTCTAGAGCAGAAAAGTTCAAACGTGGATCAGTTCAATCCCATTTATCAGACATCAAATTATCAATCTCCATTGTCAGAAAAACAAAGCGAAGGGAATGGAAATGTAGGACAGATTCCTACAGAAAAAGGTAACTCAACTCTTCAAGGAAACAAGAGATCTGTAATTATTTGGGATCAAGAAGCAGGGCGTTTTGTTTCATCTTCGAGACCTGTTGGTTCCTCTTCAGGAGCAGAGCTATTGTACACGGGACAATCCATATTTTTTGGTGGACCTGTTCTGAATGAACCATCAGCTAGAGGGACAAGGAATATTGGAACACTGGCTTCTGAGCATGACAGAAGTTCTACATATCAACAGGGTAGATCACAGAGAGGTGGCCAGTTGCCTGTGTTTGTTCCAAGCGATTCAGAGCAAAATCAGTTTTCTTCGAGATTGATTTGAGTACTGTACTGTACTGTACTGAGAAAGACAGATGACCTTTTTCATATCTATACATTTTTAGCCAGGATGTTTCTTCCAGTTCGACTTTTCTTACATTTCATGTGCAGAGTTTGTATCATATTGTACTAACCCAATCAATACATTGCATTATCTTAACATTGTAGTTGTGTTCATACACGACATGAGTTGCAGTTAATCACATATTCACATACCGCCTAAACATTGCTTAATCCACTGGAGGACCTTAGTAATGAAGGTTCTTTGGCTCGATCATATTCTAGGCTCTGAGCCAATGTACTAGTGACCGGAAAGGAACATGACTTGGAATATCTAGAGGTCGGACTTTGCTTGCATATATTTATTTCCAAAATCCATGTTTTTATTTTTGGCGTACTAAGGAGGGCCAAAGGCTCGAACAGAAATCTAAGGATCGCGGTGACGAATTAGGCGTGCATTTGTTGGGTGCTGGTGCTCCCAACTTCTGGTAAATCTGGATTTTCGAGATGAGGTGAAATCCAAGCTTACTTCTTGAGTCCATTAATGTTAATGGTTAAAAAAGAGACTAGTATGACTAAAGAGTTCAATGTTCTGGACAAGATGCATACAGACTGCATTTTTTTTTAATTAGGGATTTTCTCCCCAGAAGGATCCCCCAACCCCGGAGGGTAAGCCTAGGAGACTAATCTCTCTTCACGGAAGGGGCTGCCTTTGGCCACTTGTGCTTGACAGGTACACGAACCCAAAGGCCCCTCAAACCTACCCAAGTTGGGTTTCGAATCCCTGACCTCCTATTGCCTGAATGCAGGAACAGTTCTCTCCCAACTTGAATGATACAAATTTGCCAACTTGACCACACCAACAATTTTTTTTTCAGGTAACCGAAGGAGCATTTGCTGTATAATGGCTTCAGCAACTTCGATATCGATTATTATGGCCATATTTCGCGTTGATGATGAGTAATGGTTGCTAGCTCTGCTAAGGTTTATAGTTTCTCAATCAATTTAAAACCTGGTTGGCTTCTCTAACTGTGATCAACTAATCACTGGCCAAAAGGAGTTGTCTGTTGTCTTAGGAGGGTGGTATAAATGATGCAACTGATGAACAGATCACACATTAGTCTACTTGCAGAAGAGTGGTGCTGCTGGGCTGTAGATAGTCTGCACCACTCGATTATATCCTATGTGATACTTGTGAAAACTGCAAAGTCTTTAGGCGAGCTCGATTCGTGCCATATGCAATTATCCTAAACTCAAACACAACCCGATAACCAAATTGCGTCCAACAATATAATCACAATTCCTTATGTCGTCTTTACTAATAGATTGCTGCTGAGTAATGCAGAGATTATTTCCTGTGTAGCATTTATGCTCTAGTTAGCACGAGAGTCGAATTGTATTGTCATTTAAATTTTGATATCCAATTTCTGATCATCAAGCGATAATATACTATCAAGGACAGAACAGAGAAAACCAAGGAAAGTCGAAACAAGAACTAAATGTTCGTTACTGCACTCTAGATTCCTTAATATGCATCAGCGGACACGACGAGCTTTCTCTTCCTGTCCTATACCGAGTGATTTCTGTGCATTTGCAATACCTTCAGGATCTGCATACAAGAAACCACCATAAGACAAGACCAAAAAAGGGAAGAAAAAAAACACATTAAGCAGATTGGTTACGTCATGAAGACATTCAGGAAGACAGACCGAAAGTTTAATCAATCATCAGCATGAAATTTCCTTTCTGTCGAACATGAATCACAATCTATTTTATCTAGTTTATAACTTATAATCTGACACATTACACCATGAGAGAGAGAGAGAATGAAAGATGTATAACGATTTCCTTTGAAAGCCGTGAAATATGTCTTGGCTAAACTACTTAAAACCATAATAGATATTTTGGCCAGCATAGTAATGAACTAGCTGTATCGTGTTTCATTGAGAAGCAGATAGGCTAAAATTAGTTAAAGGAACAGTTTAAAGCTACATCCTAGACTTCTACAAGTACATAACTATAGCTATAGCTCATTCACTGCAAAAATTGGGCATATTCTTCCTTTTTTTTTCCTTAAATGTTCCACCATCTTGGCACCCACAAACAGTAAGCAGATAAACTTACCAAAAAACTGGGTGAAAATGCGAGTGAAGAAGTTCAAGTTGCGGGAGACATTGTAAGCCATGGAAGCCGGAAGAGGTTTCACGATGGTGTCAATGCTAAAAACTCGTTGAAGGAACTGCAAATCGAGATTTTATAAATCAAATCAGATTTACTATACAGAAAAATCATATGAATCATAAATACTAAATGCCACAAAGAATAAACATACAGAGGGAATAAAGTTGTAAAGGTTAATTAATTTAAAGCATAACCGAGCAGCTGTTAGATAGTCAATTCAACTTGAAGCCACCGTCCTCTAAATTACAGGAACATGCCAGAACCACAAATAAGTCCTACGATCCTAACTTGCATACTATTGCCATGGCTTTCTTCATGATTCAGTTAGGAGTTCTGCTCTTTCACGAAGTCCAAGTCCAACAAATTTTCGAAGAACTATCACAAGAGGTTTATTGAAATATAATTTTTAGGCAGTCATGGATCGGTTTTATATTACTACCAATTACAAAGTGATTGAGTACATGTTGCAATATAAGGACCAACTGCTTCAAACTTATTTTTGCAGGTGAAAAATTGGATGTGCATTGTACCTCATACTCTCAATATTATATTTATCTATCATGTATGAGCCAAGTCGCTAATACATGCAAGATGAATAGTAATCATAGAATATGTTTAAAATTTAATGGGGAGTGATTTTGGCACTCCACTTTTAAGTAGTTAAAAGTGGAGTGCAAGTGTCAAAATGGAGTGTCAAAATCACTCCATTGAGAAGTCTTGTCCACTCCAACATTTACAACTACTTGACTCTATTATTAATACCTGAAGCATTTGAAGCTTACAACTAGAAAATACGTCAATAGAATTGCAAAAAATGACTCATTCCCAGAAAATCTCATGCGCCAAGTCCAGGGTGATGTCTAATACCAAGGTTGGTATGTAGAGTTCCAAATCTCTAAAAGAATTTTAATATAATATGCAAACTGTTCTTAAACAATAGAATACCTCCTTTGTAAACTATTGACAAGCAAATTTAGTTAACAGATAAAGCATCATACAATAATGACACACAACCTACAAAAGTACCAGACCTAGAATTGTACAATTATTCCCTTATCTAATCCTGAAGAATATAGATCATTGGTTGGAGTCTTACAATGCCTAACATGGACCAGAACTATCAATTTATTCACAATCCTAAGCCTCTCAAATGACTTCAGTAAAGAGATTTCTCAGGTATATCAAAGGCACAGTAAAACCTGGGATTTGGTTCACTAAAGGAAATCTCATTCTGCAAGCTCTTTTTAAATGCTGAATGGGTAATTTGCCTTCTAGACAGACATTCTACTAGTGGATTTTGCATCTCTCTTGGTCCTAACTTGGTCTCTTGGAGTACTAAAAATTAACCTACTGTGGCTAAGTCTTCTCAACTGAGGCAGAGTATTGATCTTTGGCATCCAATACTGCTGAAGTTATCTGGAAACACAAAATCTTCACTGATATTCACTTCTTTCTGCACAATCCACCAGTCTTGTGGTGTGATTTAACAAAGAGTGCACTATCTCTTTCCTCCAATTTGGTGTTCCATCCAAGGACCAAGCATGGGGATATTAATAACGACTTTGTGAGAGACTTGGTGCTTGCCAAAGCCAATTCTGTTGACTGTTGTTTATATTTGTTCTTAGGAAATCTTTACAAAGCCTCGACACAGAGCTCGGTGTCATCCTTTCAAACACAAGCTTTCCCTGCGCTCACACAGTTCAGCTTGAGGTGGGGATGATGAAGAGCATAATTTAGGTCACCAATTCAGAAGCCTAACAGAAACTAAACTCCTTTTGTTTTTTACGCAGTTAAGTTTTTCTTAATTTAATAGCTAAAATTGCACTATAGCATGTGACATACAAGCAGGGGCAGATCTATTGTTTAATCCCCCAGAACAAAAAACAAAAAAGAAGGTTAGTCTGATATGTTATTCTCCCACCTTCCCGTCCTCAGTCTTCAGCCTCATTCCCTCGAAGCTTTCAGACCCTCAAGCCTGACACCTCCCCACTCTTTTAGTAGTCCAAACCCTCCAATACCCCCTCCACAAAAAAAAAAAAAAAAAATCTTTTCCTCCCCTCCCGTTCCTGGATGGAGCTTTGTATTCCCGGCAGGAACATTTTTTTCTTTTTTTGTGTAATTGTGTTTTTCAATTTCCATTGTTTATTTCTGAAATCCCTCCAGGTGAGGTTTGCTTAATCTGATGAATAGGCAAAAAAAAATATTTTTAAAGATATTTTCTCCCCCCCCCTTTTTTTTTCGAATCCTACAACGTTTCCACCGTATACAAGTATACATACCTCCTACAGTGTAAACTTTGTTCTTGGATGAGAAAACATTTTTTCTTTTCTGAAATTCTAAACTAAATTTCCCATATAACTCTCAACTCTTGTATAAGTACTTCATTAAGTATCTGAAGCTTATAACTAAAACAAAAAAACATGTCCGTACCATTGCAATAGAGTTCAGATAGATGTCTAATACAACAGTTGGTCTGTACAACCTCAAATTTCTCGAAGAAAAACAATAATAAGCACAGGGGAATCAATCCAAGAGCTACTTTGTAAACCACTGATAACCAAATGTATGAGCATAAAAATAATGAAAAAACCAAAAAAAAAAATACAAGACCACCAATTTTTTTTTCTTTTTAGTGATAGGGAGACCCAACAAGATATTAGCAAACCACTGCAAAATTATGAACTGCAGAGTAACACAAGACCTAGAAACTAAGAAACCCAGAGCTCAGCCAAGAATCAACATTGAGGCAAGTGTGTAAAGTTAAAAGGAGGTGACCTGATAGTTACGGTGGAAGCTATAGCGGAGCTCAGGGTCGATCTCAGTGAGAGAGTCGTCGTCGTCGTCATAGCGTTGCTGCTTGGTTTTCTTGCGAGGGACGTGCATGGTTGAATCGGCTCCGGCCTTCTGCCTAGTCACTTTAAGCTTGGCGTCTGCGAATTCATCACCAGTCTCCTCTTGAACCCTCCACGGAGCTGAAGACATGAGCTCCTTCTTTGCCTTGCCCGACATTTTTGCTTTCTCAATCCTCACTCCCTCGCCTTTGGCTTTGGCTTTTGTATTCAGCAGATAGGGGTTGCTCTGTTTAAGGGGTCGAGACTGATTGGAAATATATATATATATTTAAAAAAAAATTTGAAACGACGTCGTAGTGTGGGAATTTCGTTGAATTAAAGGGAAAGAGGTTTCAATTGTTTTGAGAGGGAGGCGGCAGCCGCTCTCCCTTTCACAACTTGTCTCCAGTTCCAGTTGAAGCTTCATCTCCTCCTCCAAGTTCGAAACCCCGAAGCTTAATTCTCACCATCAGGCAGCAACACTCAGCGAAAAAGGGTATGAGTGTTTTCCTCTTGTACTGAAACAATCCTATATAAATTGGAGTGGGTTTTCACTTTCTGTTTCTCTTTGCAAGGCTATGTACTTTCTTTGCTCGAGCTAAGCTTTGTCCACATTGCTGTATTCTGGGTATTGGGTTTATTTGAGTTATGTTTGAATTTTGTAGGTACTGGAGGATTGCCCCTGCAAACTAAGAATGGACAGTATTCCAGAAGAATGGAAATCTCTCTTCCCAATCTCGTCAGTCTTCAAGCCTCCACTTCTCCTTTCAAACCCTTCAATATTGGGTCCCCTAATCTTCAACCCAAAACCCGACGCTACAACTCTCCTTTTCTCTTCCCCTTCTCTTCTGCCACCTCTCACTCCTTTACCTCATCTCTCTCTACCTCGTTTCCTCTTGACCTCCTCACCGGAATCTGCTCCCCTTCCCTCCACCTCTTCCTCCATAGCCTCCTTCTTGGGCCCTCATCACTACAAAACCGACCTTCTTTCCTTTTTCCGAAACCGTCTCGAATTCCTTCACTGCCCACAAACCAACACTATTCTTATATTTTTCCCCACCGGTGAGAATTCCGACCAAGTTGGGTTCCTCGAGCTGGTCTTAAAAGGATCCACCTTCGATGTTAAATGTGATGATCTCACTATGAGGTGTCGGTTCAATTACAGGATTTTAAGGATTTCAGTGAATCCGGTTCCTTGCTTATCCAATTTAAGAGGTAATGGTCCTGTTACCGTTGGATATGTATTGGCTTCTACTATGTACTCTGTGCATTGGTTTACTGTAAAGGTTGGAGATTTTGGTTCAAATTCAGATAGAGTTAGTTTAGTGTATGTGGGTGGTAGGGCTTTCAAGACTTGCTGTGTTGTACATGCTTGTTGGAGTCCACATGTATTGGAAGAGAGTGTGGTTTTGTTAGAGAATGGTGCTTTATTTTTGTTTGATTTGGAATCTCGTCTGAAGAGCCATTATTCAGGCTCATATTTTAAAGGGACCAGATTGAAAGTACTCTGGGACAATGATGGTTCTGGTAGTTCAGGGAATTATAGGTGGTTGAGTTGTGAGTTCAGTTGGCATCCTAGAGTTTTGATTATTGCACGTTCGGATGCAATTTTCTTAGTTGATTTGAGGTTCGATGAATGTAATCTGACTTGTTTGATGAAGATTGAGATGTTGCAAATGTATGTCCCGGTTGAAAAGGAGCAGTTCCTTGTGCTTTCAAAGACAAGTTCTGATAGTTTTCACTTTGTTTTGGCTTCGGACAATTTGTTACTTCTTTGTGATGTGCGCAAGCCATTGATGCCGCTATTGCAATGGGCTCATGGCCTCGACAAACCAAGCTATGCTGATGTTTTTAGACTGTCAGAATTGAGGTCATACTCGAAGGATGACACATATAAGTGGCCTTCTAATTCTGGTTTTTGCATTATCTTGGGCTCATTTTGGAATTGTGACTTCAATATCTTTTCCTACGGACCTTCCCTCCCAACGCCAATAGGATCAGTAGCTTCAAAAATAACAGAACTTAGGAAATCCTTTTATGCCTGGGAGCTCCCTTCAGATCTTTTATTGTCTGGCCACGAATGCCATTGCGGATATTGTCTTGTAAGAGAAGAGTTTCAGAAAGACGCTCTTCCGGAATGGATTGATTGGCAGCACAAGAAAGAAATAGTTCTGGGGTTTGGCATTGTAAACAAAGACTTGTCTTCTCTGCTTTCTGAGCCAGATGAATTTGGTGGTTTTACACTGATAAGGCTAATGTCCTCAGGGAAGCTTGAATTACAGAGGTATTGTGCATCATGGGATTCTGTAAAAAAAGTAGAAGAACCGCATAGAGAATTGCTGCATTTTAAGGATTATTTGCTCTACTCCCCTGAACACGAGGAATACAGATTTCCTAGGAGATTTAAGTACCTTGAACTTGACTACCTCTATGGTTATCTAAATGGCAATCTTGATGAAGTCCTGTATTCAAAAATGAAAAGGTCCTGTAAGGTTTTTCAAGGGAATGAACTTTTTAGCCCAGAATTTCATGAGATATTATGCAAGAAGTTACATGAATGTGGTTTTGGTCAGTTGAGATCATCCCCTGCAATTACAATTGTTTTAAATGACATTAGCTTGCCATCAAGCATACACGAAGTTGTTTTGAGGAGATTGTGGTCAGACTTGCCCATGGAGCTTCTGCAATTGGCCTTTTCTAACTACCCTGAAATTCTTGAAGTGCTTGTGGACCAAAAGAGGGTGGCTTTGGAATTCTCTGCTGTACCAGACCTATCCCAGTTGCCTCCTTTCATTTTAAGGAGGCCTAGGAAGCCGTCATGCCGCAGCAATAAGTGGTCAAAGAAAGTGCAACCTGGTGATGCCCTTGTGGGTCCAGTACTTCCTCTTCCTCTATTGCTTACACTTCATGAATTTCGCAATGGGTGTCCAAATTCAGAGGAACAATCAGGCCGATTTTCAGTAGAGGAAGAGCTTAGCCGCAGCTGTGATGAGGTCATGCAGGTAGTCAGTGAAATGGCTGTTTCTAATTCTGATCCCGAGGTTCTTGATGATCAAGCGACTTCCCTTGCTAATGATGGAGAAGAGAAATGGGGCAACTCTCAAAGGTCAAAACTGTTCTTTTCGTATCAGCCGGTTGCAGCTAAAGGGTCATCAATCGATCATAGACAGGGAAAATCTCTTTACAAGGATGACAAGTTTGACACCTTGATTTCCAAAGTGTCCGAGAAGAAGCAGACATCCAATGACATTAACGATAGCTTCGGACTAGAACTGTTTGATGATCTTTGCCCTGTGAAGTTGAAATTTGAATCTTGTCCCATGAAGTTTGAGGCAAAGGAATTGAGGGAATACAATATATTGAAGAAGCAATTCTTAGAATGGCAAAATCAATTCAACTTGTATAAAGACTTCAGCTCTCGGATTGAATCAAAAGCCGATAAATGATTCATTGTTTTGCTTATCTTTCAAACCCTCCTTTCTGTGTACTTTCGTTCTAAAATTAGATACATTTCATCACCACGGATGGCATTCGCAGATTTCAAATTTTGGTTTTATGGTAAATTGGCAAACACGAAATTAAACACCACAGACGAGGAGTGTCTTGTAAAATCAATTAGCAACAACAGCTAGCCTTCCGTACGAACGTACAATATCTCTCTCCGGTTCAAGACCGTTAGAAGGGGGAAAAAACCAAACAGAAAGAAAGATAGAAAGAAAAACTAACCATAACTAGAACGAACCCGGATTTCTAGTACTTTTCCATTTTCATGATGATCATATCATCGATGATTATGCATTGATGATCATGATCACCATCATTCTTTACTCAACTAATTATCTTGGGTTCTTGACCCATAAGGACAAAATTGAACAAATATTTACCATTAAGGACAAGGAAAAACAACGGCTCCCTCCCGGGCTTCCCGACCCATTAATTGACCAATTTACGTTTTTGAATTATACATTTCACAAAAATTACGAAACTGCCACTGACAAACTTTATAATTTTTATTGACCTCAATAATTTTTTTTTAAGAAATCTATACTTTTCCGTGGTAGGAGGAAAAAAACAAAGGAACATCACTTTTGTGTATTTTATTGAGGTCAATAAACTGTTTTATTGAGGTCAATAAAATTTTATAAGATCAACGAAATTTTAGTTTCTAGGTCTCAATCAGCAAAGAACAAAGGAACATCACCTTTGTGTATTTTATTGACCTCAATAAATTTTTATTGAGGTTAATAAACTATTTTATTGAAGTTGATAACGATAACATCAGTGCAGCAACAATGTTGTATCAGTCCCAATTTTATTGACCTCAATAACCAAAATTATTGACATCAATAAAAAAAAAATTATTGACCACAATAAAATAGTTGATCTGTTGATCCGGTCGAGACCCGCGAATATGCAACCCGACCCGACTTTTTCTCAGCCGTTTGGCCACCTCTCGGCGGCGCATGGGTGCCGATCTCTTCAGATCTGCGGCGTGAAGAGAACCTCGACCACAGATTCTCAATCCGAAGTTGGAAGACGGCGATTCGAAGGAAAAAATATTTTCAGATTTTGGCCGGTTCTACGACGTTTTCCGGCGAGCCGATCATTGTTGTTGACGAAGTAGGTATGAAACTCGACTCTCTTGTTGAGCTCTACGTGTTTTTAAGGTTTGATTCGGCATTTGATCGATGTTTGTGGAAGTTGGAATTTGAACATGGTGATTTGTTTGTAGTGCAGCTCGACCATGATGAACAAAGGGCAAAAATGTCTGAAAAAATAAGGTTTTGCATATTTTGTCCTTGTTGGGAGTGAAAGAGACCCAATTGAAACTTGGTGGGAATTATTTAAAATCTATCAAACTTGAAGGGAAATATGTAGTGTAAATGAGGACCTATTGGTTATTTACCTTATCTTTGTGTGTGTGTGTGTTTTTTTCCTTGTCATTGTGACACTGTTAATTAATAATTCAAGGCCTTTAATTTGGTGGTTTAATTGAGATTGTTTGAGGTGAGGGTGGTTGGGTTCGAAAATGGCGGGTGGCGGTAGCACAGGCAGAGAGCTCGATCAGACGCCGATATGAGCTCTTGCTGGTGTGTTTTATCATCATTATTATTTCTATAGTTTTGGAGAAGGTTCTTCACATGATCGGGCATGTACATAATTAATTAGCCGGAATGTTGTTGAAACAATTTTTGTGGGTATGGATTATGAGAGATATTATGCTTCAAAGACACGTAACAACGCTTTCCTTACGACATTATTTGTCTCACTATCGAGTGTGCAAAGAGGATAGTCAAATATGTCTCTAAGATACAATGAAGCCCAACACATTGTTGTTGTTGTTTGTCTATGTTTTGCACTAAAAAAAAACAACCTAACACCTAAAAGAAGATTTACAAGATCTCAAGGTTCCTATAAATCAATTGTGCATTATTAGTTTCTAGTGATTTTATGTGGGACTATATTGAGACTATATTGAATATATACAACTGTTGTATGACTCTCTTGCATGAGATTCTATTAATTCTGCAATGAATAGGTTTTTTATATATAAGTATATGTGTTTCTTCAAATGATAATGTACATTTTCAATTGTACCTTTTGACTTTGATCATATTATACTTACACATGCCTCCTGAAATGTGATGAAGAATCACATATCCTTTAGGCAAATAATATGCATAATTTATTTTCCAAAAAGTGCAAACCAAGTGACACCTTTTGATTTCTCTTTACCGAAATCATATATTTTGAATATTTCTCCAACAATCCTCCACCATTTTCAAAATATAAAGCATAGTATGACTTTAAACCATTTTAAAAATTCCTTGAGCATAGTCATGGAAAGAATTGTACATAAACTAAGGTGTCTTGTGGACTTGAACCTTAGCTTAGTGAAAACACACCAAAGTTAAGTCAAAATGGCAAAATAGCACATTATTTCATTATTTGGCAAATGCCCCTTGATAGTTTTAAGACTATCAATGAATTTTGTATCTACATACTTGGATCCGTCTAATATTATGATTTGGATGTTCCATCGACATTTCAAATAATATCGTGTCAAACTCATCATCATCTATTATTAGATACTGATTTTGAGTATTCAAAATCCTAAATCAAGCTATAGACGTTTTCAATCTTTTTACTTGTTAGTATATTCTAATGAACACCATGCAATGAAACTTCAAAATTCACATGGACTTTTTAGTAAGCTTGCATTTTTCGATATTCATAGAATCAACTAGTTACCATCCTGATTAGGACCAACTAGTATATATAGAAGCAGTTTTCTATAATAAAACCTATTTAGCGCACTTGTAGTGCCAACCACATATTTACATTTCTAGTTTTATATATGAACATCACATGCATATCATCCTATACTAATTATAAAAATCTCTAACAAGAGGATCAATAACATCAAATGTATATGAAATCTTATTCCTTTCAAGAAACCATGCAATTTCATAATGATACTCTAATTTAATTTAGATCATCAAAAGATATGCATTAATAACCGACTATTACAACATTGTAAAAGTTCACAATATATAAATGAAACAATTACTACATAGCAGTTATCAAAAAGTATATATGACTCACCTTTTAACTAATGCGTCAAAGTAGTTCAAAGTGCTTAAACATTCTCATTCATGCGTTTCCATCTTGGTTTGAGTCCTCTTCATATAAATAAAACATATGCTTGTGCAGAATATAAATCTATGCATGTACATCTATTAACACAAAAAGCCTACTTCAATTTCTCTTTATAGAAAATGAGAGCAACAATTCAAACATGATCTAAACGTACATTTCCATACAAGTATGCATATTGAACGACAATTAGAGATATGATCATTTTTCATCACCAAACATATGCAAATAGTTTGTTTTAATGAGTATTAAGTGTACCAGTAGTTTTCCAAATTTAGCAATAAATAAAAAGATCTTACAATTTCATCTTCTATCGACAACTGCATGCATTTTCTTTCCAAACTTGGTAGCCTCCACGGACTTTCAAACCCTCCCTTTCTTTGTACTTTCATTCTAAAATTAGATACATTTCATCACCACAGATGACATTTGCATATTTCAAATTTTGGTTTTATGGTAAAATGGCAACACGAAATTAAGCACCACAGTCGAGGAGTGTCTTGTAAAATCTATTAGCAACAACAGCCAGGCGCGGCCAGCTGTTTAATAGCTAGCCTTCCGTACGAACCTACAATATCTCTCCCCGGTTCAAGACCGTTACAAGGGGGAAAAAAAACCAAACAGAAAGAGAGATAGAAAGAAAAACCAACTATAACTAGAACGAACCCGGATTTCTAGTACTTTTCCTTTCTCATGATGATCATATCATCGATGATTATGCATTGATGATTATGATCACCATCATTTTTTACTAATCTGATTATCTTTGTGGGTGTGTTTTTTTTTTCCTTGTCATTGTTCATTAATAATTTAAGGCCTTTAATTTGGTGGTTTAATTAATTGAGATTGATTGAGGTGAGGGTGGTCGGGTTCGAAAATGGCGGGTGGCGGTAGCACAGGCAGAGAGCTCGATCAGACACCGACGTGGGCTCTCGCCGGTGTCTGTTTCATCATCATTATTATTTCTATAGTTTTGGAGAAGGTTCTTCACATGATCGGACATGTACGTAATTAATTAGCCGGAATGTTTCTGTTGATTTCGTCGTTTTGATATGCATGGTTTTATGAACAATTCTTTTTCGTTCATTTCAGTGGTTTGAACATAGAAAAAAGGCTGGTTTGCTTGAAGCTCTAGAGAAAGTTAAAGCAGGTACGTAATTTGTTTTATTCTTGTGTTGCATTTCTGTTTCTGTTTCTGATTGATGGTATTTATCTGTTTTGTGTTTTCTGTAACCTTTTTTTAATTTTATTTTTTTGGTATTGCAGAACTTATGGTTTTGGGATTCATTTCATTGCTACTGACATTTGGGCAAAAATACATCGCTCAAATATGCATTCCGGTAGAGGCGGCAGACACAATGTTGCCTTGTCCTTACAGAGGAGCCGGTGGCAAAGGCGGAGGAGGAGGAGGTCATCGCAGGCTTTTATGGTATGAGCCAGAGCGCAGATTTTTAGCTGCTGGTAGCGCTGCTCCAGGCTGCAAACCGGTAATTAAGTAATACCAAATTACCAATAAAACAACATCTTATCTGTTTGATTCATAATTCGTTCTACTACAATGTTATGATCTATGATCGCTTTTCGGTTTTAGTATTTTTTTCGGTTTTGGTATTTCTTTAAAACTGTAACATGAAACAAAAAGAATTGTTGTGAAATTAGTTTAAGTTGATACGAAAATGCCTTCAGAGTTAGAGAAATGATCATTAATCTTGTGTTCTAGTCCTAGTTATTAAAACATAGAAATATTTAGCTTTAAATCTACTAGAATCCCAATAAAACTATATAAAAATCTCAGTTTGTTGTGTCAATAACTGAATACTATCTTAATTGAAAAGAAGACAAGAATAGTGCCATCATCGAGTTGTGTGTCTACCTAATCGAAACATTGGATGTATTGTGTGTTACAGGGCAAAGTGCCGCTTATTTCTGTAAATGGATTACATCAGCTGCACATCTTTATCTTCTTCTTAGCAGTATTTCACGTTATATATGGTGCCATAACCATGACACTAGGAAGATTAAAGGTCCGTATGCTCATTTCTTATTTGGGGTTTTCTTTGTACCTAAATTTCGTCAATACTCAATTTTTATAATGGCTTTTCAATTTTGTGAATCTGCGTAATGTCTGCAGATTCGTGGGTGGAAGCAGTGGGAACGAGAAGCTGAAAATGATCATGAATTCAACGGTATATCATTGGACACTAGAAACTCAATATACTATTGGTATTACTGGTATCAAATTTGTATTGCTAGCTGCCTATGCTGATACTTGTCTATCTGTATTGAGTACTCAATTGGTGTTTCTATTTTGAACAGATCCTACGAAATTCAGGCTTACTCACGAGACATCATTTGTCAGAGACCACACAAGATTTTGGACTAAAACACCAGTCACCTTCTACTTTGTACGAATTCTGCTACTAATTCCTCTCTTCCAATTAGTTTCAGAGTTTGAAACTACTTGTCCTTTGTATGTTCAATGAGTTTGAGGGTTTTTGGTGTTTGAAATACTAGAATAGCTGCATCAAGTTGAGTTTTATCTTACAAATAAGGAAATCTTTTTTATATATATTATGCCTAATGTTTTGCTTTTCTCAAAGTGAGAAGTAACAGGAGTGGCATTAGATATTACACAATTGATTAGGCTTTTAAGTTTCTGCTTTAAACCTCTGAAGTTTGAGTCTCGTATGAAATGCTAGACATTCTCTTCATTATTGTCTGGTTCATGAATATTCAATCCTTTTTTTTCTTCTCAGGTATGCTTTTTTCGACAATTCTTTAGGTCTGTTCGTAAGGCTGATTTCTTGACCATGCGGCATGGATTCGTCACTGTGAGTTTCTTTAGTTAATTATGACAGAATCTTCATCTCATAGTGGTATTTTTAGCAAGCTGACTGTCTGGTCTGTTATTATAGGTTCATTTAGCACCTGGAAGCAAGTTCAACTTTCAAAAATATATCAAAAGATCATTAGAAGATGACTTTAAGGTAGTTGTGGGAATCAGGTAATATTACTAACCTTTTGTTTCCTCATGTTTACGTAACCTATTTAGCAAGTTTCCTTCTTCGAATAGTTATGTCATATGTCATGTGAGGACTCTATGCTGTTTCCTAACTATTCTGATGATCCTGGCAGTCCACTGTTATGGACTACGATGACCCTCTATTTGCTTCTCAATGTTCATGGTGAGTTAACTCTTCTTCTGTTTCGTTTTTTTCTTTGATAACCGGGTTGGCCTTTTCTTTTATCATTTTTTATTTGATGTGTTATTTACTTAAGGTTTTGTTCGTTTCAGGATGGGAGGCGATGTTTTTCTTGTCTGTACTTCCTCTAATTGTAAGAACTTTACTATCAAATTCCTTCTCAATTTGGTTCTAAAAGAGTACTGACACAATTGTATTGGGTGAAGATAATCTTAGCAGTTGGAACAAAACTGCAAGGAATTATAACACAAATGGCACTTGAAATCCAAGAAAGACATGCTGTGGTCCAAGGGATACCTCTTGTGCAAGTCACAGACAAGCATTTTTGGTTTAGCTGGCCAGAATTAGTTCTTTATTTGATCCATTTTGTCCTGTTTCAGGTAGATTAGCCTCATCTTTTCACCTCAGACACCAGTTTGTCATTTTTGTTATTATGATTTCTGAGATTTTCGGTTAATCTGATTGCTTATATTTCCTTGTACAGAATGCATTCGAGATAACATACTTCTTTTGGATAGCGGTAATAATTAATTCAACTAATCACCTCTCTCTCATTCATTGTGAACGTTATTTTTATATGTCACTGCTGGAGTTTTATAATTGTGTTCTGGTGAATCCTAATGCAGTATGAGTTCGGGATGAGGTCCTGTTTTCATGAGAACTTCACTCTTACAATGGTCAGAGTTGCTCTTGGGTATGTCTTTTCGTTCTCCTACTTGCTGATACAGATGCATTTTTTTCTTATATTTGAGTAAAGTATCAGAACCTACATGGAAGTACTTATGAACTCACATTACTTCCTGCTACAATATATTATTATCATCATCATCATAAACATGTACATTCTTGTTCCTATACGGTGCTTTGAGACATGCCTTCATCTTTTCTTCTGTGAAAAAAATAATAATCGCGTATCCCATTTGCGCAGAGTTGGTGTCCAGATTCTGTGCAGCTACATCACACTGCCACTATATGCATTGGTTACGCAGGTACAATCTCTATGCATTCAAGTGTGGCATTTCTTTTGTATGGAATTGAACGTATAAGAATTTCAAATCAAGAGCTTTTATACAATTAAGCTGTTAGAGTTTATTCTGAGCTTGGCATGTAAGCATTTGAATCCTTGATTCAGATGTTAAGCATTTCATAAAAGTAATTTGTTGTTTGTTTCCCTTTTGTGAAACTAACAGATGGGATCAACAATGAAGAAGTCAATCTTTGATGAACAAACTAACAAGGCTTTAAAGCTGTGGCAAAAGAATGCTCAGAAGAAGAATAAGAATGATCACTCATCACATAAACCAGCTAAACAGACACTGGGTGGAGGTTCAGCAGCGCCAGCCCCAGCACACACTGACATGGAAAAAGACGGAGCAACTCCACCACAGACGGCAAACATCATGGCCAGTGTGGATATTCAAGGCAAGAATGACCTCCTATCAGGACCGTGATTACTGCCATCGTCGCACTGAATGTGGGAGAAGATATTGAGAAATGTACGTAGAGGCTTCAGCTGCTGCAACTTAGATTGAGGCAAGGACCACCCATTTGTTTCATTGTTTGTGACAGTGTAAACATACAAATGAAATACCGTGGCGTCATGAAAATGCAATCAACCTGATTCTTCTGCAAATACCAGGCCAGCAGTTTCTGATACAAGTTTACAATATCAGCTCAAATTTATGTGGTGAAAAGATATCTTCTTCTTCCTATGTAATACTATTTTTTGACAGTTTTGTTGTAATATTATGGACCAATATGCACTATATGGATTCCTATGCTTTTCATTTTATCATAATGTACGTAGTCTGTACAATTCTCATCCAAACCAAATTTACACCATCCGAAATTTTGGCCACACTGTAACCAAAATGGTATGTAAGTTGTCATGGCAAACCAACTTTGGGGATGCGATAGGAGTTGATTTTTCGATATTTTCCTATCCATTTTAGAGCATTCTCAAGAAAGCTATATAGTAATGAAAATAATAACTATAAACTCCTTTAACAAAAAGATACTACTTTTACAATTTTACCCCCACAGTATCTTGTTAAGATGGGGAATGGGGATAGGTAAGTTGGTCAAAATCAGTGAGGAAAAAATAAAGAAAGAAAATGATAGAGGCATGGGCATTATGGTAATTTGACCTTCCGAAATGGATAGGGATATGATTGGTATTAAAGGGAGCTTTAAAATGTTGGCTCCAGTCTGTTATTCTAACGGCCATGGCATCATCATCATCAGTAAGGTGCTTGCATCTGCACTCGCAAATTACTTCAACGTCAAAACCCAACAACAACACTAGCAGAAGCCATGTCCAAGTTGTCAACGCAAAGCAAAATGAAGTGGCAGCCATTTCAAGAAGATCATGTGCTAATATTCTCGTCACATGGCTGCCGGCATTGACCCTCATCTCGGCGTCTCCGCCGTCGTCGGAGGCCAGAGAGAGACGCAACAGGAAAGTCATCCCTATTGAAGACTACAGCACTACCCGTAATTCATTACTTACTCAACTCTCTCTCTTCTTTACTTGTCTATAGAGGATTAGTCGATTAGAGGTATATGTGTGTGTGTTTGATGTGGGTTTGGTTGCTTCTATTTCTTGCATTGGAATTTGGATTGGACGTTTTATGTTTTCTTTTACCGGGAGTAAGATAAAAATTAACCCACTCTTATGTTGTTTTGATTATGAAGGGTAGTTAGTTCATGGCAAATTTGGTCCATTGAGCATAGAATATCTTGTGGAGCAAAATTTAGAAAGCAAATGGTGATCAATCATAATATGCAGTGCTCAATTCACAATTTTGTCTCAAGTATTCGATGTAGTGCTCAAGTTGTATTGTTGGTCAATCAAATACTAGAGCCATAATAATTTTGTCTCAAATTTGTTGCCCTCTTTTTTTCCAATTGTTCTAAAGTGATAGTATAGCTTTGTTGATCATGATCTTCAAGTTAAAGCTATTGACTTTGGACCCTATATGTTATTTTCATGACTAATTTATGTGTGTTGCGCGCTCCAAAGATTGTGGGAAGGCATAGGTGGGCTTTGTTAGTACCAGTTGAATTTAACCCATGTTTGCTATCTCAGCAGCTGATGGATTGAAATATTATGATTTGGTTGAAGGAAAGGGTCCAGTAGCTGAGAAAGGATCAACAGTTCAGGTCTTTATTTTCTCTCAATTAAGTTATAACCACAATATATCTCTAATGTAATAGTAGAAACATGTTTGTGTCAACATGTCTTTGGACATATACATATATGTATTTAAAAGTTGTTGGTTTACCACCATTCTCAAAAGCTATATACACAACCTTTTTGGATTCGAACTTAGGATCTCCCACTTTGGTACCATGCTGAAATCAAAGTTTACCTTTTTCGAGGATTAATATAGTTCTACAAGCCGATAATTGTTCCAATTAAGCCTAATTAGGCTGTTCATCCTAACAATGTGCTTACTTAATAACCTCTCCATATTTGAAATTTGCAGGTTCACTTTGATTGCTTATATCGTGGGATTACAGCTGTATCAAGCAGGGAATCTAAAATCTTGGCTGGAAATCGTATTATTGCCCAGGTTCTCTCACCTTACTTTTGAGGACGTGTTAAGGAAAACCAACCCTACTAGCTAGTACTTCATAAGGTAATTAGTTTCTGATTGATGAATAATGAATTGCTAAGGCACAGTTCCTTTTTTTCTATTAGCCATACGTGTTCAAAGTCGGGGCTCCTCCAGGGAAAGAACGAAAGAGAGAGTTTGTGGACAACGCAAATGGTCTATTTTCCGCACAAGCTGCACCAAAACCCCCACGAGCAATGTACTCAGTAACTGAAGGGATGAAAGTAGGGGGGAAGGTGATGGCATTCTCTTTCATTTTGATACATACATACAACATCTATACCAATGTCTTATATATGTCTTGATGAAATCAGCTTGTTCATTTAGTTTAGGAAATCTTCATTCCGATTTCGATATTGTTCATTTCCTTTCCTTCTTTTCTCACTTTTCAACTTATAAGCTTTCTTGTCATTATTTTCTGGTCTCCTTGCAGCGAACCGTGATTGTTCCTCCAGAGGCTGGGTATGGCCCAAAGGGCATGAATGAGATCCCTGTAAGCCACTTTTTTGCTGGTTATAATGCCTTGTTTGTTTTACTAATTTTTTCTCTCAAGACTATCCTGTTCCTGTACAGCATTTTTACTCATTTTTGTCAGCAATTTTATACAGCAGTGGTATTGTTATCTTTTAATATGTTTCTTGCATCTAATCTTTATTAGTTCATGAAAACAAAATCATTGCATGATCCGAAAAGCAAACATGTTCCTAACCTTAGAAATAGTCTTGGCATAGTCCTCCTTTACTCATGTTACAAAGTTTATTTTGTGCAAATACATAACATGTAAGACACCATAAGTATAGGGTATATATGAACTTTTCACAATATATATTTGCTACACAATCTGCAGCCTGGAGCAACTTTTGAGCTAAATCTGGAGCTGTTGCAACTGAATCCACCTGCATGAAAGTGAGCCAGCCTGATATAGCTAGGTTGTGACAAGTTCATAGTAATTAACTTTCGCGTCATGACATCTCTTCATTTTGTAGTGTAAGAAGGGGCTGTGTTGGAACAACCTTATTCAAAGAGAAGTTTTGATCCTGAAAGATTCTTTTGTACCTAATAGAAAGTTTTACGAAAGCCGAATGAATCCATGATTTGTGCATTTTCTGTATGCTACTGGGAAAACTGTAGTAATGTAAGAAACATGTTTCTTTCGGCGTCCATCTTGCCATAGTTGACAGACTTTTTTTAGTATAAGCTTTTACCTTTCGAAACGAGCAGATGACAAAGTGGCTTTTCTCTTTCGGTTGAAGAGTATGGTTTGGTACTTCAGATAACTTGCTTTCTTTTTTTCTTCACCTATGTAGTTGAGCAAGGCCGGTGAGTTGCACACAATGATATGATATTTCATTTGAAAATCATACCAACATTGTAACCTAATTAAAAATAACAGCCTCTCCGATCGATGGAAAAATGTCTAGATTCAATAAAATGGTAATGCAGGATTTTTCTGGCCGTCAGGATATTGAGCCGGAACTGCAGGGCATCTCTCATGATGATCAGAGGCATAAACTTAAAAGGTTTACATAGTTCTTTGGTAGACAAAGAAAACAGAAGGAAACTTCTTGAAATGTTTCAAGCAACTCAGACGAACCATTAACAACGATAGGTTGGACTCTCTTCTCCATGTTTTTCAAGCAACCATGCTCATGGACAGACCTGGTTAGTTTGAAGAACCTTTCTTTTGGGAACATGATACTCTTCAAATTTCAATTTCCAGGAGGGAGGGAGAAATATATGATATAAATCTGAATGACTTGTGGAATTGCAATCCCTAACCTCAACATACACGCGAGCTCTTTCCACCAACAAAACTCCTTCACCTTGCAATTCTACAACACCTAAACCAACTTTGCCCATTATACAGATATTTCGAATTGTATAACTTGCATGCCAAGCTATCTCTCTTTTACCTCTTTTTAATGACTGTCCATCCAAAATTTTGGTATTTCGAATTCCATCGCTTTGTCTTTGTTCACATGGCAACATGACAGAGTTGTTTGGCATACTGGAGCAGCAATGCATTAAGATTTATTTGTTTTTTGTTTTTTTTTTTCAAAATATATAAAGATTGAGGGTACTGAAAAACACATACATCAGCTGGTATCACTATTACAACCTGATCAAATGAGTGTGATCCAAGGTGAACGTCGCAGACAAAGTCGCATAACTTAAAAAATGCTTGTTGTGCAGACAAGCATTGCTCCCGAAGGATGAAGTGTAGTTCCGCAAAGTACACAAAATCCAAATGCAAGAAAGTATAGCTTGTGTCTGTTAAACAAGCTATTGGGACACGTGGCTTGGCTTCGACATCTTGTTGTACTCCTGAATGATGAAGAACTTGCACATCTTATGATTTTTCCATAAAATTCCACAATTTGCAGATGCATTATTGATTGCAGCTTCAGCAATCTTTGAAACCTACCAATGTGCCAAAAACAAAGCCATCTGCAAAAGAATGACAGGCATTTTAGCATAATCCAAAGACAGTATTTGACCATTATTTCTACTACTAGTAAATCATACAATTCAACATAGTTAGCCCTCATAGTCACCCTAAAAATAGTAGTCCCAGGTTCAACTACAGAAGGCTGTCTATCTAGCACTGAACGCATGGATTTTTTAAAAAAAAAGTTATTATTAGGGCTACATACGAGATGAAGCTCTATTTGTCCAGAAAATTTGAAAGGAAAGTCATATGGTTCCATCAGATTTATGTTCCAGAAGCTTCTCTCACAGGAAGGAAACACAGATGGGTATATACTTGGATAATGGGTACTCAGGTAGGAACTAATGGAGCCAGTAAGGCATCATTCACAGACAATATCCAGATCAAACCCTTTTTGGTATTGCGTCACATTATTGTGCGATGCAAATTTCCAAATAACGGTGGTATTCCTCATAAAAGTAATACCGCTCAATCCTCATCTGAAACTGTCTTGCCCACGTACCCTTTATCCAAGCATCACCCATGTTTCTGAAAATAGAAATTCAAATAAAGTACTGAAAGCATCATCAAGAGTCCCCACCTCACAAGTGAGCCAATCCTTGACCATTTAGGCAATCCATTTTCCCCTAGCACCTGAGCCGATCCTTGACCAACCATTTCGCATAGAAATCCATTTTCATCTCCAAGAGACAGCTTATCATAATCTTTGCTGACTCTCCAAAACGAGGTGATTTTCTGCAATTCCACGGGCAAAAGTTCTCTTTAAATTTCTTTGTCACATTTGATTTTCATTATTCAAACCATCACACAACATGATGAAAAACATGTCAGAAAATGTGGCTAGAAAACAATGTTACCAATCAAGCATTCCAAACTGTGAGAAACGGTACTGTTCTTTATTTTTTAAGGACTTGTATTAATAACAAAAAAAGGTCTTCATTTATAGTCCAAAATTGAAACAAGATAATTCCTTATACAGTTATACTTTGATAAGCAACATCCTAAACTAAGAAATTGATTCCAATTAACTTACTTCATCCAACCAAACCAAGAAAGTAACATCTTTTCTGGCTGCCTATTGTTGATTTGCTCAGCTAAATAAACAGATATATAGAGTCAGGATCAGTTTATATTTGGAAACACCGCACCATAACAGAACATTTAACTCTAAGTATTGCATTTTAGGTACAATTCAACAGATCTCAAGAGAAAGCTGCAAAGCATTATGGGTGCTTACAAATAACTGAACTCAATCTGTGCAACAGGACACAACCATAGCATGATGAACTCCATTAGGAAAAAATAAAGAGACAGGGGATAACATTCAAGCTATTTGTACCTTTGAGCTGCATCTCTGTCCAATTTCCAGCAGCATTCTGATAGATAAAGGAGATGGTAGCAGGTACAGATTCCAAATTCTATTTGAGATTGTCCTATCAATGAAGATGCCTGATTCCACTTGTAAAGTTACAACCATAAAATTCAAGCCTGGAACATCCTTTCCCAGAGAGATGTGAAAGAGACTCGATGAACAGATGAACATTCCAGGTCATATTACATTTCTCACCAGATGAGCATAAGCATGATCAAACAATAACCGGCCAGAATCTAGGCACATGAAGTCCTAGGAAGAGCACTTGTGCCTTTGAACTTTCCATTTAAAAGAATATCACAAGTAATGTCATCAGGTACAAGGCCTTTGTCAAGCATCTCATCATGCAACCTAAAGGACTCTTGCAAATTCCCCTCCTTGAAGTGTCCAACAATCAAAGCACTATAAATATGAACACTAGCAGTCATTCCCCTTCTATCCATGTCTTCCAAGTTCTTGCGTGCCTTCTCCAGTTGTTGTTTGCTAGAAAGGCCATTTATTAGAACTGTATATGTGTTGATATCAGGTATAATTCCCTTCGAAAGCATCTCCGAGTAAAGATCTGATGCAAATTGTAAATCACCCTCTTTTAGCAGTCCATCGATTAATGTAGTGTATGTTTTCAAATCACATGGAATGCCTTCATTTATCATTTTCTTATGTAAGCCAAGAGCTGCTTCCATGTTATTCACCTTCCGGAAGCCATAAATCATGCTAGAGTAAACAGCTGTATTTGGAGATAAACCAACTTCCAAGAGTTCTGAGAAAAGTTCACGGGCACTTTTCATGTCTCGCCTTTTGCAAAAGCCATCAATGAGAGCAGAGTATGCAGTAACATCCAATTTGATTCCCCTACATTTCATCTCATGCCATATTTCCAAAGCACGGTCTATGTTATTGCTTTTGCATAACCCATTAATAAGGCTGGTGTAAGTGACAACAGTTGGAGTGACTCCACCTTCACACATTTCTCTATAAACAATCATTGCAGAATACATGGCACCCTCCTTGGTAAACCCATCTATAATACTATTATAAATCATACATCCAGGAACAAAACCCTTCTCAAGAAATTTCTTCAAAAGATCAATTGCCTCAGATGTGCGGCCAACTTTGCACAGGCCATCAATGACAATGCTAAATGTGTGGCCTGTGGGGGTTTTCTTTGCATCCACCATATTGTCAAAGACATTAAAGGCACGTTCGGTATTACCTTTCCGGAAATACCCATTCATCAAGATAGAATAAGTGAAAACAGTAGGTTCTAAGCCCCTTTCTGTCATCTCCAAAAATTCACTATTTGCACGATCCATATCCCCTATTCTGCAATATCCATGAATCATGTTGTTGTAGGATACTGCATTAGGTACCACACCATTACACATCATCTTATCCCATAAACTACGCGCTTCGCTTACTTTACCCTCCCTACAAAGCCATGATAAGAGATTGTTATACAAGAAAATATTAGCAATACCGTAGTCAACTGCCTCATCAAACAACTTAGACGCATCTTCAAGTGACCGATATTTCAAAAATCCACGTACCAAATGATTCACAATGAAGATATCAGGCGAAATACCCATCTGCTTCATTTGCGTGTAAAGCTCATGTGCCTTTTCCATGTTCCCATTCTTACAGCAGCATCCTATCACTATTGCATATGTGATTTTGTTAGGAATAAGTCCATCCTCCATAATCATGTTGAACAAATCCAAAGCACCTTCCAAATTCCCTTTCACACAATAACCCTTCATCAAGCTAGTAGCAACAACCAAATCAATCGATTTCCCACAACTTACCATTTCATCCTTAAGCCTTAGCGCGTCTACCATATTCCCCTGCTTCACACAAGCCCCGATTACACAAGTAAACGTACCCCCGGAAGGAACCCACCCCATTTCTTTCATTTCATTCAACAATGATAAAGCCAAACGTGAATCAGGAGTCTTACAAACAGCCCCAATTGCTACATCATACAAGGCTGCATCAGCTGCTATCCCTCCAGCCCTTGCCTTTCTAAAGTACTCCTCCGCCTCATCCGGCTTCCCCTCCTTCATACAAGCACGTATCATCAAATGTAGAGTGGCACAATCACCACCAACTCCTCTGTCAACCATTTTATCATACAATTCTCGTGCTTCCCCGAGCATATTTCCCCTAACCAATGCCGTCAATATAATGTTCAGATATTCAACACTAGGATATATCTCAAGCTCTATCATTCTATTTAAGCAAACAATTGCATCCCTTATTCGATTGGCTCTGACATAACTATTCAATAAGTAACTAAGAACCTGAGATTCTGATTCAAAATCAAACCTTTTAGCGCAGTCTACCAAGCGATCAACAAAGACTGTTGGAGCAGGGCCTGAATCGCCGGAAACGTACTGGTTAAGCAATGTTTGGGCACGCCCAAAAGTCTCTGGAAAGCCCATTAAAATGTGAAGCAAGACAGCAATGGTATCGACACCTTTAACAAAGCCTGGCTTCCGTTCAGCCTGTTTGAAGAGCTTTAGAGCCGAACTGGGATCGCTCTTGTGGTCCAGAAGAGTGTTTACCATCTGGGTTTGTGTTGAATCCGAACCTTGTGAAATGGGGTTTGCCGGAAAGTCAATTTCCGGCGGTGGTGGTTCTGAATGGGGTTGAAGAAAATGTGATTGTGAGGAGATGAACTTGAGATTTAAGAGATGAAAGCAACGCAGTGAAGGGACTGGGGATGAATGGAACGATTTCATTGTTCGAGTATACAGATGAAGTGAAGGTGAAGGTGAAGGTGAAGGTAGAGATGAATAGCCGAGTAAATAAGACTAAAATCCAACCTCCATTAGGACCAAAAAAGAAGGGAAAAAAAGTTTGGATTTCAATAGCTTCCTCTGAGCTTCTTTTGGGTGCGAAGGGTATAGGGTTTAGGGTGTTTTTTTTTTTTTTGTGTTGGGGAAAATAGGATTTTCATCTAAAAGGAATAATCAATTGATGATGTCATTGCTTACATATGTGTATACCAAGGATCTTTTTGCTGTTGCTGAATTTAGAACCTTCTCATGATGAGTCACAATGTTCACTTTTGAGCTTGATATTGACATTTGACCTTTAACCTTCGGAGTTGTTCATAGTTAAGTTACAATGTTGACATTTGACCCACCTTTGGGATTGATCATAGTTGACTTTTCAGTTTCTCGATCAATTAATTCTCCAAAATTTTCTTGTGCTTCACTTCCAAGACTTGATATTTGACATTTTGGCACGCCAAGGTCATGGTTGACCACGAGTTGACCATTGGTCAACTAGTTGAGTTATCTTGTTGAAAATGCACTAAAAGATGGGTCTTTTTGCACCCAGTATCAATCTCTTGCTTAAATTCTCTTCATTATTGAAAAACATGAATTAGAGACACTAAATGACTATTGGATTAGCATTATTGTGATTATTAAAAGCCTAATTTGTATGTAAATCACATACAAATCACAAGCCTAGATCAAATCATGGATTCACAAGTAAGTCCAACTATGTCACTGCACAAGAAATGACAACAACGACGATTTGGGTAATTTAAACAATTGACATGAATCCACCAAAATTATACAAAAGTTCAGCTCGGATCTACTAAATCCAGCATTCGGTGAGATTCAATTGGAATTTTGTTGTATTTTGAGGCGCCTCCTATCAAAAATTATTCAAGAATTTTGTAAGGGACGACCAAAAATGATGTAAAATTGCAATTGCTCCTGACCAAAGGTATTTGCCGGAGGTAGTTGGAGGACTATCGAAGGTGGCAAGTGACTTCACTAAAGGTGGTTGGCCTGTGGTTGTGAGAGATGTGGTACGGAGGTGGGTGGTGAAGGTTGTTGGCCAATTTCATTATCGTTCCTTGTGGTGGGTGGTTTCCGAGTATGTGATTTGGGTTGAGTCCATAATTGGCTTTGAGATCTGACTCGGGTCCATAACCGTGTCTATAATTTGCCTTTGGGATCCGAGTCAGGTCCATAACCGTGTCAATTTTTCAATGACATGGTTTTCTGAAAATTACCTACCTTTTTCAAATGAGAAGATAATCTGCCTACAAATGGCTCACCTTTCTGGAGTTTCAATATTCTCAGATCACTATACAACACTCCCTGCCCTTGACAAAGTTCTATATTGAATATAAAAGTTACTAGAAATATCAAATGTATCTGTTGGATTTTAAATTAGGTTCTACAAAATTAGGTGCTCATGCATAAAAGAGTGGACTACATCTGCGAATCAACTGAATCCTCAACTTTTCGGTACAATGCACTTTGAAAGTAAAACTAAAGTCTAGTTCTATTGATATCATTAACAAAATCCAGAAAAGAAGTTTATAAAAAGCGCAAAAATACGCCCATTTCTTATATCTCATCAATAAACTCAAGAAGATCATCAACCTCTAGCTTCAAGGCGGTAATTTTCTGCAGCTGTGAAGCAACCCGATTCTCAATTTCCTTTCCTCCATACTTCTTCTCGTAGCAATCCACTACCGTTGAGTGCTTCACCATTAACCTTTCTTCCAAATCTCTCTCCTTGGCCACCAGCTCCTCCACCTATATAAACAACCAATATTAAACACAATAATTACAGCAGTAGAGTATGATAGAATGTCTGCATGACATGAGATACCAAGTATATAGAAACATCTTTCAATTAAATTGAATGTTGACAAAAATGCCAATCCGATGTCCAACAACAAGAAAGCATAACCAACATTTTAGATTCACTACAAACTTCACGTTCAATCATCAATGCCATTTCATTTATTTATCCAAATTCCTACAAATATATAACTTCAACAACTGAAGAGCAAACCAACCTTGGGCAGTATCTGAGCAGCCTGCTGAGATGATTGCAAGAATGCCAACAAGGGCTTAATCTCTTTGGAAAGCTCTTTCAACGAACTATCAGCTGCTTTTCGTGCTGCTTTACAGGCTTGGATGTCTCCCGTCCGAGAAAGATCACGTAATGAGGCTTCCAGCTTATCATGTATCACAAGGCCTCGGTGGATGATATTTTGAATCTGCTGAATCGCTGCTTGCACCTAGAACAACACAGCAATAAATATATAACCATTTTCTAAATTATATACAAAAATTGGACAAGAAATGACTTACTTCATCCCACTGCAGTTTCGCCAAATAAGAAGCAGAAGATTTGGAAATGGACATGTCTACATGCATGTATACGATGCCGGCAACAAACAGGAAGAAAAATCCAGAAATCAACATCAAAGGTTCCATAAGCATCGCAAGGCTGTTGAACTTGTAATAGACCTGAAAATTAAGCATCCAAAAACAGCAATTTAAAATGGAGGACCATTATAAGGGAACGAACTAAAATAGGTCCACTGTGTAATCAATGTAGCAATTAATTAAGCGAAAAGAGCACTTTGGTTAAATTTTTGAAAACTCCTAAAATGTCATTTGTTTAAACATAACAACAACAAAAAGACCATACAATTTTTCCTGAAAAGAAACTAGACTTTATTGCTCAGAATGAAGACAGAGTATACAGCATAGACAAGAAATCCACACAAACAAAAAAAACCTTAAATTTAGAACAACTAGTGAGCCGAAGCCCAAAGGGAAGGTCAAAACTTAATTCTGTCCCATGAATCCTCTTGGTCATCCCCAACCTTCTAAAATTCTTTGATTTATTTCCAGCCAAATGGCCCAAATAACAGTAAGCCCCAAGCATTCCCATAGAACTCTGGCCTTCTTCGCGCCCCCTGAAATCTTATGTTTTTCAATTAAGAGAAAAACACTGCCTAGGACTAAAACAACTAATGTTCACCTCTCTAAATAAATCCAAAGGCTCAGAGCAGTTAGGCATGAAAGAAATTTAAAATAAATAAATAAATTCTAGAAAAGAGCCGATGAAAACTGTTACTAATTCAATGAAAACATATACACTACACAAACCCATCTCCATAACAATAAAGTTACAAAGTCTATGAACTGGGATGTCTACAGTTCATGACAGTGAAATAACAATGTCTTGAGAGATAAAAAAAAAACAATATGGACTTAAAAGAGTCGTCAGGTAAGCGTGAGGCAACTGCAATACGTGGCATGAAATAGAGCAGCTCACCAACAATTTACTTCCCACCAATGTCTTTCCCTTAGCAAGCATATACATAAATAAAAATGCTACTATATTTTAGGAACCTGTTATTGGCACTCCACAAAAGTCTCTCTGGTCGTCCTAGAGTCAGACTCATACGTTGGTAATAAACACAAAAGAGGGCCTCATAGTTCATCATGTTTGATGGGTGGTATTTTCCTCTCCATAAACGTTGTAAGTTTCTTATGAGGTTCTTATCTGGTTGGTTCTTTAAGGTCCAGTAAATCTCTATTTTCGCCCAAACCCAATATGAAAAGAAAAAGAAAAAAATAAAACAAATACGACCCACTGTAAAGAATTCATTCTGAAAGTGCTCAACAATAAATATTTAGGAGCCATTTTCAAGGGGTTTCAACAATAGAAGAGAAAAGGCATGAAGAAATTGTTGTGGAGACAAGAACTGAACAGAGCTATAGACTTTGGCATTCTGCAGAGAGATGAAGCGTTTCAGTTTTTTTATTCACTTTATGTTAAATATTACATTAAAATTGATCAGTTATAGATTAGCCGTCCACATACAAATCTTCATTTTCCTAACCTATTCCATGTCCTCAGGACTCTAGAAAAATGTCTTGATGCTTGAGGTTTTAATTGGTATAAATTAAACTAAAATAATAAAAGAACTAATAGTCAGAACGACTTTCGGGGAGTGCCAATAACATTAGAAACTACAATACCATGTGTCTGGCATTCTATAGATTACAGCAAGATACGGACACTGATATGATAAACTGTAAACCATAATGAAACTATAAAGTAAATGTACATAGTAGAACTTTTAAAAAAATAAATTGAACATTATAATTTCCCTACGTTTTAGCCATCTAATGTTATTTAAAAATAGGCAATAGTAATACCTGGAATTTCTGATTATGTTCAGGCACAGCATTAGTCTTTTCCAGTACAACCACTGGCCTACCAGCAATATCCAAGTGGGAGAATTTTGTCTGTATGAGTTGTAATAGTATTTAATTAGAAAAAGGATAACCCATATTACAGTAAGAGAAGGAGAAATAAAACCATTTTGAAATAGATGGAGAAGAGGCAAAAGAAAACTTTTGAAGAATATGTTCAATTATGAATAGGATGACATCAGAACTTAGTCCACAATACCTCTTTTGATTCTTTTAGAGGAAATGGAGCAGATACAGATATATCTCTGGAACCCTCAGGCAGAACAACCTGTAGTTTGCAATACCAAAATTAAGAATACAGAAAATGTCTTTTTACATGATCTTACTACAATTCTTTCTTTCAATGCTTCTCTAATACAAATAGATATAACCTACACATTGAAAAGGAGATGATATGAAAGAAAATGACTATAACCATCTGACACATAACGTAGCCAACACAAGATGAAGAATAAAGGATTAAAAAATCTAGTTTAAATAAATCATCACATTACCAACCTTCACAATGAGAGTGTTGATGACCACCTCATTCATAGGGCAACCAAAAGATATGTCAATGAAGCGTTTTCCATCTGACTCAAATAGAAAGTCATGAAGCGGCAAACCATATCCAATAGTAAATGCAGTTTTCCAACCACCAATCACAGGATACCTAGGTTCAATTTCTAGTTCTGTCTGCAATGATATAGAAAAGTCAAGTAAAATCAGGAATAAAAAAATTAAGAATTATGAACATAGGTCACACAACTTAGATTTGTTACCTTCTTAGAATCACTCCATAAGTTAGATGTTGAAACGTTACCAATTTCATCCCTATAATAGACAGAATGAGCTCTTGGTGGCAACTTCGCAACAAGACGCCTAATGGCATATTGACCTCTCACGTGAGGTCTGGCTTGATAATCAAGCCTGCAGAAAAAATGGCCAATAATCAAAAACAAACTCCCAAGTCCCAACTAGCATAGTATTGACAAGAAAATGCAAACAAACAAGGACCTTGAAAATTCTCCCTTGCTCTGGGCGCCTCCATGGACAAATTTGTAATGCTCTGTCACTTGAACATTACCCCAATGGGAAATCTCTATCTCTCGCACCAACTCTTCAGCAACAGCAAAGGGTTGATTGGTCTCAAAATGAACAACAATAGGTGAGTATGAAAAGGGAGGGAGATTCTCATAAGGACCATATTTGATCTCTGAACCAACGTTCTTTGTATTATCTATTCTTGTATAAGATTCAATTCTTGCATCAGGCAGTTTAACATTAAGTGTTTGCACCTTGACTGCATAAGGAGAGAGGTAGTATGCAGTTTCCTGGAACACTAGGAGCTGAATGTCAGCCTGAGTAATTTTCTCTGGAAACGGCTTCAATGTATGCGTGAGAACAGCCAACACATCAAAAGTTAAGCTCTCGCCCTTGCCCAGTCCCTTTGGTAAAGTTACTGCGTAAAAAGTCAAGGAAGCAGGCACGCCTTTAGGGTTGACAGGCTGAACAGTGAAGCTAGTACTAGAACCTTTCACTTTTCCTTTCCCTACGTTGGAGCTTGCCGACAAATGTGACAAATGTTTCGCCTGAACATCGGGAAATGCCAACAAAACCTCTGAAACCAACTCGCTTCCCTCATTCTCCACCTGCAGAGCAGCACAGTACGAGTAGTATTCAAGACAAATGTTCATTTTCCTATAGTGTCTACATACACAAACACATGTTTTTCTTTTACTTTCGTGAATGAACATAAGTTTCCATACATTCTTAGGAAGATTCTTTTACTTAACCAATTTACAAGACGCAAATAAGAATTCAAGCATAAAGATTCACTACTAACATAGCAGAAGAAAAAAATCAATAAAATGGGTAGTAATAGAGCACCTTCAGTGTGGAAGTGATGCGGGCAATTTGTGATGTCAAATCAATCTGCAAGCAACCAACAATCAGAGGTCAAGATCGAGTGTAGCCAAATATATATATATGAATCAAACAATACTTTGTGATTCTAATTAGAGAGATAACCAGGAATGAAAGCATGAACAAAAGAAGGCAGAGATCTCGAACAACATTCATAAATGAAAGATGGGAAGGAATGAGAGATGAGAGACTTACGCGTCGGTCAACTTTGGTGATGACCAGATCGGACAGCACAGGAGCCCATAGAATGGAAACTGCCAAGAGGAACAGACCGAACTTCAAACCCATTTTTCGCATCTGTATTTCTCAGATTTTCTCTGCCAACATCAAAGTACTCAACTTTCTACCACACTGATCGCAATTGGCAAGGTTTTGGGTTTTCTTCACTCTTTGAAGCGACGTCGTAACAAGCTAGAAAATCTGATGGTTTGTAGTTTGTACCGAAGCGTTTAGGAGGATGACTAGTACTACCTACTACTACACTACTAGTCAGTAGTCCACTAGTCCCACCTTAAAAAAATTAGTTTTTAAGAGAAAATTCATATTTGAGGGCAGTTTGCGAACAAAAAACAATTCTCACTCTTGCTAATTAAAAAATAAAACAATTCTCACCCATTAGAATTTTTCTCATCCCTATTTTTTGTTTAAAGGAGAACGATAGTTTATATAGTAAGTACTACTGAAAAGTACAATAGATAGATGCAAAAAAAACATTGAAAAGTAAAATAAGATGCACACACACATCTGAAAATAAAAGTAACTAATTGCCAAGATACATCACTAATACATTGCGATGGTCAGTTGAGCCACCTCGGTCTCAAATCTAAGTCTGAAACTGATATTTTAAACCATACAAACATCAACTCGAAAACCAACTGACACGCCCAAAAGGAGCATCAATTTAAAAAAAACCCTATCGGTAGTATAGTGGTGTAAGTAGGGTATCGTTCACAACGGAGATCAAAGGGTGTACCTAACAAAAAATGTCACAAAGAATTAAATAAAATAAAGAATTATTATTAACAAGTATAAAGTATAAATATATACATATGTACAAAGTAAAAAGGGGAATTGAGAGATAAATTGAATGAAATAAATTAATTAAATTACAAAGAATAAATAAAATATGATGATGAAACACAAAGTATATAAAGTTCAGCCACATATTCACAAGTTTACCAATCATTAGACCGAAAATTAACCAAGTTCCCTAGCCATGAAACCGAAACTAACATATGTGGAATGCCCACACGGGTTATCATTCCCCAAATAAAACCTCTTCTATGAAAATTAACCTAGTGAACGCTCATCTAGATTAAACAATTAAACATGCAAAGGTGATCAATCAATAACATATCTAACGCATAGGAGAAGAGTTGTTAATTAAAGTGCGCGACCTAGCGAACGCTCGTCTATCCGCGATCCTTCTTATTTTGATTCTGACCCGTTTGATAAGCCTTTACTACTTGTGAATTAGAATTAAAACCCTAATTCTAGCACCAATTACATGCAATCATCTTAAGTTTCGAACCTTAAAACAAGAACACATAAAAGATTCAATAAAACCGAATCAAATAAACGGAGTCACATAAGTTGCTAGAAGAACTAATTAATTAGGATCTAACAATCAAATAAACTCATAAATATAGGCTGAAAATTATATAAATCATGTCATGTTAACTAATACAAAGAATAAACAAGCAACAAAGAGGAACTCAAAAAGAGTAATTAAAGAATAAGTTGAAGTACACCATATGGAAAGTAGGAAGAACTCGAAGATCACAAACTCTTAAATCCTCACGCGAGTAACTCAAAAGCCAAGATTCCCAAGGTGATGATGATGGTGATGATGGTTGATGGCTGGTGGTAATGGTGTAAACAGCTCCCCTCCTCCTTGAAGACTTGAAAACCCTAAATACTAGAGAATGAAAAATATGATGTGAGATGGAGAAGAGAAAGAGGAGGGTTTGTCCCTCCCCATTGGGGTGTGAATTGGTGAATTGGTGAAGAGAAATAGGCTCCTATTTATAGGAAGATGGAGAGGAAGAAGAAGACAATGGAAGAAATAAACAAAGAAATGGAAAAGAAGTGGAATGTGAATGGGAGATAAAGAAATGGTAAGTGGTGGTGGAAATGGAATCATATGACAATTAACCATTTATTTACCAAAAAGAAATTAAACACTAATAGTGTGGGCAGAAAGAAGAGGAAAGAATATAGGGGTGAGTGGAGCATTGAAAATAAAAGAAGAGGAAAGAAATAAAAAGCAGACAGCACTGAGCAGTGCGCACTTAGAGCGGCATAATGGACGTTCCACCGGTTGGATGATTCTGAAATTTTAATGCCGAATACCTAACATCCACATGCAGCGTATATCAAAATTACAGCTAGATCTGACGGTGCAATTGAGAGATATGGGCTTCGCAAGTTGACTGATCTGCACAGGCAGAATGTCCGAAAATCTGGGCTTGGGCCTTTCCTCATGCTTTGTGAACCTGGGCCTTCCTTCATGGATTTGGGCCTGCCATCATGGATTTGGGCCTGCCATCATGGATTTGGGCCTCCTTCTTGAGTTTGGGCCCCCTTCTTGATGGGCCTTCCATCTTGGGTTTGGGCCTTCATCTTGGGCCTCATGGCAGACCACCTCTTAATGGGCCTCGCAAAAGCCCATTAGACTTCGTTTCTGCACATGTTCACATTAATACATCATTTTGGACTCAAATATGGAAACTAAGCTAAAATAGCAAAGTTACAATTAAATCATAGCCAAATAGTAGGGAAAACACATTAAAAACGTCACACTTTGTGCTCCTATCACCAACCCAAAGTCCAAACTTGAACCCAAACCAAGACTGAACCCGATCCCTAATTCGATTGAGCTTGGTCAGTTTAGAAGTATTTCATAATAAATTCGTCACATTGATTTTTTAATTTTTTTTTTCAGGTCGCAAGGGAGGGAAGGGAAATATTCAAAGATAGTTTTTTTTTTTGGTAATTAATTATGAACAATTTGGAAAAGTGAAAAGAAAAAGGCATCGGAAATAGTAAGTACAGTCCAAAATTACCCCGAAGCAAAGCTGCGTCAATCAATGCAGCTGGTGAAAATGGATATAGCACATGCCACCACCGGACGTCTCTCTCTCAGAGATTAAATCTACTCCTTTGACAGCAATCCCTAAAAGCTCTGGGAGCTCCTTTATTGCCCAATCCTCACTCGTATCTTTCTGGGTTTCCTTCCCTCCAATCACAATTAGGTTTCTTTTTTATTTTATTTTATTTTTCTCAAATTCAAACCCTTCTGGATTGAATTAGAGGAACTTATGGCAACAGGTATATCTCATAACCCTAATGAATTTGGTACATTACTGGATCTGTTTTCTGCTCCGCTCTTGCTTTAAATGGTTGTTCTAATTTGAATTTGATTTTGCATTACTGTTTCATGGTGTATGAATTTCAGAGGAAGAGGGAAAGCGGCACAGGAGGAAAATTGAATGGGATGATAAGGAGGTTTGTGGACACTATATGATTCGCTTTTGTCCTCATCATCTCTTCGCCGGTACTCGAAGCGATCTAGGTGAGTTGCTTTTAAACTCGTATTGAATCACATTTTGTAACACTGTAATTGGTTACTGAGAAGACCTAGGAAACAATTGCTTGAAGCATGATTCAGAATTTTAACAGTGAAATTTTTGTTTTTGTATCAGGACCATGCTATAAAATACATGACCCGAAGCTGAAAGAAAGGTAAAGTGACTGGATTTCTCTTTTGTTTAGAGTAGGATTTTCATATTGGAAATGTTATTTGAGGTTTGGTTGTATGTGTATCCACTTTGAATGCAATTAAAACATGTTTATTGTTTTGTATGTTAGTGTACTTGTGTATCATAATTTTGCTTTTTAGAAAAAAGAACTCCGTTTCTTTGTATTAGTTGCTTATATTCGGAATGAGAGTTTGATATGTGTACCTTGGTATTCAAAGCTCTTGCTGTTTCTGTTTCTCTTTTTTGATGCAAGTGATGTAAGCATCTTGATCTGATCCTTTGGTAGATGGGAAGAAGAATCTATCCTTTACAACTCAGCGAGCTAGTTTATTATAGTATTTGCATGGAATGTAGTGTATTTCAATCCGGTAATGAGTCATGTTAATGGAAAATAGTTTGCTTCCCCTTAAATCAAACATTAATGCTAATAACTGTTGTTTGAGAGACATTTCATTAAATATTTGACTGATGATGTGTAGGCTTATTCATTTCATTTGGCATACTCTAAACTGTTGATGTGTTTGTTACACAAATTATCAGGCAAAGTGTATATAGTTGCTATTCTTTTGTTTTGATAAGAGTACATAGATTCTTTTGTTTTCAAAATCAGATGAAAATCTGAGGTCACTTAGTACACTTTCTTTCTTTTCACCAGAAAATTAATGAGTTACTGTATGCGATGTTTTCATATTTGTCACAATTCAAGGAACCAGGAGCCTTTAGATTTTTTCAGATCAATTTGGCACTGTTCCGAGCTTGTTCTTCAGCTCATAACCTGCTTCTTCTTTTTTCTCGTTCAAGGATTTTTGTTTTCCTTTTTATGTTCCTTGCTGGGCTGTGGTTATGTTTTCTCATTTCCGTCTTAATGATTTAGTTTTGAGAAGTCCCCAAGACATGATGAATACGTGCACAAGTTTGAAGCTGAACTTGCTCAGTTTTGTGAGATATTGGTAGGTTGCATGTCTTGCCAATTGTTTTGGCGATCTATATTTTTGCACCTATATTTCTTTGTCATATTCTACTTTGCATTGCAGGTGATGGATTTGGATAGAAGAGTAAGGCGTGAACGAGAACGACGTGCTCTGGAGGTGGAACCTACACCACCAACTCCGATGCCAACGAATAAGTCTGAACAATTATTTGTCCTGGAGGAAAAGTTAAAGAACTTGCTTAAACAAGTGGATGCCCTTGGTGAAGCTGGGAATGTGGATGAAGCGGAAACACTCGAGAGAAAGGTGTTGCTATTCTTGCCAGACTTTTTTGTTATGCATTTGTTTCATAATTTTGTGGATAAGTTTTCCTGGAAATCTGCTTCATGCCAGCTGTGTTTATCATCGTGTTATATCTTTATTATATGTCATATCATGTTTTTGTTTCATGGACTTGCAAATATTAATCTATGATAGACGTATTTTGCTGATAATGATGTGCAGAATCCTGAAGTTGGTGAGGACCAGGTTGGTTCTAGTGCCCCTGCTCTTACCATCCAATCAAACTGGTATAGTATTTTACTCCAGCACGTCTCAGTCTATGGAATAGCCGCTGGTTACTGCTTATCTGCCTCATTGCTTTCCATCATCAACAAATGGGCTGTGGTGAAATTTCCTTATCCTGGGGCACTAACTGCTTTACAGTATCTTACAAGTGTTGTTGGGGTCCTTATTTGTGGCTGGTTTAAGTTCATAGAGTACGACTCGCTTGACCTCCTTACTATGTGGCGCTTCCTACCAGCCGCAATTATATTCTACCTTTCTCTCTTCACCAACAGTGAGCTCCTTCTCCATGCTAATGTTGACACTTTCATTGTATTTCGATCAGTCGTCCCCATCTTTGTTGCAATAGGAGAGACTCTCTTCTTGCACCAACCATGGCCGTCAATGAGGACATGGACCTCACTTGGCACTATTTTTGGGGGAAGTGTGATTTTTGTGCTAACAGATTACCAGTTCACAGTCACGGCTTATATTTGGGCTATAGCTTACTTGATAAGTATGTCCATAGATTTTGTATACATAAAGCATGTGGTAATGACCATTGGTTTAAATACATGGGGTCTTGTATTGTACAACAATCTTGAAGCTCTTCTACTTTTCCCATTGGAACTACTTGTAATGGGTGAATTGAAGAAGATTAAGCATGAAATCTCAGATGAATCAGATTGGTACTCGTTTGAGGTGGTTTTGCCAGTGGGGTTATCGTGTTTATTTGGTTTATCCATCTCTTTCTTTGGGTTTTCTTGCCGGAGGGCAATTTCTGCAACTGGATTTACTGTTCTTGGTATCGTGAACAAGCTACTCACGGTTGTAATTAATCTGGTTATTTGGGACAAGCATTCGACATTTGTTGGTACAGTGGGGTTATTGATATGTATGCTGGGTGGTGTTATGTATCAGCAATCTACAAGCAACAAGCCCAAGGTTGTGAAGGAAGTTAACCCACAAAGGACCGAGGAAGAACAACAGAAGTTACTTGAAATGAAAAGTAGCCTAGAAAGCAACAACAATGAGACATGGGCTACTGGATCTGAACGGGGAAATGAGAAGTCTCTTCCAAGGTAATATTATTTTGTTCTATTGGTTCTGGGTTTATTTTTTGGTGGCAACTTCTAGTCGAGATGACTTAAAGACAGTTTGTTTCACAGTATATCCTTGTTTAACATGTGGGTTAAGATGAGAATTGGGTGTGACAACTTGGAAACCCTGTCAGACAACATTGTATTGATTTCTTTTGTAAACGTAGATCGATTCAATAGTCCCATAGGAAAAAAGATGAAATATCTTTTGTAAACGTAGATCGATCAATCAGTCCCAATAGCAATGCCTTATTTGTTTTTCTGATGAAGACATGCCTTATTTGTTGATATGGAGACATGCTCGGAAGACATCCATACTCTTGTTATATCAGAATTTTCTTCATATATCCTGGAAGCTTAGTGCTTTGATAACGTAGTTGTTGAAATCACAGAAAGTGTATCTGGTTGGTAAAGCTTGCATGCATGTTTGATATTTCAAATGCAGAGTATTAGTCACATATTTTGTTTAGCTATCATTTTATCCTTTTTTTTTTCGAAGTTTGTATAATGTTCCAACATAAAATGTCAAACTATTAATTATTATATAGTTAGAAGGAAGCCGTTGATAAAGGCGTTTGTTGTCCGCCCTCAGTGGCGCCCGTCGCCCACCCCTAGTGGCGCTCATTGTCCATCCCTAGTGGCGCTCGTTGTCCAACCCAGTGATGCTCGTCGTCCAACCCCAGTGGCCTTCGTCGTTCACCCTCAAAGGTGTTTGTTGTCCAACCAGGGGTGCTCGTCATCCGGCCAGCGATGCTCATCATGGATCCAGCATTGTTCTTCATCAGTCGTTGATGCTCTTTGTTGCCCAGCAGCGTCCGTCGTTGACCATTGGCATTAGATCGAGTTTGACTGCCCTAGCCTTTGTTCGATTGTTGGCTGTCCAATAGTGATTGCTGGGGTTTGGTGCTTTTCAGTTTCCTCCCTAAGGTTGGTTGGGTTTATGCTTGGTTCGGTTGGTGGAGATCAACATGGATGGCTGGAGAGCTTAACCGCCATCAATGTTGAGCTCCACTAGGGCTGGACGAATTTTGACAAGTGTGATTGGGTTGCAAAAACCAACTTAGGTGATGATGTTATGCTCTTTGTGGGTGATAATTCAATGTATATGTGCCGGCTTCAAAATCTGGTTGTCTTCTAAATTGCATATACTTTATTCATGATTATGATCTCAAATGGAAATGATATCGCTAGAAACGATAATTTAGATTTTGGTGTTTACAACGTCAAAAGTAAAAAGCATTTCACAACCTTGCACCATGCATGCTAGGAGCCTCGTAAAAATTACCGATTATCAATCCGTCTAAGTTGTGCAAACTTTAAAGCTGTAAAACAAAAAAAAGCTTCTTGTAGTTATTCTTATTAATTTTCCTAGTTCTTTTCATGTTATTTTGTTTCCTAAAAGTAGTTTTCTTTCAAAAATGTAATTTAGCACTTTGTATAATTTGTTCATCGTCAAACATTTCTAAATTGAACTCGGATTGACTACTTTGCAAGTAATTTGTGGATGATACTGATATAATAAAACTTCAATAAATGAATACACCTATTATCATCGCAGGATTATTTATTTATCGATAAATTAATAAATGATTTATTTATCGATAAATTAATAAATTATTAATTTATCAATACATTAATATTTTATTAATTTATAAAAAAATTTATGTTTTCAAAGCAAAATATGATACATGTATATTATGAAAAGTCATAGCTATAGATCCATGTACTAGCCAAACTTTCTAATGGACATTAAAAATAAGAAGATATAAGAGTTTTAAAGATACATGTACATACATCTTTCTAGAACTAGAAGATAAGGTGTTTTAGAACTTAATGCCCATGTGTATATATATAGAATATATATGATCTCTATATAAACAATCTATGAGACCCAAAATCATGTCATCTTGTTCCTCTGTATCACTATATAGTATATACATTATGAATTTTTATGTACCATGTTTTTATGCATTTTAATCATGTTATCAATTTATATATTCGATGGGCCATATGGAAAGCTAGAAAAGATTATCATCTTATGTATTAAGCTAGCGAAATTGTAATTTTAATACAAAGTCTTCAGTCGGAACCGGAGTTTTTTTTTATTATCTAAGCGAGATTATTACTTTATCGAACATTCATTTATCGAGGTCAACTAGATCAACTGAAAAGTCAACCAAGAGAAGAAGTTAGTGAACCGGAAGTTAACTTGATTTACCATGATAAGGAGTATAATTGTATACTTATTTTTATCGAATTCCTTATATTTACTTTGTTAGTTAGTTGTTATTCGCTCTATTTATGTTGCTTTCTTGTTTATAGGTGTTTTGGAATAAAAGTGAATAAAATGGATGAAAGAAGACATTCCATGCAAGACTAGGAGGCGGAAAGAGAATAAATTGCACAAGAGATTTTCGGATAAAAACTAAGCCTTCTACCTGGGCAAATCAGTGGACTTGGGAGGCCAATTTCTTCGCATTTATCCGTTGGTTTCATGTTTAATTTATGTACACAATACCTCTGTGTTTCTAGTATTCTCATTTCAAATTTCATCATGTTCAGACCGTTGGATCTCCCTGCATTCAGTCTCAAGTGAGTACTACTCGGTGCTGCACGGACGTTCTGGAACTGAACTTTGATTACTTGTAGAAAATGTTCCAGACCGATTTGGTTGTGTTTCAAGTTCTCCAGATCAAGCCCTGTGAGTCTAGTTTCAAATGCAACTTGAATCACTCAATTATGATATATATCCACGGAGATATGCCCTTCACAAGAGGGAAAGGTCAAGCTTGAGCAGAATTCCTAAGAACAAATGATGGGCTTGTTGGGTTTGAATTACTCATGCATCCTCCATAAGACACAAGACCAGCCCAAAGAATATCTTCTTGGGCTGATGTACATGATCAATGTAACTTTGTGGAGGTGAAGTCATTTGAAGTTTACCCAAGTTAGGTAGAGGTGAAACTTGGTGCCAAGCTTGTCATGATCATGATGAAGATAAGACACCACCACTACCACTCTAAGACAAGCTATAGTAACTTCACTCATGAGTAAATGCTGCACTAAGAGAAAAGAGAAGCTTAGTCATTTTTCATTTCAAGTTTTGGAGGTGAAATATGACATATGCCATGACATATTTCTCACTTCCAAGAGGCTATATAAGAAGAGGGATTCTTTCATTCAAGACACACCAAGAGAACATCAAATCTTCTCTTCTTCTTCTTCTCCCTCTCTTCTTTCATTCCTTATGTATTTCATTTGCAACTAAGTTTCTTTAGGGTCTTCGGTTGAAGCCCTAGTCATGATTTCTAATTAATCTATGCATGTTTGATCCATTGATGGTTGTTGATGATGAGTAGTTAATTTCTATTTACTTTCCAATCTTTTCTAGTTTATCTTATGCTTAGCTACCATATTTTAAACTCTACAATTGATATTGTTACATAGGTCAATTTAGATGACCGAGTCTTGGGCCTATGATATGTAACAACAAGTGTCTTTGCGGGTGCTTGGAAATTAATTACCATGAATAACCGGAATAGATACCATGTTCTAGGATTTGTGTGTTTGTCGATTTTTATAGTACATATGCTTGCTTAAGGAACAACCTAGAGGGTATGTTGGTGACAGCAAGATACCAAGCTAGATCCCTAAAGTTCGAAAAGAATTAGAGGAGGACCAATCCCAAGTTCGTTGCTTAGGAAAATCAATAGCTTAAAGTGGATCGAGGACCAATCCCTTTAAGTTGGCAAACTTCATCATCATCAATCGGATTTGTTTCATATATGTATTGGTTAATTAGGAGGAAGACTAGAGGTGGATACTTGAGCCCTAATCTTTCCTTTATTATTGTTTACAGTTTTTACTTTCTTGTAAATATATCTATTTTATTTGTACTCTTGTAGTAGTTCTTTTAGTATATCTTTATTATTGTTATAAATTTATATTAGTGACAAGTCTAAATTTATTGTATAAGACATAATTAAAGCACTTCCCCGTTTAACTTATCCGTACTTACCATCTTCTACTACATTGAAATTTGGTGTTTTGCAAGAGCATAAATCCACTGTCATCATACCACGCTGCGTAGAGCATGATATTGTCGTACCCCAAAAACATGAGCCTGATCCTTCCTCGATGATGTCGTTAACAACCTGGACTAGACACTAGAACATTTTTAGACTAGCAACCGAAGAACGAAAGGCCACAAGGCTAAAAACCAAATTGTTGATGATGAACAAAGGGGGTAAGGCAACCGTGCACAATAGATGCCCAAATATCGACACCTTGTTTGGTGATGTGAAGGTGCTCCAAAGGAGGCGGAAGATATGATAAAAAAGTTATCCCACGAACTAGTTGCTAAGAAACTCTAGCAGAGTCATCTTCTAGAGATTAATCTTAGATTTCTCCTTGTTTTTGTTTATTGATGTCTTCTACTTGTTTTGTCTTTAATTTTTTATATATTTTTTTTATAAAGACTAAATTCTTGCTAGTACCTTGAATTTTGGGAATCTAATCAGTTCAGTTCCTGGATTTCTAATTTCATCAAAATGGTCACTGCACTTTCAATTCTCATTCAATTGGTCCCTCCGTCACACCTCCGTCCAATTGGGATGTTAACTTGCTGACTTGGCGAGTCACATTAGCTCAGTTGGGCTCAATACAAGAACAAAATGCCCAATACAGCCCTGCCTTCCTTTCTTCTTCACACACACACACACACACACACACACACACATATATATATATATATATATAAGAGAGAGAGAGAGAGAGAGAGAGAGAGAGAGAGAGAGAGAGAAACGTGAAGAAGAAAGGAAGCCAAGGGTATAATGAGCATTTTGTACTTGTATTTGGCCCAACTCAGCTGACGTGGCACGCCAAGTCAGCGAGTTAACATTCCATTTGGATGGAACTGTGATGAATGGATCTATTGAATGATAATTGAAAGTGCATGGACCATTTTGATGAAATTAGAAGTCCAAGAACTGAACTGATTAGACCCTCAAAGTTTAGGGTAGTAACAAGAATTTAGAATTTTTTTACTTATGAACAAAAAAAAATTTATTCGGTTTAAAAAAACATAGAAATGATCCCCCAATTCCCCATGAAGGCATGAAGTTATAAATATTTCTTACGCAACTAGCCCATGTAAAATCATTTCTACTTTTAAGCAAACATATCCCAAACTTTTAGTCAACTATATAATTCCCACTATTAGCAAAAGGATCGTAAGAGAAACCGAAAACGAAATTCAAACAAACAACTTTGGGTTTTGATTTTGATTTTGTTTCTTTTTTGGTTCGATGCATCCAATTTCGACTTCTTTTTATTTTACGATTTTGCATTCCCACCATCCTTAATATTTTTACTTAGTGGACAATTTATTAACTCATGCCACGTGTCGGGTTTCAGTGGGTCTTCCACTTAATTGTTAGTTAGACAACAGACAACTAGTACTCTAAGTAGTTAGTACTGTTGTGATTTCCTAATCGTAGAGTGTAACCGAATATGAACGTCTCGAAGATTTCAAGGAAAAAAACAAAGAATATTCATCTTCTTGCTCATTCCTCTGTGATTGCACCATTTTTGTGGAGATGGAGACTGGGTTGACAGATTCGACTGTAGTGATGGAGACCAAGTGCCCTCGGTGCCAATTTGCTCATTGATGAGCACGGGAGGAGGCTAGGATCTGCAATGCATGTGAGAACGAGATTGTGGAGAAGAGGATCTACGAGTGGACCAAATCCGGTGGAGCTCTGAAATCACATTGGAATTCCAAGCACAAGGTCGATTTCCAATTCTGCAAGCTCCCTATGACTCCGGCTGGGCAAGTTCATGCTTGCAAATCCTAGTAGTTGATTCCAGTAAGTTTCATATATACTTCTTTGGTTCTTTAGATCTTGCTTTTCCACTTTGATTTTTAATTGATTATATGTGGGACGTGGAATTATTGAATCCTAGCCTGTGAGAATGTACTAGTTTTCTCTGTTTGAATCTCTTGCGATGATCTGTAGAAATTGCTTACTTATATTCTATGGAAAATAATTAGGAATTTTGTAGAAAAATTAGAGAGAGAGAGAGAGAGGTTCGAACTTCACCTTGAACAAAATCTTGAGGTTACTTTTTGTTAAGATTGTTTCTTTATAAACATTTGTGGGTTTACCAAAAGGACAATGCTAGCTACAAACACAGTATGCGTTTGAATTAGCCACACCCAGACAATTGGCCTTCCTTTTCTCTTTTCTGAATATTAAAAGGCTGCCTAGAAAACTGAAACCTCTCTCTTCTCTTTTGTATATGTTTCTTCCCTTCTTGTCCCTCACTTTCCCAGAAGACTACGCATACCGCATACTCACTTAACCAACTCCCCAGTCGGTTTAATCTCCTTATGCAAGCATAGCTCACTTTGAAAATCAGAGGCATCCACAACCTTCTAGCTCATATAGCTCGGTCCTTTTCCTTTCTGATTTTTTCTTTTGAAAAAAGGAAGAGGTTGAGATCCAAATAGGATCTTGATTCGTAGAAAAAAGATTTGAATCCTAGCTAAACCCGAACCCCAGCTGGACTTAATCTCAATGGAGGATTACATAAAATGTACATCTTATAAGAGATATTTTTTTTTAAAGTGAGAGAAGAGCCTCTTTTATAAGTATGGGAGATCCTCTTTTTCTCACAAAATTTCAATTTGGGATGCTAGGAAAACATTCCCAAAAGGTTTACTTAATCTCAATAGAAGAATTACATAAAATGTGACCTCAAAAGAGTTATTCCTTTGAAGTGAGAGAAGAGTCTTTTGTATAAGTATGGGAAACACTCTCTTTCTATAATTCTTCCAATGTGGGATGCTAGTAAACATTCCAAAAAACTTTACTTAATCTCAATAGAATGATTAAAAATGTAGACCTCGCAAGAGATATACTTTTGAAGTGAGAGAAGAGTCCATTTTTTAAAGTATGAGAGACACTTTTTTTCTCTCAAATTTCAAATGTGGAATGCTAATAAATATTTCAAAAATGGATATATTTTTTGCAAGTGATCGAGAGAAGAGTCTCTTTTGTAAGTGTGAGAGACTCTCACTTCCTCACATATTTCCAATGTGGGATATATACTAGCAAACATTTACAAAGCTTTGTTACTTGATAAAAATAGATGATTACATAGGATGTAAGTGGGAGAGAGTCTTTTATATAAGCATGGGCACAAATATCTTGTTTCGATCATCCTCTATATATTCACATAATATAAATATTAATTCACTACTTAGAATTTCATACATCTTTTTATTTCAAGGTTCTTAGTTCATCTATCTTCTCTCTCAAAATTCAAAGGTCACCACCATGATACACCATAAACAAATTAAACAAGCTAGTTTGGCAAAGCATTAATTTGCAACTCTTGAGTCTTGACTAAGTCATCTCTTCTATCTAAACTCTATAGTTTCCATTGATGTATAACTTAGATTTGATGCTAATTTATATAGTTATGAGTGATTAGTTCAAATTTTGGAACTATATATGGTTGCAAGCCCTAGCCAAACTTAAATGTAATAATATATTTTGATAATTATATATATATGTTTTGTTCTTAGTTGAGTATGCATGTTTGAAATTGATTAATTTGAGCATGTAAACTTGTCAATAATTGAAAAATTCTAGAGATTAATTATCTTTAAGAGACTTAAGCATGAAACATGCAAAAGTGTAGCACATAAAAGTTTTGAGAATGTTCACTATCATCTCACATTAAAAAACTTATGTAATATATCCTCTATTAAGATTAAGTATAAAAGTTTTGGGAATGTTTACTAGCATCCCACATTGAAAATATGTGAGGAAGAGAGGTCTCTCATACTTATAAAAGAGACGTATCTTTCACTTAAAAAAAATATTCATCTTAAGGAGGTTTACATTTTATGTAGGGTTTAATCCTCTATTGAGATCAAATAAAAAAAAATTTAGAAATGCATGTATATTAAAACAACGTCGTTTTGGCTCTTTTGTTTTTTTTTGTTCGGTTTAGTTTTTGATAGCCGAAACCAAAACCGAATAGGCACGGTTCGTTTCAGATTTTCATGTTCAGTTTCGGTTTTTTTCTATTCAATTTTTTTTTGCCTATGTTCAGTTTTTTTTCGATTCGGTTTGCGGTTTTCTGTTTCGCGAACCCACCCCTAAACTCAAATGCATACTAAGTTTGTAGCTAGCATTGCCCTTACAAAAATGATCCTCCAGACTTTTGAAGGGTAAAAAATTAATTTTAACAGAGCTTTTAAAGATAAAAAAATAATTTAAAATTTAAAATAGGTTAAATGACTTATTTTTTCTCGTTTTTAACTAAACATTGACAGAAAACTAACTGAGGTATCATGTTAATGGGAGCAGATAGATTTAAATCCTAGTTCTAGTCCTAGTCTTTTAGAGAGTACCAATACTCTGTATAAATAAAGGGGTGGATTCATTAGCCCAAAGCCTCTAGAAACATCTAGAAAAGAAGGATATCTGGTACAAAAAATAAGACATGCATCAGATCTCGGAAGCAAACTGACACCGTACAAAAGCCTAAGCAGAAGACACAGTACAAACTTAATAGTATTGATTACCCTTAACATCCAAGAAATTTGACAAAAGTGGCTAATCGTTACTATCAAATCCTAGATCAAATTACATAATCTTTATTCCACTTGGATGCATGCAATATCTTCTATTCTGTTTACTGATTTTCGATAAAACTTGCTATCGGAGTTTGCAGGTATATCTGCATCTTTGATATCGCAAATATTTCTAGGATTAGGGATATGAGTTCTTGTGCAAATAACACGTCCTACACCGTTCTGTTTTGTTTGAAGACATATGAGTTCTGTTTCACTCAGCTTTTAGGATTAGGGATCTCTTTCATTTTGGATTCGAAAATACAAAGGGGCATTGAGTTCTTTCTTTTGGACTATACTTTAGATTATTTTTTAATTCCTATTGTTTAAATTTATAAAAATTATAGTCAAGCTATAATTTATTTATATTTTTGTTTTTGTTTTTGGTCTTCTCAGATTGGGCAAATTTACCTAAGCACCTTTTAGATTCAGTTTTAGAGAAGTTAGTGTCGCCATCAGACTACTTGCGATTCACCATTGTTTGTAAGCCATGGTATGCTGTAGCAAAAGATAATCACATCCAACGCTCTAAGATGACAGCTCCAATGCTTTTGATATGTGCTAACAAAAAACATACATGGAATTTATACAGCATCGTGGATGACAAGCTAGGTCTTTGATTTTCAACTAAGCGCGCCGAATAAGCGATATTGTGGTTCTTCTTTTGGATGGTTAATAGCTGTGGAGAAGAATTTTGCAATAACCCTCATCGATCAATCGGTTTCTTAGGGTTAAAGGTAGGAGGAAGAATGAAAATTCTATCATTCGCCTTCCTCCAATGCGGCTACATCCAAATGAAAATAGTTATAAGCGTAGATGGTCTAGACAATGCGACCATTATGTCTTCAAGGCTACAATGTCAGCAGACCCTACATTAGATGCAAAGGATTGCATCATAGTGGTCACATATTTGGAATTGTGTCAAATGGCTTTTATTAGGCTCAGTAAAGACACAACATGGACTTATATTGATACCGGTGTTGATAAACTGGGGACCTTAATTCAAGAAGTCGCTCATGTTGAAGATAAGTTTTATGCAGTTGATCATTCGAGCCGACTTTTATCCTTTGGTGTCACTGCTCAGTTTAACTCAGATATAGAATTGGTTGCACGCATGACCCGACGACCGGGCATGGTGGACAAGAAATATCTCGTATATTCAAATGAGAAAGAATTATTGATGGTAATTAGATATATGGCATATGATGGTGGAAAACGTTCGATAGTAGGATTCTTAGTTTACGAATTGAATTTTGACAAGTGTGATTGGGTTGCCAAAAACGACTTGGGTGATGATATTGTGCTCTTTGTGGGTGATGATGTTGTTCTTCTTTATGTATGTGTGCCGGCTTCTAAATCTGGATGTCTTTCAAATTGCATATATTTTATTCATGATTCTGATCTCTATGGACATGATATCGCTCGATACGATAATTTGGATTTTGGTGTTTGCGACGTCAAAAGTAAAAGCATTTCACAACCTTGCACCCCGCATGCTAGGAGCCTCGTGGAAATGACCAATTATCAGCCGGTCTGGGTTTTGCCAACTTTAAATCTGTAAAAAAAAAAAAAAAAGCTTCTTGTAGTTATTCTTAATTATTTATTGTCTAGTTCTTCTTATGTTATTTTGTTTTCTGAAAGTAGCTAGTTTTCTTTTACACGTATAAATTTCTTTTGAGTGTATCAAGTTAAGCTCAGATTGACTTCCTAATTCCCCAAAGTCAGTACTCCCCGGTACTTTGTAGTAATTTGTGGATGATATAGTTTTATGTCAGCTTAGAGCCTTAGACAGCACATATTATTTCCACCATTTAATCTTCAGTAGAGAACTCTTCGGTTGTCTTTGAATAGCTAGCAATGCAGCTGGTCTCTACTCTCTAGCAAGTTATAGGGATTAATTATGTCATTTGGCCTAGAATTTGCAAGTCTAATGTCTCTATATGTATATATATACATGTCTAATTAATGTTTATTATTTGCACTTGAGAATCATTTTATATATCTAAGTCTATAATGCAAACAACCAAATCTTGCAAATATATCCTTGCAACAAAGTTAAACAAATGTGAAATCGCACTTGGTATAGCCGTATAGGTCGTCGCCAACCTTTATTTATTTTTTTATCTTGACAAAGGTCTGCTCAAGTTTCTTGGTTGTTCATGGATAAAAAGCCCCAAGGATTTCTTCAGTACAAACTTGGAGCTCAGTTTAAGTTAGACAACAAGGCTTTAATTATAAATCACAAAATTAACTTTGGTGGCAAAAAATGTATACTGCAAATTGAATCACATTAATTTGGCAAGGAGTCCGAAATAAGTACAATCTTACCTGAACTAATTGAGCACACTAAGAAATCAAAAACCAAAAACTAAGAAAATTAGAAGTTAGATCAATGACAAACCCTATCTCTATCGGTTTCCTGAGTTCTTGATTGAGACAAACTAATCCTTATAAATCCTAGTCCATGTCTTTGAGGAAGTACCAGTACTGTCTATAAATAAACAGGTAGAGATTTCATTCATCAAAAAAGAAAAAGTTAGTTTCTGAACAACCGTATTACAAACAGAATCTGAGAATGGATCCAGGTATACGTACGTTAATCCACAGACCTTCTATTGTTTTGTTTCATAAAAAAAGAAAAATTGTAGTATCAGAGTGGGAAAATTTAGCTCAGCACCTCAGCTCCAATGCTCTTGATCTGTGCTAACAAAAGACATACATGGAATTTATACAGCACCGTGCATGACAAGGTCTTTGATTTGCAACTAAGCGTGGAGAAGAATTTTGCCGTAACTCTAATCAATCCGTTTCTTAGGGTTAAAGGCATAATAAAGAAAGAAAATTCAATCATTAGTCTTCCTCCAATGTGGCCACCTCCGAATAAAATGATCAAAGGCTTAGATGGTCCAAACAATGTGAGCATTATGTCTTCAAGCCTACAATATCAGCAGATATATGGAATTGTGTCAACTGGAGAGAGAGAGAGAGAGAGAGAGAGAGAGGCATGTTTATTTATGAAAATAGGATAAGGAAATATGAGATTTCGTAGGTGTACGTGTTTTGGTAGAATGAGTTGTCATTAAGGGTGTTTGGAATTTGATTGTCCAAACTTATCCTTTTTTGCATAATTTTGAAAAACAAATGTCCATTTCCACTCAAATATACAGTAACATGTCTATCGATAATTTTTTTCCCTAAATTTTTCTTCTTTATCAGTGTTGAAGTGTAGTTTAGTACAGGATAACAATAAAAGGGTTTTTCTTAAATCTTACAAAACGTCATGTATTCATGAAAACTATAAATTTAAATTAGGTAAACGTTTATTAGTAAAGGATCTGTGGCGCAATGGTAGCGCGTCTGACTCCAGATCAGAAGGTTGCGTGTTCGATTCACGTCAGGTTCATTTTTTTTCACTTCCTCTCTCAAGATTTTTCAGCCATTTTGGTTCATTTTTTTTCACTTCCTATCTTTAAGATTAGAGGCAGTCTACATAACTAGCTTAGATTACCAAGGGCGATTTTGCTTCCAGATACACAGTATGGATTCAAATTCAAATGTTCCATGCAGTCACGGGTAGAAATTACCTCAAAAAAAAAAAGAATTAAACCGTCATCTCCAACACCACATTACAATAGATATCTCAGCCTCTCTCTTTTGGACCAACTGCTTCCTCCTACCAAATACGGAACCATCCAATTTTTCTACATTCCTACCACCAAGCACTATTGTACTGGTGATCATGATGTTGCTCTTTCGAAAGTTTCAAAAGCGCTTACAAGTTTCTCATTCCGAAACCTTGGACTTCTATGATGGGTTGGTCCCTTCTAGGAGGTGAGAAACCGTGTGGTAAATTATCACATGAAGAGAGCATGAGAAACTATTGCTTTGGTGACCTTATAGAATGCTATAGCTATGTGGTAGAGGCGTAGAGCTATAGGGCGGTGCAGCCGCTGCAGCAAATGTTGAATGTTAGAGGAGACATGCATTAATGAGCATGTCAACATTGAGAATGAAATGAGGAAGCTTGACTTTGCTTTCATGCATGGTACATGCATGCTTAATCGCATGAGGAGCAATGCCTATATGATCATTTCAAACATATAAAAGATTCAATCTCTCATGGTTGTGAAGTGGTTCAGAATCTTTAGATAAGGTCTTGCCTTCATCTGGTCTGTGTAATTTAACCTCTCTGAACCTAAGCAATTGCAATCTTGGGGAAAGATCATTTCCCAATGATATTAGCTTCTTACCCTCTTTGGTGGCATTAAATCTGAGTGGAAATCATTTTAATTGTCAGTCCTCCTGCAAGCATTAGATCACTTTCAAAGCTTGAAAATATTAACTTGGAGAATTGCAAGAGACTTAAAGAGTTATCAGGCCTTCCATCATATAGTAAATTGGATGTAAGGGCAGATGGTCATATTTCAATTTTATCAATTTCTTCAAGTTAAATGACTTTCAAGGCCACAATAACATAGCATTTGCAATGCTGGAGACATTCCTCCATCAGGTGCTTCCTCTCACTTCACAGTATGCGCCAGTTTTTGCTCATGCAGACATTGATCACCTAACACCCTAATTTTTATGGCGCAGGGAATCACCAAAGCAAGGGAGACTTTTCAAATCGTATCTCCCGGTAGTAACATTCCAAAGTGGTTCAGTAATCGAAGGATTGGGGATTCATTAACCGTATCTCTACCTTCACATTCGAATAACAGTCGGTTTATGGGATTTGCTTTGTGTGCTGTTTTTGTACTCCATGAGCACCATCGGGTGGATGAGCTTAATATAGATCAATTCAAGACTTTTAACGCTACGCATCATCTTGTATGTTGCCTGAAAGTCAATGGAAGAGAATTAGAAGTATGTGGTAGACAGCCTGCATTTCGCTTTAGCGAAGAATTTTGCCAGATTGAATCGGATCACCTTTGGTTATTCTATGTATCCCGTGACAAATACTTTGGGACAGAGTGGCAAAATAGCTGCAGTGAGATTGAATTCATATTTCAAACAAGAGGGCCAGGCCTAAAGGTGAAGAAGTGCGGGGTACATTTGATTGATTTTCAGAAAATTTGAAGGGAAAAGCAATTGAGCTGGTTGCAGGATTGAGGACCTGCACCCTTCTCTCATTGACTTGTGCATTTATTACTTTGTGGAGCTCTCTGGCCTCATCTTTTGCGTTTAGGTGAGCAACGATCACTCTAGTTTCTATATTTTGTCTTAAGTTATTAGATAGCTCTTGTTCTGGCAGCATATTTAGTGGACTCCTCGACAACAACTTATTTCCAAACGAGTGAAACGACACTACAATTTTATTGCATTGTGCTGTTGCATTTTTCTGCATTGCATTCTTAGCAGATCGATATATATATGAAATTATGTGGCTCTCCTTGAAGATATAAATGCTAAAAAATTTCTGAAGTCTATCCTTGGTACCTTTGGATGCTAAACTTTCATGATTGTATTTGTATGACTAACATTGGATGCTATAACACATTCTTTGCAATTTTCATGTGGTACACACAGCATGTGCCATTGGTTCTGAGGTCCTAATATTTCTGCCTCAAATAACTGATTATGTGTATCCTGTGTTTGTTTTCTTTATTGTATTTCATGTACTTTTCCGGTTTATACAGTAAGGACTAGTATGCACTACTGCATTTCTTTTATAAGACGTGGCTTGGGAACCATATATACCATCAATTATAAACTGGAAAGTTCCATGCAAATATATATGTTTTTGAAAAACATTCGTATCTCTGTTTAAAGTTCAACATTCATCAAATTTTTTTGAGTTAGAGGCCAGGCCGATTTCAAAAATTACAAGGCTTTGCTTCTACGTACCTCCAAGGCTCCAAATTATAAGTTACTTACCTACCTACCAATTCTTTGTAGTTTGGAGCCTTGGAGGTAGCAGCGAAGCCTTGTAATTTTGTCTTACCAATAGAGAAAAGCAAGTATTAGCATTGCCATATGAAGCTGTCTATGATTACCACATGCTTCTTAAGGCTAAAGTCCTTGGTGTATATTATCTATAATTTAGCCATGTGCATGAACAGCATAATCTGGAGCCAAATTAAGAAGGAAAATATTATGGAAGGAAAATTTTCAAAAGCAAAATCAAGAGACCCTAATTAAGCACTTTAATCTTTGTCTTCTCTAAACCTAGTGATCGATCTCTGTATTAATTAACACGTCACTGATTAGGGTGCCATACTCCCACCTTTGCTTTGCTCACAAGAAAAGACACAAAGACAAAGTGTTTGAAGGGATCGATCAAAGGTAAGGATCCCCATGGATATTTTTCTTTTTGATTTTTGTGACATGATATTTTTCTGTCTAAAATTAATTCTTATCGATTTTCTTTTACCTTTTTCAGTTGAATCTGGAGGATATTGGTTCATGCTTCTTAGTTAACTACAACGTCTAGAAGACCTTATTGACATGAAGCTCCCCTTATTCTTCTCCTCTTGCTTCTTCCAATTTTTCATTGCTATCCCTTTAACTATCAAGAATGTGCTTACTTGCATGTATTAATTTCAAGTTTCAACTGATCTAAATGCAGCTAACTGGCATGCCGGTAGTGGTACTTTCTGGTTTATTGATCGCTCTCATCAAACATATCGAGATTCATTGTCAGATTAGATCAATACTCTCCAACCAACAATTTCTTTAGAAATTACCTCAACAAAATCCATTAAACCATAATCTCCAACTCCACATCACCATAGATATCTCAACCCATCGTTTTGACCAACCTATTTTTCTACATTCCTAGCACGAAGCACTGTTGTACTGGTGATCATGATGTTGCTCTTTCAAAAGTTTCCGAAGCGCTTACAAGTTTCTCTAACCGAAACCTTGGTTCGCTTCTATCCACTCGCCGCCTGACTCAAAGGCCCTGCTTCCATTGAGTGCACCGATGAAGGGGCTCATTTTGGGGTTGTGTGCCAGCTTTTACATTTTCTTACACGACGTGAACCCGAGTTAGTAAAACCAATTTATCCCTCAGGAAGATACTAAAACGCTCAGTTACCGTTGGGTGCTTACTGTCTTGCTCGACTACGTGCACCTAAAGATTGAATAAGTATGCCAGACTTGGATCTTAAGTTTGGTATCGTTATTCCTTGGTTAAGTCTTTAAAGTAATAAGGTTTGAAGATGATACCTCATTTTCTAGTTGCTTAGATGATAAGCGGATAATTAGATGCTTGGTGATGAGATGCCTAAACTCTCCATCGGTTGAAGGTCTTATTCTAAGACTTTGGAGTATGATTTAACCTATCTAACTAGTAACTACTTCGCAACGCATTTGACATTTTCATTTGACGAAACAAGGTTTGGTTGTCTGGTTAAAGTTGTAGCTTCCCTCATGTGATAGGAGTCCTATCTTTCCAAACAGTACAATGAAAATGCTGAAAGTTCAGTCAGTTTTCTATCTATCCTTCCAATAGAGAAATTTCAACAAGTTGGTAGGATTACAATTATCATTCCCAAATCTCATTGAGGGGCTCAATCAACTGAACAAGGAAGAACAAAATTAAAGCCATGGCATTCTCTCCTAATCGTGCAAATCCCCGATACCCATCAAATCTAAATTTACCAAAGCCTAAGATAGAGAGAACTCATGGCTCGTCTCCTCTGTTATTTTTTTTTTTTTTGGTGCAACGGCCAGAGGCCAGACAAAACAGAAACACTAACTTGCAGCAGAAGTGCACTAAACAAGAGTGGCCTTGCGAGACCAGCTATGTCATCAAGGACAGTAGAGGTCTCCTCTGTTATTTTAACCAGCTCCATAGTGCCACGAAAATATATTATTGCCACATTATTTAGGTGCAAAATGCAACTCGCACTAACCAAACAGAATCACATAATTCAACCATCCATGATAGAGAAATAAATAACTTATGACCTTGACATCAGAAATTGAGATAACAAAAAACAGAGACGTGTAGGACCTCTCCAATTTGGACGGGAAAAAAAAAATCTCTATAGCAGCCATGGCAAGGTAGAGAAGCTATGGCGAGCAAAATCATAAGAGAATGAAATCAATAATGGCCGGCTAAATACGGCAATTTCATTTTTCACTAATAAATTTCAGCAAAGTGGCTGTCCAGTACAAGCAAATAGAATACAACATGTTTTGCGGAAACACATCTCACCTCCAAAAAAAAGCATTTCAAGTTGCACTTCTCACAAATCAAATCTCACATTCCATCTACCATTACCATTGGCATTGAGTGTCCAATTGTTTTCCCTGATCTGTGCGTATGGAACCTGAAAAAGGAAAGGAACAATGAATAAGCAGCAGAAAGTGAAGAACAGAAAATATTGATGTGACCTTAAAAATAGGGAAATACAGGGGAAAGATTGAAACATGGAAATGAATAAGTCCAATCTTTCATTCAGTCATTCAGAAGGGGAACAACAAGGTAAAATAATCTTACAGAACCAACAGAAAATTATGTGCATTGTTCTTAGGGTGTGGATCAATTGTTCAATGGATAGAAACTATATATGAGTTCAAAAGAAAAAAAAAATCTCAATAATGTAAAACAGGACGCAAAGAGTCATATGTATTTGAGCTGGGTAACAGTACCCTTTCGATCAAGTCATAGCCAAGTTTAAGCCTGACATCTTGGTCCTTTTGAAAGTCCAAAATGCTCCAAGAGAACTCAGCAGCTCCTTTCGAACCTTTCTGTCAAAGAAATTAAAGCCAATATCAACATATTAGTAACTCTAATTAGCGATAACACTACAGAGTATACATCAGATTTCGGCAAAGGTTAAAACAATATGACTTGTAATTTGTACCAACCTCTCTAAAATCTTTGTCCAGATCATATCTTCCCTTAACAATGAAGCTGAACAGACCATTCGTTGTCACAGGGAATGCCTTCTTCCCACGGATAGTGTAGCGAAGTTTATCGCGCTTATCATATTGCAATCCAGCTCCAATGCTGGTTGAAAACTATAAATGAATTGCATTGTCACATACCAAGCATATCAATAACAAATTACTAAACTTCAAAAAGGAATAAACTACAAATTGCTCTAACAATAATTTCATTTTCCTGCAAATACAAAATGGATTCATAAGCAAAAATTGGGGTTTTGGAAACATACATCTGGGTAAAAGCGCCTTACAAGCGCAGTAAAATAAGTTGGAGCTCCAACTCTAGTATCTAGCTCACCATGAACCTGACACGCATGAAGAATCAGCAAGCATTAGATTGAGTTGCTCCGGAAATTAGAGAACAGAGACAATTTCGCAAACCTAGAAAGCGAAACAGAGAGCAATTGAAACAGAGGTTGAAATTGGTAGGGGAAAGAGTACCTGCAAGTGAGTTTTGGAATCGAGGGGTAACTTCTGCTTGGCGTGGATTCTTAAAGCTTTGGAATCTCCACCGTATCTCAGAGAGGTCTCCATTCTGAGCCTGGAGTTCACAGCACTGATATCCCAAACCCTAGCTAACTGGATATGGCGGAGATAAAAAAGAGGAGAGAAGAGAAGAGACTCCCCAAACACTACTGCCTGTATCGGGGAATAAGACTATATGAGTATCACGTGTTTCTTTTTTTTTTCTTTTTAAAAGAAAAATATTCTAACTGGCCAAAAAAAAGAAAAACAAAACAAATTCTACCAACCCCTTCAATTTGTCGACTATCAATAAAACAAGTTAGGCTCAAACTTGCTCTAAGCGATTCTACCAACCTTTCTATTTGATCTAATGGATGTTCGTTTAGCCTCCAAACTTGCTATAAGCGATTCTGATGTGGTGGATCTCTCTCATCTTGAAGAACATTTGTCTTCTTCAGTTGGATTTTGTTGTTCCTAGCGTGGGGTTTAACGAGTCGGCTTTCATGGGGAAAATGGGTGTATTGGGGCCATAGTTATACATAGTTATACTTATACATACCCCAATCTTTTTTTTTAAAGTAAGTTTAATATATCATCAACGATTACAATCGTTTAAAATGACATGCCAAATAGTTTTGGGAGCAAATACAAATCAAGAATGGTTTGAAATTAGAGTTAGGGTAGAACAAACTAAAAAAGTGTACTACATCAATAATTTGTCTTAGTACAAGAGAACACAGCTCTATAACAACTAAATAAATTCTAGTAGAATCCAAAAACGTTTTCACAACATCCTAAAGATAATTACCAACAATAGGAAAACCGTACCATTGTCTTGATCTTGAGACCTGTGAATTAGATAGCCATGAACTGCTTTATAGGAAAACAAAAATCTGGTAATCTGAATCATATTGTCATCATAGAGTCTAGAAATCATTGATCCGCTAAGAATTTTGTTAGTAAAAGGCACGCCAAGAAAAGCCAAAGCGACATAGGATATTCCTCCAGGGTCCCAAATTGTGGTCTTAATTCGTGTCGCCATTCGCAACAACCCAATCGCCTAGATCCACCACCAGCAGATCTACACAATCGAGCCACTCCAAACCTTGCCTACCAAAACAATCCCAGTGATCCGACAAAAAAACCTCGAGATCCGATACCATATAGAGGAATACAAAGCAGCTGCCGAGATCCAAAACCCCGAGCCTCAATCGAACCCCAACTCCAAGAATCACCACCCAAATCCTTCGCCAAATCAACCAGCAAACAACCATACCCTTCGTCAATATGGAAGGAAAGAATAAGCAATAGGCCAAAGCCTACAAATGTCTCCATGAATGGAGAAGGTACAATATCAACCATCCAAAAAGGATAGCCGCCCTCAAATCCTAGCAGACGCTAGGTTTTTTTTTTTTTTTTTTACATAGCCCATTCTTTACTTCAACAGTAAGAATTTCCGCTATTATTTTAGTGATGATGAGTTTGTAAAACAATATAGTACAACATTTGCTTAATTTTTATCTAAAACTATAACGTCATTTACTTTTGTGTTGAGTCAAAATGCACTTCGAGATTGTTGAATAATTTACCAAACTAAAATCAGTTGGTAATCGATCGAATCAGTCGCTTCGGTAGAAAATGACATCCATTGGACACTCGTAAAAATAATTCTTTACTGAGTGAAGTAAATTTTTACTAGTGGGGTGAAATTCTCTAGCACAAAACGGTCACATCTGCAAAACCCAAAGTCCTAATCTGATTCACAGGTTCATTCAAAGTATGATAGTGAAGCACTCCATCATTCTCTAATGGCTTCCATTTCGACTCTCCAATTCCACTCCCTTTCCTTCCAGGTATTGATTTCTGAAAACTCCTTCCTTTCCTTTTGTTTGTATGGACTCTCTGTCAATCATTTCAACAAATTAACAAGACTATTAGTATTGATTTCTCACCGATTCAATCTTGGCTTTGAATTCTGAATCATAGCCCTCAATTTGGGTCTCAAAGCATCGAACACCTGCATGGGTACTGAAGCTTAGACCCCAATTCGGGTCGAGTAACAGTCGGTTCATCTGGGTTCGACGACTAAAATCCACCCAGAGGTTCCTACTTCGAGCCATTGACGGCTCGGTTAGCTCTGACCCTAGTGCCCGTAACGATGAGCTGGTGAAGAGTGAGAACAAGTATACCATAAACCTTAAGGACCCAGTTGACAAATTGCACGGAATGATCAGCTCCGTCTCTCCCTTTGTTTTCACGGTAACATTCATAATATCAAATTGGGGTTTTCGTAATAATGATGGGTTTGTTAGAATTGTAGAGGGTTTTTGTTTTTTGGGTTTATCATTTATATTTCAGGGTCTGTACATTAGCAACATTTTTACAACTTGTGTAATAATCAGATGCGGCAACGAGTTGGATCCAATTTGGCAATTGGTTTATGCATTGCAACTGCATTTTTGGTGGTTGCTCTGAGAGTGTTCATGGTGAGGAAGTCAAAGTACAACCATCAAGGTTCTGTAGCGGATCTTGTTAGACGTGGTCAGCTTAGATCTGATAGAAGAGGCATGTATGATTCCAATCCTTTCCAACATTTTTATCTCATTGTGTTTGTAGAATATTGCTTTAGAGAATGTCGAATTCTGAGTGTCTGCGTACGTTGTATCCTTTGTGTAATTTGGATGATGCTCTATTTGACAGTTCAAAGCCTCTCATGTATGATGACCCATTCAACAATCCATTGGTTAAGGTTGGGAAGGGCAATACAACTGTGGAAATGTGTGGAAAGGTTTATCGCCTAGCCCCAATTACTCTTACGAAAGAGGAACAAGCTATCCATCGAAAGAGGAGGTCGCGAGCATACCAGTGGAAGAGACCGACAATGTTCCTTAAAGAAGGGGATTCAATACCTCCTGATGTTGACCCTGATACGGTTAGGTGGATTCCTTCCAATCATCCTTTTGCAACGACTGCTGGTGACATTGATGAAGACTTGGCACAGACCAATGTGTATCAGAAACATGGTGTACCTTATCGAATTCAAGCTGAGCATGAAGCACTGCAGAGGGTAAGTATTTGTAACACATTATGGTAGTGAAAGTTGGGAAAAGAATTTCCATGACTCTGCCTAATATGGTTGTGACAATTTGTGATTTTGTTTTGTAGGAGCAAAAGGTGAGCAGGTTAGTGATGGACTCTACAGATTCTGTGGATGCATACAAGTCGGGTCCCAAGTCAACCGAGCATGAGGAAGAAAGCCCCATCAGTAATCAATCTGGTAACTCCAAGCCATCCTTATCAGAACGTGCCCCAAATTCCTTTGGAAGCACATCACCCTCCGAGGAAATGCATAAACCCTGAATTTAATCGTGGCTCTCTATTTCTACCATTGCTATTCGTCAACAATGACTGGAATTCTGAGTCTTAGTTAGCAGGTCAAGATGTGAATCAAAGTTGCAACTTGATGTAGCTACTTCAGTTATCTGGTTTAAAAAGGTCAGGTCGGTCTGTAAATAGGATGTAGTTTTATCTCCTACTATATACTTTTTGTAGACGGCATTTTAATATTCTAGAATGGTGCACTCTCGTACTTTATCTTTTTACGGATTCAGATCACGAATGCCCTGAATTCACTTGGTAATTATATCATTAAACTGAATCTTGCACCACCTTTGCTGACGTTGTTACCCTTATAAGCATGTTCTTGATGTTATTCGAACAACTTGATTTGCCATTTTGACTTTTGACAACATAGTGATTGTGTGGTTACTTCTTGTTTAATTTTTATTTTGTTTGGACAATAGTTACTTTAGTTTCTGGCATCCAATTTTGGGATTATGTTTACAAAAATTGGTCAGTTTAGCAAAAGAAAACGCTGAATCCTTCCCGAATGTGATTTTGCACACACTGATTGAACCAGCAAAGCATGGCCTAAAAAAATCCAGCATATGCGACTCTTGAATGCTTTATTTAAACGATGACAATGTGCATCTGATGTCCCAATAGTTATAAATCAAGCATCTCTTCTTTTTAGTATTATCTCCAAAATAATCTTGTTTATCATACACAATCAAAAATTGAAGAATTAGCCTGCAGAATATTCAAATACATGGAGCAAAATCACCACCAAAACTGATGAAGTCGCTAACTGTTGGGTCATAGTTCTCGATCACTCATTTTTGGCTGCAGCAATTTGTCTCGCACCAACCGAAAAGAATTCAGTAATGACTTCAAGGGGCATGCCTTTGGTTTCCGGAACCTTCAAGTAGATGAACACCAAAGAGATGACACAAACAACAGCATAAATCCCAAAGATACCAGCTAGGCCTATTGTTTCAAGCAGAACTGGTAGCGAGTAGGTCACAATAATGTCTGAAATCCAATACACAAGGGCACAGATGGCAATGCAGAGGCCACGCACCCTTGTCGGAAAGATCTCGGAGCACAGTATGTTTGGGATTGGCCCATAGGCCATGACAAAGACGCAGAAATAGATCACAACACAAGTGGTTGATATTGCTGCTTCAAGGACTGAACTCAAGGTCACTAAGTTGGCAATGACTAGAAGGATGAGTGACACTATCAACACAGGAAGCGTAGACAGTAGCAGCATCCTGCAATAAGGAGTGCATTAGCTAAGATTTAAACTCTTAACTTTACCTCTAAAACACAAAATAATCTAGGGTTCCCGAATTCTTTTTGACAGAGAAACCAGTGTTTATGTAATGGCAACGCAAATTAACCCCTGGTCTACTTAAAAATCGATGACATTCCAGCTCAAAAAGAAAAAACACAGTTAAGAGCAAATCACCTTCTACCAGAGATATCCATGAGCTTCATGCCTAGAGCTATACAAGGAAGCATCAACAAAGTTGTGAATGCACTGATGAGGAAAGATGCAGATGTTGTACTGAGACCCAAGTCTTCAAGAAGAACTGAGACTCCTGCCTCTTCAAGAATTTCAGGAGTGTAATAGAGAACTCCATTTATCCCAGAAAACTGCAAAATTATTTTAACACCTTCGTCGTTAGCTTTACCCCAAAGAGGATTACAAGAGGAACTTCATTACCTACAGAAACAAGATGAACCTTGACCGAAAGGAAATATAATGCAAAATATGAAGAATAATGGTGAGAGAAAAAGAAAATTTTATGTGCCATTTTTTAACATCCTTAGGACTGGCCAAGCAAAAATATCATGAATAACATAGCATGGCATCAACCAATGTTGACTACTAAAAATCTTTCTCCAGAAAGTTGGCCTAGGAAAGTAGCACATTTTAGCTATCCTTAAGGACGAGATTTAGACCAGATCAAAACAAAATTTGTTATAACAAACCTGCTGAAGAAGCTGGATTCCGATTCCAACGAACAATGCGTGCTTAACCCCTGGGTCAAGCAGAGCAGCCCATATTGGTCCTTTCGAAGCTGTTTCCGATGGATGAACCATTGCAGGTCCAACAGGATGCTGATCTATAAGTGACTTCGAATACAGAGCAGGCTGACTGACCAGAGCAGCTGCCTGGATAAACTGGCCTTCTGCAGGAATATCACCACCAGGAAGCGACATAAGGGATCCACCACGTGAGCCAGGGACTCCCTCCTGGTGCAAATATACCCTCTGGAATCCTCCTTCCTTCTGTCCATCCTCGCCTTGTCTCTCAGACCACTTCCATGCCAACTGCCACCCACCACCAATGCCTGTGCTACCAACTGTCTCCCCAGTTCCTTGCATGAGACTGCTGTTGCGCCTCATGCTTAGAACACTACCATGGGAAGGAGGAGGTGGCACCATATCCTTTTCCATACTTGTCGTCTGGCGGGAAATCAAAGGACTGTGCAGATTGTCATCTGAGTCTCCCCCAGATGCATAGCCCTCACCTTCCCCATGCAAGCTCTCTTCATCCCATTGTTCGGTTTTACCCCGAGGATGATCTGCTGTGCTGAACATGCTGCCAAAGTTAGAAAAGAGCATGCTTCCCCGAGTACTCCCTGCCTCTGGGAAATTTTCATGGACACTACCGAAGAGAGTGACAAGAGGATCCATTAGAGGCACGTTCTGGGTTGCCATGCTTCCTTGGCGAGAGACGAGACTAAGCATAGAACCCTGCCCAGTTACAGGTCTGGCCACCCAGGAAAGGCCCTCTTCAGGTCCATATAACCTGATTTTGTCTTTGTCAGCTGCTTCCTGATCATCACCAAGGTCATCAGCTGGGCCTATTATGTACTCTTCTATAGATGTTTCACCTCCAACTCCAAGACCTTCAACAAGCAAAGCCATCTCACCTATAAACACAGTGCATTAGCGAGATCCATATGATAAAGTTTGTACCTTTGAAGATGCACTAGTCAGCAGTCACACATATTGTCAGAATGTCAGCCCTTACATGCCTAGAAAAGACTGGCTATAAGCACTTATGCAAATGCTAGTATGGATTTGATATCAGAGCGTACTTGTCATTTATGAAACCCGTCAATAATCCAGACCCAGAGTAGAAAAGTACTAACGGTTATTGACAAATGAATGATTAATGTGAAACAAACATATAAGAATCCAAGCATTAATCGATATTTAGTAAATAAAGTAGGGAATAAAAAAACAGTAGAGCTATGCTGAAGAAAGTTATTCCATAAACTTTGGACTTTGATAAACATGTGCACATCTTGCTATACTTGTTTCCTTATTTACATTATCCATCACAACCAGATCACCGTGGTAGGATGAACAGATAATTCTTCTAAAGCAATAATTACAAGCATTAATAAAACTTTAACTAAATGCCTAAACCTTTTCTTCAGATGAAAGCTATTTGTCGCAAGTGAACATTAATGCTTTAATGGCAAAAGGAAGAAGAAAGGCAACTCCCACCATCTTTTACTGGTAAAGATGCTATGCAGCTTTTTGTCGAAGATATTGCATTTATATTTGATGTGTACTATGATATACCATGCACAATTCAGTGCTCGAGTCCATGCTAAATTATGATGCTATGCAGTCTAAAACATAGATCACTATACATATACAAACTACGAGCAAACCAGAGAAGAAGCAACAAACCAGAAACATCTTCGGTGCCACGCAACATCTGGAGAACCCTCTGTGCCTCAAGCATCCTGCCCTTACTCACAAGCCATCGAGGAGATTCAGGCAAGTAAAACATGGTTAATACAAAATATATAATAGAGGGAATGGAAAGAATCCCAAGCATGAGTCTCCAGCTTGGTGAGGCCAGCAGCGACATCCCAAAAACCATACAATATGACAAAAACATGCCTCCTGAACCAAGGAACTGTGGAAGAGTATTCAATGATCCCCTTATATCTGATGGGGCGGTCTCAGATATGTAGACTGGAATAAGTGTAACCGCTAGACCAATGCCAAATCCATCTAACAGCCTTGCTAAACATAATACATACACATTGGGTGACCACAACATTACCAAGCCACTCACAAAATAAAGAACTGATGACGCTATTAGCATTGGCCGCCGACCAAGCCAATCTGATATGCCTCCTGAGCAAGTTGTAATAACTGTGGCTCCGATGAGTGACATGGCCACAACAAGGCCTTCTACCGAGCTATCCAAATCAAACTCATCAGTTATGTAAACAGTAGCCCCTGAAATATTAGCACTAAATGAGAACAAGCAAAAAATATGAACTGAACACAACAAATTGGACAAGCTCTGTGATTAAAATGCATAAACCAGTTGAAATTACTGGGAAAATCAATGAATCCCAATGCTCAAGGTAATCCAAAAAAGGCTTGAAAATTTGAACAAGTACCAGCAATTGTAGCATTGTCCCATCCTTGCAGAAAGTTACCAATTGTAGCAGCAATAGCCACCAGCACAGCTCCCTTCATGTTTTCACCTTTAAATGAATGAAACCCCCAATCTCAATCAAACCTGAAGGGTAAGCAGCAATACCCAGATCACAACAATTATAGATCATTAACCTCTTCCTCACTTCAAACCCACATAACTAATAGAACTCAAACACAGAAAGTTAAGATTGCTTACCTCTTCAGGTGAGGCTTGGCACATAGAGAGCTTCTTAAAGGTAAGGGAACATTAAGCACCCACAACTGAAATGAAAATAAAAAGGAGAGGCCTTTGACAACAAATACAGCTAAGAGCAACAGGGATTTATCTTAAAATGGGGAATGTTGTGAGGACTAGCTTGAGCGGAATCTTGCTAATACAGACAAATTATAGCATCAAATTTTAGTAATATAATTTTACAGATTAAGATCCAGGAGACCTCAGAAACTCAATCGGGATCGAGAAACAGAGAGAAATAGAGAGTTGGGTTTAACCAGTTTTTACCAACAACCCTTCAACCACCGTCAACACTCTCATGACTGACCACTTCCCTCACAACTGAGTTAAACTTGGATTTCTCAGACACAGACAATCACTTAAACTATGCAACTATGACTCAGACGAGTGTCAATTGTGTGGGAGATTTGATATTATATAGTCGATTTATCAAATAAGAAAATTAAGAATCCAAGAGAAGAGTGAGTGTGTGGGGGGAAAGTGGAACCTACCAATCTTCCAAACGGTCTACACCAACCCATTTCACCAATCACCATTTGCCTTGCCGTAGCTAGCATGCTTTAATAAATTGGTTCTGATTTGTTTGTTTTTGTTTTGATGTCAATGATTGAGCCAAGTTATTCTTACATGTCTCGTTGTCTGGTTCCGTGATTATTTTGCTTTTTTCCGTTGGCAGATATTTTCTTTTCCGGTGGTTTTCTTTCACTTTCCCTCCGAGATTCGCCTTTGGGATTCTCCGCTTCTCCTGGTTCATTCAGAAATCCCTCGACGAACTCTCAGCCGAGAGGTAAATGTAGTTATGATATTTTTTTGGCGGGGATGGAAAAAGACAGAGAGGTCTTATTTATAGCAATGAAACACAACGGACCGCAGATTTGGCAACTCCTATTATCCTCATGTTTTGTTTTTTTTTTCCCTAGGGAAATGTATAGTTTTAACCATCCAACGAGGTCAATATCAGAGTACTTCATAGGCTAAAAACTTCCAAACTGTCAAAGTATGGTAATAGAGACAATTAAATTCCTAGCAAAAAAAAAATACCCACTGTAGAATATCACACTTATTCAAAAATGTTTAAAAAATAAAAACACATTTTTACAACTATTATATTTGTTTTCACAATTCACTCAAGAAACTCACAAATGCACTTAATTGTGCCATAAACGCAACTGAAGAAAATTATAAACATGTCATAAACGCAACGGAAGAAAATAATAAACATGTCACAAACGCAACGGAAGAAAATTGATGACACAATAGCTCTAAAGAAGCTTACCACAAACGCAACGGAAAAAAAATTATAAACGTGTAAAATTAAAACAAAAAAAATCGCATCTTCTCCTTGCCCTTTTCTTGGGGTTCCAAGGGACAAATAAGGGTGGAAGATGCTCCACTGGTAGCCCAAATCAGTCCAAGCATATGAACAAGCCTAGAGCAGACCCAAGGACACCCACTAGCGCAACCCTTCTCAGCACCCAAAAATGCCTACCTCTAGCGGCCACTACCTTCAATACGTTCAATCCTGAACCTTCAGAGCGCCTCCACGAGCCCAAGACCTAAGCACTAGTGATAAGTGAACTCGACCCGGATCAGAACACTAACCCTTTGAAACCATAAAGGGTAATAGCCTATGCACCGGACAAAATGTTGCCATTGAAACCTGATTATACAATCAGGTATCGCAGTTTCGGCACGAAAGAACACCGATGGAACGAGGGTTTCGTCGATGAAGCACCATGAAAGATTTTGCCTTTGACAACTCCAAGAAAACCTTATCGACTATTTTTTACATTGCACATTAGTACAATACTATAGAAAATTGTCTCGATTATAATAGAAACTTCATATTTTATCTTAATTTCTATAAAGTCAAAATGGTCGCTTATCGTTTGAACCATTTACTCTTATCCTCTTCTTTTGATGTAAACTAATTAAGTTGGAGAACCTCCTAATAATGGGATTCTCTTTTATGAACATTATACTCACTAATTCCTTTTTTAATAAAACATTTTAGTTTTCTATTAAAAATAATAATTTTACAGAATTAGTACCACTAAACTTTTTATCAACGACTTTTCGAAGTTAATTAACTTGTCAGTAAAAAACAATCTCCAACAATAGTAGCTCCATTATTTTGAAGTGAATGAATAATGGTAAACTAATTAAAATTTGTATAAAAGCTAATCAAATAATTGAATCTTAAGTTGGGAAAGAACTCAATATTTTTCTTGTTTAGATACAACAATAGTTGTTGCCAAAGGAACAAAGGATGGTATGGTTTGAGTAATTGTATGATCATGAGAGGGAAGACTACATAGAATGAATGAGAATCTACCTGTCAAAGTCTAATGGTTCTAACCTGTACATGGTCACTGACCATTAGCTAGGCAGTTGGCTAAAATCTTCACGAATATATATGCAACGTGTTCATCAACATTAATATTGAGATTGAGGTGGTTTCTTTGTCAAAGTCCTAAACATGATCTCATGTGTGTTGGAGCATAGTAGCAAAACACATGGTCCGTTGAGCATCTGCCACGTTGTTTCCATGTTTAGCACATGCGCACCAGGATTTGAAACGTGGAACTTTCTTTCCTGGCCAATTAATCTCTACTTTCTTCTGCTAGCCAGGAACTAATTCAAGAACCCCCAGATGATATTCCAAGTTCAAACTTTGACTCACAGGTCCTCATAGATTGCTATGAAAAGAGGTTCATATAAACCTTTCCAAGTAGATTTATTAAAAACTAGGGAGGAATCAACATAATGTACGCATTACACCAACAACGCTTTGATTAATCAAAAGCTAAGGCATTATAAGCTGAAAGTGGGAGGGATGAATTCCACATAGTCGCACCAAGGAAATGACCAGTCAACGCAACAATATACGCCACAAAATTAGCTTCCCGAAAAAGGTGCTGAAAGGAACCTCAATCTTCCCATTCAAACTATCCATAAGAAGCTTTGAGTCACCCTCTGCTAACACATGTGAGAAACCACGAGCAAGAACTTGGTCTAGTGCCTCTCTCAAAGCCAGAGCTTCAATAACAAGAACATGGGATGGACCAACAAAGTTAGAGGCGGCAGAGAGGGGATTGCCATTAGAATCCATAACAACAAAGCCCGTAGCTGCTGAGTTCTGAATAACAGAGCCATCAAAGTTAATTTTAACAAAAGATGATTTGGTGGAGTCAATTTAATTAATTTAACAATCTTAGGCTCATTCGGCCTAAAAGAAATATTAGCTTTCCAAAAGGCATTAGCCATAGCAATTGACTTATGCACCACTTTGAGGAGGATAAGAAACTTTATCCTGAAAATATTAAGTTGTTGCGAAATTTCGAGTATGAATGAGAGCCTTAAATTTAACTGACCATTATCGGAAGATTGACAGAAGTATCACGTTAATACGAAATTTTGAGTTCAAGTGCCACATTGATCATTTTTAATAGTCAGGCATCATAGTTCATGTATGGTTAATAAATTTAACCCAAATGAAAAAGAAATCAAAGTTTATTGTAGACCATTGGATTGAAGATAGTCACATGTCAGGATCTCGTTCAAAGTTTAGGTAGGTTAGACAAAAACTAGTTGAGGTGAGGAGAGGATCCAGATCTGTAAGTAATAGCACACTTTCAGACCTGTTCTAGTTTAATCATTAGTTTCATTAGTAATAGTATTACGTATTTTCAAAAAGTTGATATTACCAAAACTATTAAATTTATATCGATATGCTAATAGTATTAGAGGAAAAAAAAATTAAGTAAGCTTGTCACTCCACATGTCATATGTGACAGGCCACTTTGATTTGTCAGTGTATATAAAATATTAATCAAATAATTAGTGGAGGAATAAAATATTCAATAAACCTATTATATGGCACTGTCACATATGTCACGTGAAGTGACGGTACCATGAAAAAATTTCTCATGTTAGAGGGTCAATGTCAAAATGTAGTCCTATATCTTTAATATTTTTTGAAGTCTCATTAATGTTGTGTCAACCGTAGTTCATTAATGACAAATGGTAAAATAGAAACGAACAATAAAATGTAGCAAAATCTAAAATAATCGAGTAGTAAGTGCACGGGTATTAATTGACAGGGCAATTGCTAGGCCCTATATGGTCCGGCAATTGAATTGCTAATCCTCAGCAATTCATTTGGTCGACCAACCCGTGGGAGGCCGCCAACGATCACATGTCTTTTTTTATAATAAAAAAAATATAACAACAACGGTCATTAAACGGATGGCCAAATTTATACTCAATTATTTGCAACGGTCATTAAAATGATAGTTTGAAATCAATGATTGATATTAAATAGCAACAGTGATTTGTATATTTAATTTTTTTTCTTTTCAAATAAATATGAAAAAAAATTCAAAAAAATTCCCCAATTTTTTTTATTAATACTCATTCACTCTCATTCACTTGTTACTCCAAAATTTTCAAAAATTTTACAACTCTGTATCTTCTTCCTCCATCAATTTTTACTCTTCCTTCAATTGTCCTCTAACAATGGGAGACCCGGGTTCTAATTAGAAAATCGATGAGGAAGTTCAATTGTGTGCATCGTGGGCGCATATCACCATTTGTCCTATCACCGGTAAATCTCAATCCATGACAAAGTTATAGAAAAAAAATCATGCGACTATAAGGAAATTTTGGGAGGGGGGGGGGGGTAATCCAACAAAACTCCGATCTGCTCAAACTCTTCAATCTCATTTTTGAAATTTGAAGCATACTCCCAAAAATGGCAATGCACTACAGTTTGCCCGTGCTTGTACATGAAACGCCACAAATTCAATGGACGAGATTCAAATTTTTATCTCTAATCTCATTATTATATGTTATTATTATTGTTATTATTATTATTATATGTATTAACTTTTAATTTATTCGTAACTTATCAAATTTTTTTTCATGTATTGTACAATCAAGCTCAATCGATCTTTTGTGGAAGAAATAAAGGGAAGCCTTTTGATAAAGGGAGTGTTGGATTCTTGGGATGCAATCAAGTACTACCGGACATTTAAAGATCCACCAAGTAGTTATCAACCTTCGGCGTCATTTTCGACCTTTACTGCTTCCCAAACAAAGTCTCCAATCAACTTGGATGATGATGAAGTTTTGGAGACGCCCTCAAACTCCTCTTCAAGGCCTATGGAGCAAAAAGCTACCAAGGAAGCAAAGAAGAAAGGAAAGAGGTGCAAGACTGTCACGCCCGGACCCGGTGTCAGTGGATTTTAAGCACCGAAATTCGAATCCGAGGTGTAAGCGTAAAAATGTAAAAACAAAACCTTACAAAGAGAAAATTACACCGTCTTCTAAGCTCTAATTCACTCTCGTCTTTCACCCTTTTGAAACTCGTAGGTTAAACCTGTAAAACAACAACCTATTGTAGGGGTGAGATTTCGTCCTCGCTGCTCAGTAGGGACAATAACATTTTAAGAACATATTATGATTAAAATAACTGCAATGATGCATGAATGTCAATGAGCTTCACTTATCTACTAGTTAGTCCATATAACTCAACAAGCAGAGCCTACACGTCCCATACCGTGTATTTTACCAACCGGGGGTGACTCTGAATGTTTCCTTATATGATCTAACACCCAGTAACAATTCAATCCACATATCCATTTTGCTAGTCATCTTGTCCAACCTCGATCACCAGTTCCGCACAGCTCTATTAGCCCACATGAAATCTGGTCCCTACGAGTCAGACTCAACTACACAAAATCTATTTCCCATAGATTCCATTCTTTCTATATCCATCCACCATTCTCAAATCATAACCAAATGCATCTCCAACTATGCATCCTTCTATATGTCATGATGCATCACAAAATATCATTAATAATATGCATTTAGATATGCATTTATGCTTGCATATAAAATATCAATCACGGTATATCAATCAAGTATATTATTCAAACATCGCAAACAAACAAATCATTTAAAAAGGTTCCCCAAGATTCCCTACCTTGATTTCAGTAAAAATATAGCTCATACGTTAGCTCCACTTCACGTCAAGTCTCCTTCAAGAATTCCAATCGAAATCAAACTCCAAAACCTCGATACTAATCATAAACAAACCAAAAAAATAGGCTCTATCACTATTTAACACTTACACAACTTAAATAAAACCATTTGAGCCAAAAAGAATAGAAAACCTAAAATCACTGCCGCTCACGGCGGAGCCACGGTGGCTGGAGGCGGCTGAAATCCAACCTTAACCAAAATCTACAAAATTATAGTCAAAAGAAAGCTCTTAAAGAGACTAACAACTTTATACCTTCGGGTTTCTCTAAATAACCGACGGTTTGGCCGGAATTTGAAGAATAAGCCGGCGGAGGGCATAAAACTTCCGATCTAAAATCCGGTGACAAGAAGTAGCGATTCACCTCGGGTCTTTAGGGGTTTTGTAGGGTTTCTAGAGGCGAACAAAGCCCAATAAGTCTCCCCTCCCAATTTAGCCGGAATTGGAAAAATACCCCGGAAATGGTCTAATCTTTCCATGATCGATTCTCTTTTTTATGATATATGATAGGATAAAAGGTTGGTACAGACTTATAGAGGGGTTAGGGACGAATCATTTGGGACCGGTTTCATGGCAAGGGGTGGCCGGATCTGACGGTGGCGAGGCGGCCCGGTTTCCCGAAATGGACTTGCTATTTATAGCAACAAAGTTTCAGAAATTACGAAAATGACACTAACTTCAAATGTCTTTAACTTCTTCGTTACAACTCCGATTTTCGTGTTCTTCGTGTCTACGAACTCGTGGTGATCTATACTTTCTAATTAAGATCTCAAAAATAAAATTTGTCCAACTTCAAAATTTGAGATCTCACAACACAGCAGAAAGTATAGCTCTTGCAATTTGATCCATGGCAGAATCAAACCAAGTTTCAGTAGAGCTAATAAAAAAAAAGACGAGGAAACCCGAAATCACACAAGAAAGTTGTTCGAATTTGAGGAGGCAAAAGAGGATACAGGAATTATGGCTATGAATACTAGTAATATGTCTCCAGAATCAAAGGCTTGGTGAAAAAAAAAAAAAGGGTAATATCGTGGCAAAAACAATACCTCATAGTGATAGTAGTGGTTGCTATATACCTCAATTCGAGGAGTGACATCATGGCTTTTATTATATGATAATAAAATATTATTTAAGAAGTTAAGTTTTTATTGTTCATGGGTTCAAGCTAATGTTATCTCACCCAAACATCGCAACAATTTCTGCATGAAAAATATGAGAAATTGTGTCATGACCCAGCTCATTTAGGAATATATTGTTCATGGGTTCAAGCTAATGTTATCTCACCCAAAATGCATCCTACTAGAAAGACTAGTACTCACACATATAAGACACATCACTTTCACCTTCCCGAGCAATGTGGGATGTTCACCGGTATTGTTCCTTCAAAACGCATGAGTATTACAATCCACCCCCCTTTAGGGCCCAGTGTCCTCATGGCACACTTCGAGTAGGGATCAAGCTCTGATATCATTATGTCACTTACTAACTCCATTATCAAGATATTGTCCGCTTTGGGCTTCGCCCTCAAGGTTTTGTTTTTGCGCTCAAGCTAATGTTATCTCGCCCAAAAGGCCTCTTGCTAAAAAGACTAGTGCCCACAAATATAAAGCACATTACTTTCGATCACCTTCCCGAGCGATGTAGGATGTTTACCGGTATTCCTCCTTTAAAGCTCACGGGTATTACAATCCACCCCCCCCCCCCCTTTTAGGGCCCGGCGTCCTCATTAGCACACTTCGGTAGGGATTAAGCTCTGATATCATTATGTCACTTCCTAACTCCCTTAGCAAGATATTGTCCGCTTTGGGCTTCGCCCTCAAGGTTTTATTTTCGGGCTCAAACTAATGCTATCTCACCCAAAAGGCCTCTTGCTAGAAAGACTAGTGTCCACAAATATAAAGCAAATTACTTTCACCTTCCCGAGCAATGTGATGTTTATCAGTATTCCTCCTTTAAAGCTCACGGGTATTAAAATCTACCCCCCTTTAGGGCTCAGCTTCCTCATTGGCACACTTCCAGTTGATATCAAGCTCTTATACCATTTTGTCACGACCCAGCTCCTTTAGTAAGATATTGTCCACTTTGGGCTTCGCCCTCACAGTTTTGTTCTTGGACTCAAGCTAATGCTATATGCCCAAAAGGCTAGTGCCCACACATATAAGGCACATTACTTTCACCTTCCTAAACGATGTGAGATGTTTACCGGTATTGCTCATTCAAAGCTCACGGGTATTACAATCCACCCCCCCCCCCCTCTTAGGGCCTAATGTCCTCTCTCGGCACACTTCGATCGATATCAAGCTCTTATTCCATTATGTCACGACCTAGCTCTTTTAGAAAGATATTATCCACTTTCGGCTTCACCCTCATTGTTTTGTTCTTGGGTTCAAGCTAATTTTACCTCACCCAAAAGGTCTCTTGCCAGAAAGACTAGTGTCCACACATATAAGACACATCACTTTACCTTCCCGAGCGATGTAGGATGTTCACCAATATTGCTCTTTCAAAGCTCACAGGTATTACAAATGGGAAGAAAACTTGTGGAAAAAGAGATAGAGCTATAGAATGAGAGGAATGTGGGAGTAGAGAATGAAGTATGTAGCTTATTTATTGCTAATCTTGGTAGATATAAAGTTAAGATAAGTACATGTCTTACCTCAAATCCTAGATATTTTGGAGATATTTTGGCAAAAAAATATCTAGATATTTTTTTTCTAAAACTAAAGATTCTATAATTGACACGTGACAAGATAAATATCTTAGATTTTTTTTCTGAAAATAATAATTCGATAATTGACACATGGCAAGATACAATTGGTTTAAAATCTTATCCGAAATTCTAGATATTTTTTCTTCATATAACGAAATCTATAGTTAACACGTGTCATTGAGAGATTGGACGAAACTCTAATTTGATATCTAAGATATTTGTTACGAAGAAAAAAAAATCGGCATTGATATGTGTTATGTAAATTCATAAAGTAAAAATTAATTTGAAAATCCGCTATACTATTTATGAAAAATTAAATACTGTATTAATTAAATTCATTTGTAATTAGTTAATTAATTTAATTAATTTAATTTTAATTTTAATTTCATTTGTAAGGTACATGCTAACGTTCCACAATAAATTAAATAACGTCCCACAATAAAATAAATGCACTCATTCGTCATAGACAATCGCCATGAATAGTGAATCGGAAAGTCTTCTGTCCATGATAGGAATATCCACGACATGCATCTGAGCCGTTGATTGGAGGCTATTAAATCATAGCCATTCGTTTATGCTTACTTTGTGACAATCAACGTCAGGGTAAATTAGAGTTGGATTTAAAAATAAAAAAAAGGTAAGTCAACGAGGAGCAATCGAGGAACAGAGGAAATTGAGGATTCTTGCTCGTTGAGGAACTAAGGATTCTTTCCCAATCGAGAAGAATAGCAGAGAGATCTGCTGCAAGTTGGAGAACTCCATGTTCTGAAGCGGATTCGAAGGAATCATTGCCGAACGCTTCGGATCCACCGAATTTCAAGGCTTCGATTCGCCTTGCACGGTGATCGATTAGAGAATCTATCACCACAGAGATGTTGCTGGGAAGGGGAGGAAGAGAACCCAAGTAATTTGAGTTGCCGCCGTAACTGGAGGAGAGAGAACCGATCGGGTGATTTTTTTCGAATCTTTCGAGGTTCGATCCGCTTTCTACAATAGCTAATAGTAGGGCTGAGATCGGTCCGGGACCGACTTCATTTTTGTCGAGACCTGATCGAAAATTTTTGGGTCGGTCTCAATTCTATGTTTTCCTAACAAGGGATCAATTAGGATTGGACCGAATTTCATTTTTTCAAGAACCGAGGCCGGGACCGGATCGAATTTTTTTGGTCATTTTTTCGGGTTTTCAAAAAGAGAACAAGCCAAAAGAGAAAAAAAAAAAAGTGGTCCCGGGGCACGTGCGGTGAGAGAAAAGAGAGGAATAAGATTTTTTTTAAAAAAAAACTAATCTTTTTTTACTATTTCGTTCATATTCGGTCCGTAAGGTAAGCAAAATGTCGGGACCGGGACTGGGCCGAAGTTTTTTATTGTTGGGAACGGACCGAAAATTATTAGTTTTTTTTAAAAGACCATACCGATCCCGGGTCAATTTTCGGGCCAAAACACTCAGCCCTAGCTAATGGGTGAAAAATTATATGGATAGACAGATCGTTCCAATACAAAGAGAATGAGACCAATTTTATGACCTAAGGTGGCCAGATGTGACGGCAGCAAAACCGGCAAGTTCTAGCCAAACCGGGTCGAAAATTGGGCAAAAGAGTTGAAACCGAGTAAATTTTGTTCTTACCACTAACGGAGTCACTGTGCATGTGCCGAGCACGTGGTCGTGGATGTTCCTGTCGTGGTACATACTGTTACTGGTTTCATCTAGAATAGTAATGTTTTTTTTTTTGGAAAATATTTTAAATATGTTGGTTAAAATATTAGCCGCGTGGATGGGTCAGAGCCATCAGTTATCATTCACGGTGCATACTTATAATATAGATCTACTCTACTGGATTGCAGCCTTAATTATCTTCATTTTTTTTACAGTAGTTAACATGGTGCCTACTGCCTAGTGAGCTAGTAGTACTACTCTGACGAGACGTGCCTGCAAATATTGAAAAAGCTACCCCAATCCCAATCACAAATTAAAAAAAAAAAGAGGTGACGTCAAATATATGAACAGTTCGCTCCGATAATCCCATTCATGACATCACATCAAAGTATCAAACCTAAAACACATTAAACAAGAAAAGCAATACTTCGATATTCTTAAGATTCAGGAAACAAATTAAAAGAACATACATCGATTAATTAAAAGTAATATAGCCGGCCACTAGCTAGTAGATAGATACACATTAGCTAGATTAGATTATCTGGAATAAAGCTAGCTATATTTTATATATATATATATATATATATATATTCAGATGATCATATTGATTTTTAAGCAATATCCAGATTCCATGATTCTGCAGCAGGGAGTTTAATGAGAGGATCTAACATGGTCTGAAAGCCGGCCCGGTTGAAACCGCCAACTGATGAAGACGTCTCGGTCTCAGCAGTACAAGAAGTAGAAAGCCCCAGCACGCCATTGTAATAATGGAAGTCCTCAAAAAACAGTGGATTTCGGGGATGATGATATTGAAGCAATGAGTCTGGGCCATTTGACAGATGAGAATGATTCTTTTCCATCAGGTAGCTGAAGTTACCGGCGTCAGAATTAAGTGGTGGAGTTTGGAAATGGGAAATATTAACAGAAGCCTCTGTCTTGCACTGTTTAGGAGCACTAGCAGTAGTAGGAGAGTTGCTGGTGCCAGCTTGATCTGGATGTGAAAAGAGGAGGGACTTGAAGAGCATGGATTGCAGTGCTGCAGCTGAGGACGACGACGATGATGATGATGAGGATGGCTGAAACAGTTGGTGATGATCTTGATTATGACTTTTCATCAAGTCAGCTTCGTGAATCTGCACAAAACTTGGGTTTTGCAGAAAACTAGGGTTCTGAGTGGACTGAGATTGATACTCCAGCAATGGAGGCAAGCAGCCACTTTTGGAAGAAGCAGAAACAGAAGCAGTTTCTACAGCTTGTAGGATGAAATTACCCTGTTGCCCTTGCCCTTGCCCTTGAGCTTGCAGTGGGTTTCTCTTGTCCCCAGTTTTGTTATGTATTCTGCATATCACCCATTCATCCTGCACAGTGATAAGAGTAAATTACCATGATTGACTAATTACTTAAATGCATTCATTGTTAAACCGATCAGATCAGATTCACAGATACGAACTATCTACTCTGAAAAGGTAAAAGGCAATCACCGAGGTGAAAATGGTCTTTTCCTTATGATTCTGATTGATTATACGGTTTATACCATAGACAATAAAAGTCAACCAGAGAAACGACAAACGAGAGAGGCCGGCCGGGGTGAAGGTTAAAAACATTTTCAGCCGCGCGTGTGGTGGTGGGGGTGTGGGGCCCACATGTTATTACCTTGCACGTGTGGCGATAGGAGGAGAAGTCGCCGTCGAGGCGGTACTCGTGCATGACCCACTTGGTCTTTTGGCCGCGGGGGGCTCGGCCTTTGTAGAAGACGAGGGTCTTCTTCATCCCCAGGAGGGACCCACTTGACGCACTGTAAACCTCCTTGTCTTTGCCGGTGGCTTTCCAGTAGCCGGCTCCGGTGGCTCGGTTGGTCCTCAGTCCGGTCGGGTACTTCCGGTCCCGGAGGCTGAAGAAGTACCACTCTCTCTCCCCCATCTTCGCCACATCTGCATCCACATTATTTACATCATCAATATATACCGGCTCGTCAGTTTCATTAACTTCGTATACCAGAAGAAAAACAAGGGTATAGATTTTCTGAGCGGAACAGGGAGATTTCCTGAGCAGAAAAATATAAATAAATTAAAAGGGTGAAGTGTCATTTGTGTGATTCATACTCAACCTCTGCGTTAGACAAGACATTGATAGAGACAGGATTTACAGGAACACGTCCATAACTAATAATATATATGCAAGGGACGAAGGGAAGGGATGCCATTAATAACTCTCCTGCCGTATATTTTTTTTGCCTTTATTTGACAATAACTGATAAGGTTTCATTCATAGCTCTTCTGCCATATATATGAAATACAGTCACTTATATGTAAATGAATTCCCAAGGTCCCAAACAATGCTTCAAAATTCATCAGTTGCATTAATACAAAGAAAACAGGTTAAAACTCATATTTGTTTACTCCTTATGTTTGCTAACTATGAGTGAATGGTTCATAAATAAAATAACTTCAACTATAATGAAAAAAGATGGAAAATTCAGAATTTTGAGGAAGATATATAATCTAGCACTATGAAGGACGTAGCTAGCTAGGCATGTAATGATGGAAAATGATAGAACTCAAAAAATGATATGATGGAGCTAGCTATCTATAGCTAGGCATGTATGTAATTAATAAATGTACGTACGGACCTGGGAGCTCCCAGGGCTCACATCTGTTGAGGTCGACCTCAGCAATGTCGACGCCGCAGAAAGCGCCATTGTAGACCTTGGAAGCGAGGTAAAAGGTGATGAGCTCCTCATCAGTTGGGTGGAACCTGAAGCCCGGTGGAAGACCCTGTTCGTTTACCTCTTCCCTACCCATCAGCTCACTCATAACTTCTTCCATTAAACCCAGCATTTTCAAACTGAACTGCCAAACACTCCCTAATTAAGCTCAGACTCGATCGATCAGCTGGAGAAAAGCACTCACTAAGTGTGCAATATATGTAGGAGAGAAGTGAGTGAAGATCGAGGTGAAATGGGGATTAGGTTTATAGAGGAGCAAGCACTGAAACCGAAGGAGAGGAAGGAAAGACAAGAAATGCTGATGTGAATGAGGTAATTAAGGAAAAGGTTGATTACAGAGAGAGAGAGATTTATGCGTGCGTGTGTAAGCATATATCTCGAGACTTGCGAGAGATATATTGCTCAGGCTGGCTCTCAGACTCACCAGATAGAGAGAAATGGCGCTAGGGACCCTATAGCTAGTCTGTGCTATATCTGGGCTACCCTAATGAACAGTGACGCACGTCTTATATATCACCTACTTTCTTTACAGCCTTTAACTTAAAAGATAAATATCACCTCAATCATTCATATTTTATATCAAAATTCTTGAGCAAAGATAATTAAGGAAAACTTTCGTGTGGTACTTCAACTATCACTAAATATAATTTTTTTTTGTATCTAAACTTTTATAAATGCAATGCATTTTTTTAAAATGATGTATGAGGAAATTTAAAAATATAAAATAGATATAATATAATATTGATAAATAAAAGAATAATGGTACCTCAATTATTCATTTGTTAGTCATTATAGTACATACCGTTAAATATTTCGTTAAGTGTTTATATGGAATGGGTAAAAAAGTCATTTCATTTATTTTCAATTTTCAAAATAAATTATAAAAAAAATTAGATAATATATCCACAATTTAAGACTAAAAATGAGAAAAATTATTTTTATTTTTATAATTTATTTTAATTTTAAAATTTGATAATAAATCACCTATATGGCTACATGGCATCTTTAATCTTGAATATTGAGAATAAAAATATTTTTTGTATCTTTAATCTTGAATGTTTGGGGATAAAAATTCTAATTTGAATATGTTATTATAAATTTATTTATTTTTTTGCATAATTTATTTTTATTTTTATTTTTAAATTTAATAATAAAAAACTATTAATGACTATTTTGCCCATACTCTAGTCACCAAATTTTAATAATAAAAAACTATTAATGACTATTTTGCCCATATTCTAGTCACCAAATTATAAATTGTACACATGTCACATAAGTACTTAACGGAATATTTAACGGTATGTACTATAATGGCTAACAGATGAATAGTTCAAGTACCAAAAATTGTATTTGTTAATAATTCAGGTACCATATAAAAAAATTTCTTGATAATTAATCACAACTCGATCACTAGTATTAGTCCTCTACATACTCCTCTTATCACTAGATGAAATCCATGCTTTTGATGGATTGATGTTAAAATTAACTAGTACAGTAGTACTACACCTTTGAACCTTTACCGGAGTTTGTTATAATCTTTACTCCGGCCGGCCTCCTTCAGGATTAGGGTTAAACCACCAAACCTTTTGCATTTTTTAAAAAATTAAGGCCCCTTTTTCTCAAGACCATTCATGATAACATACTCATAGCTAGCTCATGAGTTATAATTTTCACTTTCAATAATAAGAAGATAGGCAGGTTAGAAAGCATTAATGTGAAATAAGTACACCTTGAAAAAGCTTATGATTGTCTCTCGACTGTAACTATATTCAAGTTTTCCTCCATAAATTGTGAGTCAATTTGTGACCATTGAATTAAGCTAATCATGACGTGCATTAAAAGTTTAAAACTACTGCCTTCACATTTTCCATCAATTTATGGCTCCCTCGTGGATTATTTTCCCCCTCTAGAGGAATCACACAGGATGACCTCTTAATTCCTTACATGTTTATTCTCTGCATGGAGTCTTTCGTAAGAGAGCCCTTTGGTCTTAGAATCTCCAATTGCAAAAACGCGCAAGTACTCGATCAATTGGAAATATGTTGGTATACATAATATTACATGCTAGAAGATCAAAGCTAATGTTCTTATTCTTAAGCTACACTCTAAACTACCACGTTGGATGGAAAATATTACCAAAATAGTACCTAAGGTCCTAAACTAATTAATACTAGATTAAAAAACTTACTCCTGGAAAACTAATCATATACGTGCAATTTGCATGCCATTTCTAACATTCTATCAATGAAAAGTAAGAAATAGTAATATTAGAGATAGAAACGACAAGTTTAGTTGCGATCAAAAACTTATATATTATGATATTTTTAGCATTTATTTTTTTTACTCATATTATTTATGGCACTTCTAAAAATATAATCCCACATTAACCCTGAAGTGAGATATAAACAAAATAATACGAGATAAACAATACATTTTCTGTAGAAATTTGCATTGATTTGTGCTTTTGTATTGATGTAAGGTTGTGTTAAGTCACATTAAGAGTGAGGAATGACAGAAAAGTAAGGTGGGGGTTCTTGGTCTGATTTTTTGGGTCCTTTTTCTTCGTTATCTAATTTATTAGGGGTGGGGGTGGATAATGAATGATGGAGCGGCGGAAGGGGGCCGACCGGCCAAGACAAAATTCAATTACGCCGGCGCTGCACGTGCAGGTTCAGGTCGATATCAGAACAGAGCCATTATCTCGTCCTGGGCCTCGTTTGTCATTAGTTCATTACTACTTTTTGTTTTTATAATGAAGCAAGTAAAAGCCTCATCTCTACTCTGGGACTCTGGAGTCTATAGTTTTTAGACCAGACCTTGTTGATTTACACAAGTAAAAGATATTTAAAAAAAAAAACCAACGGCAACTAAGTTACATAAGTCTCCATGATGTCATGCTTATATAAGTCTCCTTAATATGGGCTCCAACCTCAAGGAAAATAAATTCACCTTACATTGTATGATTTGTATCGGTTCTAGTGTATAAGTCACCATATTTTAAAAATATTTTAGGGATTAATTAAGGGAGTTGTTAATAACACACCTCAATGTATTATTAACACACTCTTCCCTCTCTTTCTATCTTTTCCTTTCATATACACATTGATTTAAATAATTTAAATTAATCAATAATAAGATCACCTTGATTGATTTTAATTAGGGTGAACAAAAGATGCTCCAGTTCGTTATATAGTTGCGATTGACAAACAAGACCGGTGCGAATCCAATCACCACCAACAATGATCACCAAAGGAAACACACCATACATGCACCGTGAACCAAGAGGTCCAACAAATGCTATCCCAAAGAGGTGAAACAACAAAGGTTGTGTGGGTGTTGTGTCAAGTTGTGTTATATGATTTATAAAGTTAAATTCGCTAAAAAAAAAACAATATCAAATGATGTGGCGTCTTACGTGGAATTTTTTATGTCATCACTTGAACAATTTTCAGCATATTTAATTAATTTTAGGGAGAATAATCACTTTAGTCATTGAACTTTGCTAGATTTGACACTTTGATCACTGAACTTTCGAAAATATCATTTTAGTCACTGAACTATTACATTGTCTATCACTTTAGTAGTTTCGTTAGTTTTTTTCGTTAAAATGACATTTCTTCGTTAATTTCAGGGGTATTTTAGGGATATACGACAACAAAATCAATTTTTTGACTCACTTTCTATCAACCCAAATATCTCTCCATTTTTGACTAAATTTCCCTCGGATTTCATCCATTTTTGTCTACGCAATCAAAAATCTCAAAAAGGATTTCACCCATTTTTGTCTACCCACCCGTTTAGTGCATTTTGAGATCAACATTCACTATTTTGAATGCAAACAATTCTTAACAAATGTAAACAAAATCACTGCATATGAAGTTTAAAAAGATGTTTGCAATAATTGCAAGTTCAAAAATACATAATCAAGTCAGAGAAATGATTTTTTGGTCTTACATTCCTAAAATACCCCTGAATTTAATGGAGAAAGGTCGTTTTAACGGAAAAAACTAACGGATGTACTAAAGTGATAGACGGTGTAATAGTTCAGTGACTAAAGTGATATTTTCGAAAGTTCAATGACCAAAGTGTCAAATCTGGCAAAGTTCAGTGACCAAAGTGATCATTCTCCCTTAATTTTATCTTCAAAACAAAAAAAAAAAATTACTTTTTTACCAAAAAAAAAGGGAAAAATCTAATCCGACCCAGGTTGAACCTCTGTGTCCAAACTCTCTCTTATTTGCATACATTCGGAAAATGTAATTCCATTATTTGAACCGTTGATATTGTAAAACAATCTTTATAGATCAATTCTACAAAAAATCAAAGTAAACAAAGATAGTTTATTCATACAATTATATCAAACAAATTAATGGACGGTTCGTCATAAGAATGTTAGTTTTTACTAAAATCGTATTTTTTTGATACAATTGGATGAGTTAACGATCTCATAATTTAAATATTTTTTTTTTACAAAATTGATCTATAAAATTTGCTTTACAAGATCAAAAGTTTAAATCATGTAGTTACACTACCGAATGTATGTCAATAAAAGAGAGTTTAGACATAGAGGTACAACCTGAGTCAGACAAGAGTATTTTCTATATAAAAAAAACGTGTGATGAGATTAACCTAATTAATTAGCATAGTTTTACAAAAAGCCTAAATTGCAAAACGCCTAGGGGTTGTTCGGTATCGTTTTACAAAACGGTTTTCTGTATTTGCAAAACAAAAATGCATGGAGAATGCGTTCGGTTGTCAAATCTGAAAAATGAGTTTCAGAAAATGTAGAATACAACTCTGAATTATAGTGTAAATTTGGAAAACAACAAATTGACTTTTTCGGTGAATTTGAAAAACACGGATACATCTTCCTCACCATCTTCATCCCAGCCCAACAAATCCTTCTAAATTCCAGCCATCCCAGATGAAACCCAAACCTACCTTCATCTTCATCACAAGGCCAACCAATATCCAGCCATCTCTGCCCACACCTACTCCTCGTCGTCGTCAAATTAATTCTTGACCAATTTTTGAATCAGTTTTTTTTTTTCTCTGTGAACACGGGTGGCAGGAATTGGAGCAGGATGGTGGCTGGAGGATGGGCAGCGCTGTGTAGTTGTTGTGTTGGTTTGGGCAAGAGAGGATGAACAAGATAGTTCGCGAAGGAGAGAAAAGAAAGAACTGGGAGGAAGAGAAAGAAGAGAGAGAGTAGCAAATCATTAAATATGTGAGTGTGCTTCCCAGCAAAAACAAATCAACAAAGATGATGGCTTTGCAGTTTATACTCCTCTAAGAAAAAGAGCTTTTGGCCGGGTAGGCTCTCTTTTGGAAGCTATGGTGGAGGCGAGGTTGCAGAGGAGACCGTAGAAAAAGGTCAAGATGAATTTTTTTACCAAACCCATTTTTAAATTCTAAATATACTAAATTTAATTCTTCATTTTCATTTTACAAAACAATTTTAAAAAAATCCTTTTGTAAAAGGATACCGAACAGGCCCCTACCTTTCTCATCAAGGCTAATCATCTCGTTTCTTGCTGCTAGCTTCCATGGAAAGGTTGTCCTCCTCTTAGTATAGTACGTCATCCATCTTTCTACATATATGTTTTTGACCTACCTTTCTCATCAAGGCTAATCATCTTGTTGCTTGCTGCTAGTTTCCATGGAAAGGTTTGTCCTCCTCTTAGTATAGTACGGCATCCATCTTTCTGCATATATGTTTTTGATATCCTGCTGGTTTGCTTTGATATGGTGATTGGAATTGCTAGGACTGTTATGAATGATTAGAGGGAATATATATTGTCCTACACTCCTACCCAAAATTGTGCACTAAGATGAAGAGATAATCCAAGCCTCAATCGCGTGGTTGCATTTGGAATAATCTGAAGAAGAGTTTAATTAACTAAATTCGAAGTTTAAATTCATATTCATTTGATACCATCCAATTTTCTAATAAACAAAATCACAATATTAAGTAAATTATTATTTTTTTATCAAGATGAATAATTTTATTCAATTAATTGCATCAAGTACAACACTCATAGGGTATACATCAACACTGACATACATCAACAAAGACATACAACTGATAAAATTGGAAGACATGCTGAAAATTATTACAATTAAGATGATGATGTAATAATTGATGTGGCATGTGCCAAATCATTTAGTGTTTTTTTCCAAAAAATATATTGCGAAATGATTATCCTTTATTTTCTAATGTATCAAGTTTACTTTTCTTTAGACAATATACTAAAAACTACAATAACATATTCCTAACTCATATATCACACGTACATATTTCAATCTGGACCACCGACTCCTTAACCATTGTTGTACTCTTGCTTTTTAAATAATTTGATTGATTTGCTAATGGTTGTCATAGAGGTTTTAGTTTGTAGCAGAGTTGTTTTGTTTTTGTTTTTGGTAATGATTGAAAAGAAACTAAAACCCATTTTCCAACACATAATATAATTACTTGTCACCTATATTGAAAGAAAAATTAGAAGTTGAGCATATATATATAATGTGAAGAAAAAGATTTGTTTATGGTTTGGATGTTTGAGTTTTTTTAGCTTTTCTTGTATTTTAGTTTTTGTTCTTAGTTAGTTTTTGTCATGCTCTTTGTCTTAATCTTTTTTAGATTTCTGATTTTGAGATGTTGTATTCTCATGTATCTTTGTATCTTTACTAGTTTTGTACCTTCTATGAAACTTGATTTCACGACAAACAAAAAGAAAAGCATAACAGTCCCCACTATTTTCTTTTTCTTGGCAAATCTCCATCCAAAGCTATTCACGTACTATTCAGTAGCTCGGTCCTAATAACGAGGTGTACAAAAAGTTATGTAAATATATTAATTTTTGGTAAAATACAGCTAACTAGCTAAAATTGTCCAAATTTATGCTCTGCTGGTAGCTAGGTAGGTTAGTGTGAAGGAATAACGTTACTATTAGTGTATGGTTGCTTGCTTTTACCCTGATATCATTGATTACCTGGAGAGAAGAGACCGATCTGCACGTACGTAAGTACCTCTACTGTACAGTCTGTACTTATACTATTACATGCATTGCCACCAATCTTTATATCTACGTGTATCAATGATTCAAATATTCAATATGCAATTGCATTAATTAATATATATATTTATATATAGGAGTGATACAGCCTGCATGATCTGCATGAATTTAGTTATGAAGCTCCACGGAGCTGAGCCCAGAAGCAGCATGCAGCAGCAGCAGCCTCCTCTCTGAAATAGCAGCTTCGTATCATAACTATTATATCTGTCTATGCTTAAACGTACCTTATTCACGGACAGACTCTCCAGTTTAATCAATTTTTGAGTAGATCGGTAAATTGAAGCTAGTTAGCCCACACGTACTAAGGTGCAGATGAATTATTAGTAGCTAGGTTAGTATATATGTGGACGTGTGAGAATGGTAGGTGACTGGCGACTGTCTCAAGTTGGATGAAATACTGTTGTTATATATTGTAGTACAGATCGACGGATACTATTAATGAAGGGACCGGAGCTAATTAAGCTAGCTGGGGGTGGGGGTGGAGTGGGGTGGGGTGGGGGGGGGGGGGGGGGCTCAGGAATCAGGGACGGACCTGCACCTGACAGGAACCACCGACCTACTCAGTTGAGGGTGATTCTGCAAAAGCAAACTTGCAATTTTGTCAGTCTCTCGCTCTTCATAAGTCCTTCCATATTTACTCAACCTCACCAAATATATATATATATATATATATATATATATATGAATGAAAGAAATGTATTTTCAAGCAGCAGACTACTTACTGTAACATCTAATCGCAATGAAATGTATTTGTCATGTAGAAAATTGATCTGTATCCAGGGGTTTTTGTAGCTATGGACATGCTCTAGCTATATACTTTTTCTCAATATTAATTTGAACCCTTCATAGCTTAATTAGTGTCCATACTTGCATATTCGAAGGGATGTGTATTCCATTATCAAGGTGTATTAATTTATTGTCTACATATATTGGCCTCAAATTAATAAGGCCTAAATTAGTCCTATATATAGAGCTCTGCTAGGGTTTCTATGGGAAGCACAGTGGGAACACCTTTATTTGGGTTGGTGGCTACGTATTGAGATCCTTCTCAATCATCCATTTTCGGGTGGGTTTTTACACCCCTTCTTCTAGTTATTCTTCTCCATGGTCTTTTTCAGAGTGGGAGTTTCTTCAAATTTGGCATGGCCCTGTTGGGGTTATGTCTAGGGTTGGACCTTTTGAGGTCGAGCGTTGGTAGTGACAGTCTCTGATAGTGGTGGTGTTGGTGGGGCTCGGATCCTCTCCTCACCAAGAGGAGAGGATTTTGCCTCACCAAGCAATCTCAGCCCTCCATTTCGAAATGGAGGGCCAAGATTGTTTACACTTTTGGGGTGGGGTATAAGGTTTGGGAAAAATGCAAGAAATCTGGGCCCTCCATTTCGAAATGGAGGGCTGAGATTGCTTGGTGGGGAAATAAGAGATCCTCTTGGTGAGGAGAGGATCTCATTCCGTGTTGGTGGTGGTTTCTATCTTGTGATCTTGATTGGGTGTTCTTAATTTTGTCAAGTTGTTTACTTGTTTTGGAGAAAAGAGTGTCGGAAGCGGTTGTTTTTGGTGGCCTTGGTTTTAGGGGTCTGATCCACTTCCCATAGATCTTGTTACATATCGGACTCGGATCTTCTCCTCAAGGAGAGGTCCTCTTATTTCCCCACAAGCCAATCCTGGCCCTCCAATTTAATCTTGCGGCCAGGATTTACTTACTTTTTTTTTTCTTCTTTCTCTCTCATGAGTCTCATCCCCTCTCTTCTCGTTCTCTCTTCCCCTCTCTGTGAACTTAGCCAGAGCCTGAGAGATTTTAAAGAACACCACAAATCCACAATCACTTTACTTAATCTAAAAAAACTGCATTCATATTCAAATGTGCTATGAATCAAAAACACACAGACATAGTCAAAGTTGTATTCCTGTAAAATCACATTGAGAAAGCAATTGTTTCCAAGGTGTTGCAAGCCCGGCACCAAAAGCAATTTGGGAGTTTTTGGGAGCCAACCCGAGTGCTTAACTTGCCCAATTTGGAGTCTTTGAGTGCCAAAAGAAGAACAGAAATACCCAGAAGACCAACCACAATCATGGGAAGTCCAGAAGATGAAATCAAGCTTGAAATAGAAAGCTGAAATTTGCAAATCCTAGTTTTAGACTTCATCTTTGGGTACTCGGCTTAGAAATCAAACCCAAACCCGCACAAACCACCACTGCAAAGCCAGATTTCTTCAAGCCTACCTAATGATTTCGTGGTCCTGGAAAAAGAAAAGAGACAACGAAAAGAGAGAAAAAGAAGAGAGGGGATGAGAGAGAAAGAAGAAAAAAAAAGGCAAGTAAATCCTGGCCGCAAGATTAAATTAGAGGGCCAGGACTAGCCTGTGGGGAAATAGGAGGACCTCTCCGTGAGGAGAGAATCCGAGTCCTTACATATCTATATTAAGGACTCGGATCCTCACCTCACGGAGAGGTGCTCTTTTTCCTCACCCTTTAATCCTAGCCGTCCAATCTAATCTTGCGGTCAGGATTTGCCTTGCTTTTTTTTTTTTCCTTCTCTCTCATCCCTCTTCGTTCTCTCTCTTCCCTCTCTGTCTGCGACCCTCTCTCTCTCTCTCTCTCTCTCTCTCTCTCTCTCTCTCTCTCTCTCTCTCTCTCTCTCTCTCTCTCTCTCTCTCTCTCTCTCTCTCTCTCTCTCTCTCTCTCTCTCTCTCTCTCTCTCCAATCTCTTCTCCCTATCAAAACCCGATGCCCTTTCACCTCCAAACCCCCGCCTTACGCCACGGCCGCGCCACCAGCCCCTTCAAACCAGATTGCGGAAGAATCCTGGTATAATCCAATCCGAGAAATCAAAATTAAACCCGCACAAACTACTTGGAAAATATGAGAAGCAGGTGAGGAAAGCATGTGTAAGGGCAAAATATTTGCTATTGGCTATTTCCTATTTGACAAAACCTCTTCCCTTGTATTAGCATTTTCTATGTATCAATGCTAGGTTATTTAAGGGATTAGGAATAGTGGCTTAGGTTGTTCTTGCTTGAGATGGTTGGTGAAGATGCCTTTCTTATCCGGTCTTTTCTCCGGACTTCGATTATTGTTCATCGAATGTTTCATTCAAGCATCTCAAGGTATGAATCATGCATATGCATTTCATGCACTTTGTTTATGCTTAAGATGTAGCACAAATATCTTAGGTTTGCTAGAAATTAATTGAATTTCATTTTGGTTAAGCAAACATTTAATTTTAAGATATTTTTCTGTTTTTGCTACAGTAACACTATTCACGTGAACAGTGACGATCGATCGTGAATAGTGCGCTCGATCGTCAATAGTGCGATCGATCGTCAATAGTACCGTTGGAGAATCTGCCCATTGCGATTCGAAAATGTGACCGTTGCTACAGTACCACTGTTCATGAACAGTACGATCGATCGCCCGAGCGTTTGTTTTGTTTTCTATAAATAGAATCCTTCGGTTTCTTTTATGTTCAACTCTTTCTACTCTTTGATATTGTCCAAAACGTCTTGAGAGAGTTTTCTGGTATAGTTGAGTGACCCTAGATCCATGTTATAGGCTCCTCACATCTTTGATGTTGTTGAATTAGTTATTGTTCCTTTGGAATAACTAAATTAACCCTTGAATCATATTCAAGGTTTGTCAATTCGGTTTGTTTTGATTCTAGCAAGTGTTCCTTGATTAACTTGCTGTGTCAAACGAATTGAATTCATATTCATTCACACACACACTACATTGCATAGTCGGTGATGCTTGCGGTTGGAGGATTCACACGGTGAGTTGAAGTTCGATCAATCGGAGCGGCTTGAGGTGGGAGCACTTGAAGGAGCATTTGGAGGCTACACAAGGTTAGAGCTGCCACTAGTCATAGGGTTGATAGTGTATAGTTTGGGACGGAGTTCCCCCTTGTATGTGTTTGCCAATTGGCATTTTTCATAGTGTTACACAAGAGCGTGGGGTACGGCTTCCCTCCGGTTTTCCCTCTAGAGGTAGAGGTTTCCGGGTGACCATATCGATGTGTTGTTTGTGTGTTTGCTTATCTATTGTATTGTGCTTAATTGATTAGCATATTGTGTGATTGCTTATCTATATGCTATTGTGCTTAATTGATTAACATGTTGCATGCTTGATCATACATTGATAGATATAGTCCGTGGTGAGCTATTGATGATGCTCACTTTGGGATTCTAGGTTGTACAATTGATTGTGCTTGTTGCATAGATATTTGTTGTCAATTGTGAATTGCTTGTGCAATTGTTTGAACCTAGGTTGTGGAGAGATTAACTTTTAATTTGTTCAAAGTTGTGTATACTCTTCGATTAGTATTTAGAACGACTACCGTTTAAAGGGACTATTCCGTGCAACCGGAATTTCAGCATGACTAACCGGAAAAAGCTTAGAATAGATTGGAGAGAGGGGGGGAGGAAGTTGCAGACGTAGAGAGGGGAAGAGAGAACGAAGAGAGAGAGAGAGGGGATGAGAGAGAAGAAGGGAAGAAAAAAAAAACAAAGCAAATCCTGGCCGCAAGATTAAATTGGACGGCCAGGATTAAAGGGCGAGGAAAAAAGAGCACCTCTCCGTGAGGAGAGGATCCGAGTCCCTATGTTAAAATGGATTGGACTATAGTTTCCTAAAGCATACAACTATTATGTACAAAATAAATAACAAAGAGATTAATGATATATACTAATCTTGTCATTATTTATCTATTCATCTAATTAGATAAATAATAAGGGACTTGTGTATATTACTTATATGTTCTCTTAATATATAGTATAGATGTCAAGATATTAGAGATATATACATAGTTAAAGTAATGGATTGAAACTCAATCTCTTATGATGGGTTGGACTTTGAGTGATCTAAAGATTGTATAAATAGAGGACTTCTACAAATTGGAGTCTACTCAGTCTCATGAATCTACATACAATCTTCGTAATAGGTGTTGTGTTTGAGTAGAACGACAAATATTCTATCAGAGCAGCTAATATTGTTTTATATTCTAATGGGTTTTGTGCCCTAATTAATTAATTGAAGTCCCAAATTGGAGTCTACTCAGTCTACGGACTTTCCCTTCTCTCGAATTTAGTTCAGTTGTGCTAAATTTTTGTTGTTGTTGCCTAAAGCCATATGTTCCAGTTTTAACTTGATTACAATTAGCATTAGAATCAAGCAATTTAGTTCAGTTGCAAAGAAGTAATTCAACATTTTGAGTCTCAATTATATACTTGGTACCTGAACTTTTAATTTTTGTCACAAGTAGTACCCAAAGTTTTCAATTTTAACATTTTTTTTGGAACACGCGCCCTAAAATATGATAAAAATTGTCTTAGGTACCACAAAAGATGAAATAGAAAATTTTGGGTACTACTTGACAAAACTGAAAATTTTAGGTATTATTTGTGACAAATTAAAGTTCAGGTACCAAATATATAATTGAGAAATAGTTCAGCTACTATATGTGATAAAAACTCAAAAATTTACTTATATGCATGAATTGAAAGTTTGTGGGTTTGGCAGAAAAATGAAGAGATGTCATGAGCTTTTATGTAGTTTACTAAAGAAAGTAAAACCAAATTCTAAACATATTGTAGGAAAAAAATCTACTAATAAAAATAGATTACCTTTGCCATTCGCAAAAATACGAAATGAAGCAAACTAGCGATGCCGCCGGTAGATAAACTCAAGGCCCTTTATTATTAATCTAGCCAAAAATAAATTCTTCAAAAAACAAAGAACCTGAGGACCAGAGTAATCTCAAAACCAAAACAAGAATCAACCGCTTGAAATTGCAGACTAACAATCTCAAATCATAATAATTTCCACCGGGATCCCACACCCAAAACCCAGATGGGAAGATCTGGAATCCATCATCGCCAGCTAAATAGGCTCGAAGGCCCAATCTGAGTGAAAACTCATTAGAATCTCGCAATTATTGGTTTAACAGCAAAACAATTGAAGGGAACAAAAATCTAGATCTCAATGACTAAAATTACCACCGTCGAAAGAACATGGTAGACTTGGTCTCGTCAAGAGAAAACTTGCACAATAAAATGATACATCACCAAAAAAGGAGTGATGCAATAGTAGAGATGGAATGTGTTGGAGGCCGCTACCATCTTTTGGAAGAGAGTGACAGCAAAGGAGAAATCCTAACATACACATCATTTGACATGTTCAAAGAATTAGTTAATGGTCTCCAGGGAACACCACAGACCATTAACACACATTCTAGTATAAACCAAAATTCAGTGTTTTAATTCGGAAAAACCAAAAAAGAAAAAGAAAAAGAAAAAGAAAATAAAGAGAAAACCCCACACCTCTTAATGACTTAATTGATAAAAAGAAAAAAGAAAAAAAAGAAGAGAAAACTTAACAGCCGCGGGATTTAAATCGACGGCAGGAATAAGAAGTTCCGAAAAAATCCGGAACCCTAAAGTGAAAAGATCCCTTCTCTTTTACCTTCCCTGCGGCAACGGCCTCTTTCCCTCCCAATACTCTCGCAGAAATCTCTCGTTCCATCTTCTTTCTTTCAAGGTTTACTGAATCTCATAGGTATTCATATTATGTTGGTTATGGCGGTTTGTTATTTCTTTGTTTTTCTCGTCAAATTATTTTGTTTCTGCTAATATACTCTACTATCTGTTATCACTCATATTTTTCTTATTTGTTAGAATAGTTGATTAATGGCTACAGTTTCCAGAGTAGGGAATTTAGCAGTAGTGAAACAGTTTTGTTCTCACTTGTTGCGGTATCTGGTTGCGAATTTGGGGTTCAAAAATCAAAACAGAGAAGAAAGAATATTGGGTATTGCATGGATCATGATGTCTGCATTTTCTAATTTATATGAAGATAAAAAAGAGTTTGGGATGTTTGATTGTTATGGTATCATCGTTTGAAAAAGATGCTATTACAATTTCAACTTTTGGGTGTCAAAATGAATGAAATTTTGTTCTGAGATTGGCGTTGGTTTGGAAAGTGCACTGACTGCCAATCGGATATAGAAAATTTGTTTTTGATTGATTCTCCTTTTATTACATTTGGCTGAAACCAGATTTTTTTTGTTTTGCTGTTAAATAACTATGGTATTCACTTGTTTTAGATGGTTTAACTTTCTAATTTGTTTTGTGTTATTTCTGTCAATCTTTTATAGATTCTTGGCTCGCTTGTGATTTATATCTAATTGAGAGCAACAAAGCCCTGTAACCATGGTTTGTTCTTTATCTCTTTCCCTGTGTGTTTGTCTGTACCTTTCATATTTGCTTGTGATGAAATTTCATACTGTTTGTTGTTTGTGAAATTCAGCCGCAGGGAGATTATATAGAGCTTCACAGGAAGCGATATGGGTACCGACCTGACCACTTTGAGCGCAAGCGCAAGAAGGAGGCTCGTCTGGTCCATAAGCGCTCTGAAATTGCGCAAAAGGTTAATTCTATTCCTTTTCATATATTCTGCTGAGAAATTAAAATAAAATAATTTGTTGTTCTTATTATGTTTCTTACTAATTTTGTAATGGAACAGGCTCTGGGTATTAAGGGTAAGATGTTTGCTAAGAAGCGCTATGCAGAAAAGGCTCTCATGAAGAAAACGTGAGTTCTGTTTCTCGGTTTGAGTCTAATTTAATTGAGCTTTTTTGTTTATGTCTTTGTAGTTCTGCTGTGTGGATTGTTCTCCTAAGGCTTTTCTCTTAACTCGGAAGTTTTGTATTAATATTGGGATTCTTCTTTTGTGGTTATTAATATGGTTATTTCTCCCACCCTAGACTGTTAACATGTACTTATCTACTTCAAAGTATTATACAGTATATTTATATTCATTCATGTAGCATTAGTTACTTGACAATTATTAATTTATTTTATGATAATACACATTACACGTTACAGTTTTATGTAGTGTTCAGGTTGTTTGTCTATGTGTTGATAGCTCACTGTAGGGTGTGTACTGCGTACCATTTATTGAACTAGTTAATTATGGTGATATATATTTCAAAATTAAATTTTGTTTTGTGAATGTTGACAGATTGGCTATGCATGAGGAGTCATCAACAAGGCACAAGGTCGATGATGATGTTCATGAAGGAGCTGTTCCAACATATCTGTTGGATCGTGACAATACAACACGAGCAAAGGTATGGTTTAACCACCAATATATAAAATGATTAAGCTAGTTTTTTATGGTTTGGATTCTGACTTTATGCTATAATTAGACTCTTAGCAATTCCATCAAGCAAAAACGGAAGGATAGAGCAGGGAAATGGGAAGTCCCTCTGCCTAAGGTAAGAACAAGTGCAACTCTTTGGCTCTGTTCTTCTCTTTAATGTGTGTAGATAATTTTCTGACGGAGGCATATTTTCCAGGTAAGGCCTGTGGCTGAAGATGAGATGTTTAAAGTGCTTAGAACGGGAAAACGCAAGAGTAAGAACTTAGCTTTTCTCTTCCCATATGTATCTAAGTTTGAAGTTGGCTTCCTATCAAAAAAGTTTGAAATCAATTGATTTTTTATGTAAATTCGTTATTAGTGATGCTTATGATTTAGTATTTCCCACACAACCAGATTAAATTATTGTTAGTTTAGACATCTTCATGCTAAGCTTGTTTTGTGAAAGTATATTCGTGTAACTTTGTGCTTTCATTCCTGGGAGCTTATCATTTGGTTCTTCTGTGCAGCTAAGCAATGGAAGCGGATGATCACAAAAGCCACATTTGTGGGACCTGGTTTTACGAGGAAACCTCCCAAGTACGAGCGATTTATCCGGCCAAGTGGCTTGCGCTTCACCAAAGCTCATGTGACACACCCTGAACTTAAATGCACTTTTAACCTTGAGATCATTGGTGTGAAGAAAAACCCCAATGGTCAAATGTATACTTCTCTTGGTGTCTTGACCAAGGGAACCATCATTGAGGTACATATCCCAGTCTTTTGTGATGATCTATGACATTTATAATTCCAATATCATCATGTCTCAAGCTTTTTGTTGTTTATTTATCTATGTGAATTTCAGGTGAACGTAAGTGAACTTGGTCTAGTCACACCTAACGGGAAAGTTGTATGGGGTGAGTTCAAAACCTGTGTGGTGGTTGGCATTCTGTCTAATTCCCCGTCTCTTTTAACTTTGCTATCTTTTTCTCCCTCTCTTTCAAAACCTGTGTTGCTGTACTCATCTTTTCTGGTGGATGCAGGGAAATATGCTCAGGTGACAAATAATCCAGAGAATGATGGTTGCGTAAATGCAGTTCTGCTTGTTTAAGAGGATTACTTGGCAAACTTCTTGTGGATCTTGCTTTGCACAACCGTGCTTTATCACCCTAATGTTTTGGAAACAAAAATATGGTTGTAATGTGATGTGTGGACACCGTGCTTTCAAACCCAGTGATTCCTTAGTGATTGGGGGTTCTTTTGAAGAATTGCTTTGTTTCGCTTGGCACGGCTTGGTCCTTGGTTGTGCAATTGCAGCTAGTTCTTTTATTTCAGATTGTTTTTCATTATTCGGCCTCTTTGTTCAACTTTGTTCCCAAATTATTATCAGCAAAAAAATTGTATCCTACTGAATTACTGATCGAAAGTGTTATTGTGTTATGGTCAAAATGGTCCCAATCACCCTACATTCAAGTTGTAAAGTTATAGGAAGTAAAAGGGCGCGGGGGGCCCCCCCCCCCCCCCCCCCCCCCCCCCCCCCCCCCCCCCCCCCCCCCCCCCCCCCCGGGGGGGGGGGGGGCGGGGGGGGGGGGGGGGGGGGGGGGGGGGGGGGGGGGGGGGGGGGGGGGGGGGGGGGGGGGGGGGGGGGGGGGGGGGGGGGGGGGGGGGGGGGGGGGGGGGGGGGGGGGGGGGGGGAGGGGGGGGGGGGGGGGGGGGGTTATTTAAATGATTTTAACCCGTTATTTTAATGGGAGACAATATATTAAGACTGATGATTAGATGTGATGTCACACATTTTTAAGGGACGACAATAAGATACATCACCTAAATAACTTTAGTAATTATTTCACACAACCAGTACATAAAGAAGCCCTGGAACTGATAATTAAAAACCATAAACTTAGGGTCCGAAACTTTTTTTTAAGACACGACAATAAGATAAATCACCTAAATAACTTTAGTAATTATCTAACACAACCAGTACATAAAGAAGCCCTGGAACTGATAATTAAAAACCATGAACTTAGGATCCGAAGCTCTATGCGTTATATTACCTATATAAAAAAGGGGCCAGTAGCCCAAATCCAAGTCCACAGAGATCCTTGACACAACCAGCCTCTTCTGCTGGGTTGACATAATGGTGAATTCCTAAGTTAACGTTTACTCCATGGGAAATGATTAAAGTCGGGAACTTGAGCTCGAAGTCAATGATTCCTCCTAGGGCATGAGATTTAGCTTAAGCCCTTGACGCTGGGACTGTTGGTATACAATGCCAAAAACCACCACCCACATATGTAAGGAAGCCAAAGTTCGCCCCACAACACACCTTTTCCCTCGAGAGAAGACCACCGACGTACCACTCCATCATTTGTGATATGAGCTGAACACTGAAGAGATCACGCACCATCAAGAAGAATGCCAAGCTCTACCTATCACGAATAGCCTCAGACTTAATTGTATAGGGACGGACCAACCAACATGAATTGCTAGGCAAGTGCACACTCGCATCAACCCATGTCTAGGGCCAATTCGAGATCCTCCAAGCCAGAGCCACCGTCTGACAACCAAAAGCTGAACCGAAAGATAGATTAAAAGATGACGTACAACAAATCTACACAGGTGCAAAGCCACAATTAGAAACCCAACAAACTCGCGTGAACTACAAACTTCTACTGCGAAAACCACCAAGGCCAGCCATATCACAGTTTGAATCGGCCCAAACAATGAGCCACCAATCAAATTCGCTGCACAAAAAAGCTCTAAAACGAAAACAATCAATCAAGCCACAGTCGCTTAAACCATTTAATGTGGTCCACCTCCCCTTCAGACCAATCAGCCCTAACTACAAGAGGAGGAAACAATGAAAGCAAAATGGGGAGACCTAAAAAGATCAAGGACATGCCCCTAATTAGGCTTCAAAACTAAACTAGAGAGAGATCTCCAAAAAAGATATTAGCTCGATCCCAAAACCAACAAGGATCCAAGGAGGAACCAGAGTTGCCGTTGGAACCTTAGACAAAGACGATGTGCTTGCAATGTTAAACCCTAGTAGAATTCGAGAGAGAAAACATACTTTTTTAATGGAATCATAATTGTCAATAAGGATTGTGATTTAAATAATTGTAGACAATAGAAACTAATTCTTATGTAAACTATATTAATATCCAAGGTGGTTGGTGTAGTCTGTAGTGGTTTGATACCAAGGTTGTCCGAGGAAATATGACTCCTTAGGATACCAGGGTGGGATGGGGGTGGAGATGTGTATGTGTAAAAAAAAAAAAACTTATAATATTAATTTTGCTTAGACATGACTTATGAATGTTTCGTGTAGTTCAATTTTCTTTTAATTTTGAAAAATACTCTTGTCCGACCCAAGTTAGATCTCTGTGTCTAAACTCTCTCTTATTAACATACATTCGAAAGTATAATTCCATAATTTGAACCGTTGATCTAGTAAAACAATTTTTATAGATCAATTATGTAAAATAAGTGATTAGGTTATCAGAAAATAAAAATAAAAATAACTACAACAATTTTTTTTTTTCCCAGCGAAAATACATTTTTTTTTCAGTGTTAAAAGTTAAACCCAAACCTGTCTGAAGTCTGAACGCAGTTTGGGCACTCTTCTGATCGTACACCACCTACACACAGAGTCATCGTCTACAATTAGGGCTTGGCTCTTTGTGATGCTTCAGGCTTGCCGTCGCTGTTGAGTTTGAAGGAGGACTAAGGCAGGTGCATTTGGTTCATCATCAAAACCCTATAATGATTGCTTATTTGATTCATTTCTAAAGCATGATTTCCATCTTCAACATTACTCAAGCTTTTGTATGTGCTTTCTCCGATGGTTTATGTTTCATTCGTTATTTCGAGCTCTTACACTTCTTTCTTAGAGCTCTTATGGCTTGTCTATTTTCGGTTGCGATTAATTTAGTCGAAGCTCTTCAAGATACACAACTCATTTCTCGAATAGTTAATTCCAGTACATCTGGAAGCGCCTTGACTGTTCCACTGTCTTAATTCAAAGAAACACTGTGTTTTCTTGGTTAATTTTGAGAAACTATTTGGGTTCTACTGGTTCAGCATTAAGCTTAAATGAGTGTAACTGGGAAAGTAGCAGAGAAAGATATCTCCTTTTTTTACAAACACATATGCATCGAATTATCGGAAGAAACATGAAGACTAGTTTTTCAGAAAATTATGATACAATAATAATTTCACATGAAAATGTGAAAAACTCTGGTTTCAGAATTCAGATGCATATAACTATATAAGTAGACTTAGTACACCAATAATCAGGGGATGGAGAGACTAGAGTGCGTTTTAAAGAGATGTAAAAGGGGATCCTCGCACATAGATCTACACAAAGGTGTGTCTATGCTGCAGCCTAGGGGGCCTGGGGGAGTTACCTCATTTCCGATAAAGTTAGAGAGGAGGTTGTAGCCTGCGGGGCTCTAGTAGAGAGGAACTATTTGACCACCTGACGCCCTTGGCCTTACCTCGCCTTGCCACTCACTAAATATATCACGAGAACGCGGTGCGGGGTAAGATTCCATGGTTTTAAAATATACATGAAACTTCTGAGGTGTTAAATAATCATTTATTAGTCAAAAGACGTAGTTATTAGTTTTTTTTTTCTTCCTAAAATAGTTTGAAGAGTAGCTGTGCACATACACGTTTTATCACTCTTCATGAACACTTTTCCATATGATGGATCTCTTTGAAATTTTCAATACGAGCTCCATAGTGATGGTCTTTGCAATACTACTGTAACTTTTTCCCTTAATCTTTGGTTGAAGCTGTCTGTATCTGTAGTGTTCATTGTAGTGTATAAGTTGTTCCTAAACCTGCTCAATTTGAGAAATGTGAAACCTAGGACTTGTTTAGGTCAAGGATGGTCAGTACACCCATGTCACTTTTGTTTGAATAAGTTATTCTATACTTATCATGTATATATCTCAGGCATGAATTTTGTACTTTGCAGAGTTTTGCCTCGTCTTTCATAGATGACTCTGTTGGCCTTACCTCTTCACCACTCATTGAATTTCTCATAACAAATGTTCTCTGGGATAGGATTAGATGGTATTAGTAGTTTCATAATCAACATTGTAAGGTGTAAAGTAAAGATAAATGGGCATTTCAAATGCAAAATCAACAAATGTACGTCTTACAGCATTACTAATATTTTGTGTTCCAAATTGTTTAAGAAAAGTTATTGCTGTATGCATACATGTTTTATCACGCTTCTCGAACACCTTTCTGAATTATGTGCCTTCAAATTGTGGATATGATTAGAGATTTATTGGAGCATTTCAATATGACACAGAGCACACTGAGCATTTTAATGAGTAATTTTCATAAGTAAAATAAGCAATTAGACAATTAGGGTTGCTTCCTCTTGAAGGCAAATCTGGAAGCATTAAAATTGAATTTTTTTCGCTTTTTCTCTCTATATATCTATATAAAATAGCATGAATCTTCTAGTTGAGTATTGACAACTGGTTGGTGCTGTTGTTCGAGCTGCCTGAATGAGGTGTGGTATCCTTGTGAAATCTGGCCCCCATCCCTCCACCAAACACAAATGAAGAAAAGGTAAAGAAGAGAAAATAAAATTTTCCAATCTCGCAATTCTGCTCTGGTAATTCATTCACCTGTAAGTAGGTTAGCAACCAAGTCAATACAAGTATCTTTTATAACCTTGGTGGTGTTGTGTGTGGTGTATATCTTGCATGAATGCTGTCTTTCTTTATAAACTCGTTTTTGTTTGAAGCCTCTGTATCTTATATACAGCATGATACAGTCATCATTTTAGTGTATGGTAGCCTATCTTGTGCCTAAACCCAAAGAGAAAAGGTAGTGGTCCCAATAGAATAAGCTGTTCTTCCTTAACCTATTTGATTTTGAAAAGTGGAAAAACCTACCTTTAACTTGTTGAAGTTGATGGATATACTTAGTCCTGCCATATCATTCTTTTTTTATATTCTATATTTATTATGGTATTTATCTCAGCTTGTATTATTCAATTTGCAGGATTTTGTTCTTCTCATTTTGGTAAACCTTGTTTCGTATTTTTACCATATTTCCCTTTCTTCATCATTGTAATCTTCTAATCCTCCCTCTAAACTATGTGCATGATTCATTGCTTCTTCTTTATTTTTTATTTTTTATTTTTTTTCCTTTTCTTTCAAGACACCAATTACCAGCTGTCATATAGCAAAAAGAAGGATTGGTCTGCTGTAGTAGAGACATAAATGTCACAAGACACTTACAGATACACAATCTACACATTCTTATAGTTTCATACCAACACGTACAGTTTTTATTTGGTAAGTTTTAAAATTACTTATACATGCAAGCTTTTATTTTTCCTGTTTTTGAAATGTACGTCATGCTAAATCTCGGACTACATGTGAAATTCGGTTGTGCTGATCAGTAAAGATCTTTCTTATCTCTTGCTACCCCAATTGCTTATTTATATAAAATTAATAGGTGCATCTGGAGATCAAGACCATAAAGAACCATTTTTGATAGCATGGACAGCCAAAATGCTGCTTACCATCCACGTCTGAAGCCAGCTGTTGTTGTAACTGGAACAGCAAATGAAGGTACTGCTGGACCAGCTATTGGTCATGTTGACATTGGCGTGAGTGATGCTGCCTACTTATTTCGAGTTGCACTTCCTGGTCTTCGGAGGAAACACAGTAAGATCCCTTTATTTTTAATTTCTCATTATATATGTACGTCACTCATACTTGGTGCATAAGTACTATTATTGCACTGGGACACTGTTTTAAATGCCTACCTTAAAGAAGATAGTAATGAGTATTGACCAAGTAGGTAATTCTTGGTCTAACAGGTAAAGTGAAATGTAATATCGAAAGTGCAGGGAAGGTTCATATAGAAGGAGTCATGACAGAGACTGGACTTGTCACAAACTCATCAACTGTGTACCAGATGAAAGTCCAGCAACTATGCGCAGCTGGACCGTTTACCATTTCTTTTAATCTTCCTGGACCTGTTGATACTCGCATGTTTTCTCCTGCTTTCCGGCCAGACGGAATCCTGGAAGTGGTGATTTTGAAAACCAGAATGGCTCCGGACGTCAAGTATCCTCTTGACGGCAACAAGCCTTCCCCTGATGTCAAGTTTACCCAAGTAACCGTCTGATGTCAAGTTTTCACAAGGGAAGTCTGTTCCGTATGTGATACCCCTTTGCTTGTGGGTTTAGAAAGTGCATACATACACAGATGTCTCGTCTTTTTATTTCTCCAAGGCGGAATGTGTTCAATTCCATGTACTAGAAAAGGATTTCCCAATTGTTACAGATGTTTTCTTTTTTGCCAATATACATGATGAAGATCAAGTTGTCTTTTAGATTTTATTGAAGAATCAATTGGAAACTCATGAAATGGAAATCGGGGTCAAGCTCTAACCAGATTCGGACAAAAGCATGGATTATTTGTATGGGTTGGAGAACTGGATATTGTGCCCTTTAGTTGATTGACCAAAATTTTGCTTCAAGTCAAGTCTCACAATAGCTTCCAATATTAAAAAATAAAAATAGGGGCGGCATGACGCAACCTGAGCAAAATTCAATAAAAATGGGGAGCACAAGTAACATGTTTCCTATAGTAAACTAGTAAAGTACAATCATCAAGCAATTTTTTTTTTTACAATGCGTGTGGACCTTAATTAATGATACGAGTGTGACTCTTGTTTGGGTCACACTCGTGTCATGTTTGGGTCACACTCGTGTCATTAATTAAGGTCCACACGCATTGTAAAAAATAAAAATAAATAAGGTCCACACGCTTTTGCAAATTGTAGAAATATTTTTGTTTCTTTGATACTTCTATCCTAGGAAGCATCAACACGAACACGGTAACTTGACACAATATGACCATACGTTAGGGTAGGTGTAGAGTTTAGGGGTTAGGGTAGGTTTAGGGTTTAAGGTTTCAGTTTTAAGGTTTTGGTATAATATTTGTATTTTTCTTTTTTAATAATTTAATGGATTTTGAATTTGATATAATTAATATTTTATAATAGATATTAATTTTGATCAAATTTAAATTATTAGATGAATCTAATAGTTTAAAGTGTGGTTAGCTATGAAGCTAACATGTTAGTTTTAGAGCACTACTCTATTCTATCATATCAAAACAAAAATTAAAAAAATAAAAACTTCTAAAACATAAAATATTTCAATCCCCCAAGTGGTGAAGAAAAGGGGTGGGCGGGGGTTGTGTTAAGACTGGTTAAGTAAGAGGTTTGATCTCCCTCCAATGTAATAAAAAATAAATAAATTATTTCGATGGTTTATCTACCATATGCCAAAGCAATTTAACCAAAATATAGGAAAATCATCGAAGGCAAAAGACACAAAACATTCCAAAGAGAAAAACATCCTCTCATGTTCTGATCCACTTCATTCATCTTCATTCCCCTTGCCATCATTACTTTTATCCAATTTATTTTATAAAATTGAAAAACAGTCTAAAAGTAAAGAATGTGTGTCGATTATGGTGACACGCATGTCACTTCTGTGTACTCCGAAGTATCAAAAAGTCAAAATCAACTAACACAGTCTCGACTCGTGTTGAAGGCGCGTTAGAGAGTGTCAATGAGTGTCGAACATGCGACATGGCATCAATATGAAGTGTCGGTGCTTCAAAGCTTCTCTGCCGTTGTTCTTTCATTAATAAGGAAATTTTTAAGGTAGTGAAGGATAGTAAGAGTAAGTGTGTTGGGATTATGATAGATCAATAGTTTCGAACTTGTAACAAATTAAACAAAAAGTTAACCAAGATCTCGAGTGTCTTTCATACGGTAATGCTATGTCGTCATCTATTTAGACTTCTCGTTGTTATTATTCTGGTAGAGTATGATGAATGTGGATTGTGATATGTGAACTAACACATGATTATATACAATCGGTGTTCAAGAGAATAAATAAATTATGTGAGTTAGAAAGAGACTTTTTTAAAAAAAAAGGTCAGGAGGAATTTGGTGATAAAATAAAAATCCATTAAATTAATTTACTCTGTCATCTTTAGGCAATTAATTGGCACCTCTCACCCGAGAGACATATGGCTGCCATCAAAATCAAGTCCATGGTTATCTTCATAGAATAAGTCTAGCTAATAAATAGGCATTTCATTTAATTAGTAGTGTTTGTTATATTTCAATTATTGTGGTAGAAAAGAAAGCTGTGCAGACAATCTACCCTAATCCAAAGCAAGCGACACGAAATAAAACAAATTGTCAACACCACCATAACTCGTCTTGTATTACTCCCAAAAGTTCAACACTTTCGTACCCTTCAAAAAGGAAAACAACAAATCCATCTTATAATTAGGTAGCAAAGTTTAGAAGAAACATATGTGTGATGTATTATGTTTAACAGTTGAGCTAATCGGATAAAATATAGGGTTTTTGAGGCGCTTCCACTAAGGAGGCCGGATTAATGTATAAGAAATCCAATTAGTTATCCCATTTAATACATAATTTGTTTCATTTACTTTTAAGAGTCAAGCGTATAAATTGATTTTTTTTTTAGTAATTTGGTTATCATGCATTTTGATACAACACTTTCGTAAAATCACTCGTAATTATATTAAACTAATTACAAGCTAGTGTGTTATTATTAGCTTTTGGTAACTCCTTGACTATTCTAGTTTGTAAGACTTAGTGTTTGTATATAGTAATATTTTCTATCTTCCGAATCAAACCTTAAAAATTTATTTCCTTTCAGAAAAAAAAGTCTTACAAGTTTCTGAGAGAAGACACATATGATGCAGATTAAGAATTAATGAGCTGGCCGGGTGAATATCAATCAAATCATATATTCCGCATATTCATAGAATCACTGACTGGTCTAAACCTCGGATCACATCAATGTCTTACTCTGCGAAACTACTTGATACCTTCCCCTTGCTCAAGGGCTCAAACTCATAAAATATATACGACATATACTAGTCTATTCTGTATCTAGCTAGACCTAGCTAGTATAAGTAGAATTTTCAGGCCAAAAAGAGTATGAGAATTTAGGCAAAGTAGTAGTGATCGAAAAGCTAGCTAGAAATCAATGGCGTTAAGAGTCCTTTCGGCGCTGGACACGGCGAGGACGCAGTGGTACCACTTCAAGGCAATCATAATCGCTGGCATGGGCCTCTTCACCGACGCCTACGACCTCTTCTGCATCCCTCTCATCATGAGACTCCTCGGCCGCATATACTACGACGATCACTCCAAAACATTCGACAACAAGGACAACAACTTCGTCATCCCCGTCTCCGTCGTTTCGGCAATATTGGGCTTCCCTCTCCTCGGCACCGTCCTGGGCCAGCTGCTCTTTGGCAGGCTCGGGGACCTTGTCGGGAGGCGCCGCGTGTACGGGCTGACGCTGATGGTGATGGTGCTGAGCTCCATAGGGTGCGGCTTCTCCATCTGCACCTCCACCACCTGCGTTCTGGTGAGCCTCTGCTTCTTCCGGTTCCTCCTCGGGGTCGGGATCGGCGGGGACTACCCGCTCTCGGCGACCATCATGTCCGAGTTCGCCAACAAGAGGACGCGTGGCTCCTTCATTGCCGCGGTTTTCTCCATGCAAGGCTTTGGGATTCTGGCCAGCTCTTTAGTCACGATTGTGGTTTGTGCCGTCTTTGACTCTGCGACCAATACCGATCCGAAGAAACCGACGCCGGATGAGGCCGACGTCGCGTGGAGATTGATACTCATGCTCGGTGCAATTCCGGCTGCCATGACGTACTATTGGCGGATGATGATGCCGGAAACTGCCAGGTAATTCATTAGTTAAAGAAATATTTTCGATCGGATTGAATTATATATATACTTCGTCAACATGTGCATGTGTCGGATTGTACATACTACACACTTACACTCATAGGCTTATAGCAATACATTTTCCATCTATAGTAAACACTAAACAGTCTGGTGATTGAGATCCACAGCTGGGAGATGCAGTTAGGTGAAGGATCGATATATGTCATAATCTGTCTTCGATATATGAATAATCTCATCATGTTTTTGTTTATATATATATAGACACACACATATTGCCATATGATATTGTATGCATGTCACGGTTTTTGTACTATTTTTCTTTGGCAAGTTAGATTAGTGAGTGATCTTTGCCCCATTCAACACAACAAAAAGGAATTGAAAAATGAAAAGCAAGTAGGTTGAACAGAAAGACACTAATTATACAGCTTAATTAATCATAATCACCTTTCATTCCTATTTCGATTAATATTTCGTATATATGGTTTGTAAATTGTAATCAACTTCTTATGGAAATGATTCTTCTCCTCACATTCCTTCTCGATCGATCTTCCCAATTGATATCTCCAATCTCTCCTATTTCAAGTTAGTAAGAGCATGCATGCTTAGTAATGCTAGCTATTTTTAACTAAATTTTAGCTAAAGTAGTTAAAAAGCTATTAAACTAGTCAGTTTGAAAAATACGTTTGTACCAATGCTCTATATTTTAGTTAGTATTAAATTTAAATTATTTTATTAATGAATAAAAAATAGTTTAATTGTATCCTTAATTTAACAAATGCCCTAAATTAAACAAAATACTTCGGTATCTTTAATTCAACAAATGCCCTAAATTAAAGGTACCGAAGTCTTTCGTTTACTAGTCTTGCCTATAGAAACTAAAAAAATCTACGCTCGAAATTAAGAGTAAATTGAAGGTCAAGTTGAATTTATTTAATAAAAGTAAATGTTTGCCAAAAAAGAAGAAGTAATTAAAGGTTATGATAGCACGTGTTTTGTTTGCTCAAATGTGTGCATATCGTAGTACCGATTCTCATTCATATCTAGCAAGTGACATAAAGACATAGACATATATTTGTACATACGTACATATCATTTTGGGAAGAAGTTAAATGAAATTAATTATCATTTTTGAGTTAAATGACCTACTCTATTACTTTCAGATATACAGCATTGGTTGAGTTAAATGTGGTGCAAGCAGCTAAGGACATGGAGAAAGTGTTGGATGTTTCCTTGAGTCCAATTCCAGAAGATGAACGGGATTTACCACTAACAGCACAAAACCCAGCATCATCATATCCCCTTTTCTCCAAGGAATTTTTACGTCGCCACGGCCGCGATCTCTTCTCTTGTGCTGCTAATTGGTTTCTTGTTGACATTGTCTTCTACAGCAGCAACCTTTTCCAGTCTCTAATATATAGAAGATATGTCGACAAACCCAACAAGTACGACATCAATCTCTATAAAGATGCTTTTCATGTTGCTAGGTTGCAAGCAATTGTTACAATATGCTCCACAATTCCAGGGTATTGGTTCACTGTCTATTTCATTGATCGAATTGGAAGGCGAAAAATCCAAATGATGGGGTTTTTCATGATGGCAATAGTTTATTTCTCGACTGGGATACCCTACAAACATTGGGCAGAACACACAGATGCAGCAGGTTTCACGTCAAAAAAAGATAAACACAAAGATGAAGGTTTCGTGGTACTTTATGGCCTCACTTTTTTCTTTGCAAATTTTGGACCCAATACCACTACTTTTATAGTGCCTGCTGAGCTTTTTCCGGCGAGGTTTAGATCAACTTGTCATGGGATTTCCGGGGCTGCGGGGAAGGTTGGCGCCTTGATCGGATCAATTGGATTTCTGTGGGCTGCACATGGTGGTCAAAATGAGAGTGATAAAAAAATGACAGAGATCAAGCGGTCGTTGATTGGTTTAGGTGTAGTCTGTATTCTGGGAATGGTGGTAACGTATTTCTTCACACCTGAAACCAGTGGAAGATCACTAGAAGAGAATGAGACTGAAAATGGGAATGAACATGCATGATCAGGAAACAAATGTTACATGGCTAGAGCGAGCAATCTAGGCTCTTCAACTCAATGTGTACGTGTTCTATATATATTGGAACTATTAGAAGTAGTTTGTTCTCTGTCTCCTGTAAATGGTAGCTAGGCTAAAGATTTAATCGAGGGTATGGGATATTAAAGTGGACTTTGATATGGAGAAGATTTTCTGCATGTAATGTTTTCATTTAGGCTTGTAAATTCCTTTTCAATTGAGCGTAGCTAGCTAGGTGTGGGTGTGACTCTTGCTTGTTCATGGCACGACTCTTCAAGAAATTGTTTGTGAATGGTTGGTTGTCAGTGAGTTTGGATAATTAAACCAAACCAATCTAAAGTACCACATGCACTGGAGCAGCGGCAGCAGCCAGCGTTTGCCCACTGCAGGCTCTCGCCCGTGCTGAAAAAAAATTTATGCTTCCATATATGCCAATTCTTGCCTTTGTTATGACGTTTTTCTACAAAAAAAAAATAAAGGTTTTTATCATATATAGTACCTGAAATATTACTCAATTATATATTTAGTATATGAATTTTAATTTTTGTCACAAGTACTACTCAAAATTTCGATTTCATCTCATGTGATGCCTATATAAGACCGACTTTTGTGATATCTCCGGCACATATATGCGTGTGAGGGCACGTGTTCCAAAAAAAGAGGCTAAAATGGAAAACTTTAGGTACTACTTGCGATAAAAATTGAAAACTTTAGGTACTATTTGTGACAAAAATTGAAGTTCAGGTACCATGCATTTAGGATAAACTACACGTACCATTTATGATAAACTAGAATAGTTCGAATACTGGTTGTGATCAAAGATAAAATTCAGGTATCATTTGTGATAAAAACTCAAAAACCAAATCACATACCCCGCTAATATTGGCAATACCGACACATATGGGTGTCAATGGGTCGTGTCGTGTTGGGTTCGGGTCGTGTCAAAGGTTTTATCGTGTCAAAAAGACAAACTCAAACCCAACCCATTTAGTAATCGTGTCAAAAATATAAACCCAAACCCAACCCATTTATTAAACGGGTAACCCGTTAACAACCCGCCTAACCCGTTTAATAATTAGGTCGTGTCGTGTTGACTTTAATGACCCATTTGCACCATTTAATGGGTTAACATTGTGACTCATTTAACTAAAAAAATGCATTAAAAATCTTGAAAGTAATATTACATAATTTCACCGTCATGATGTCTTCACATCATAAGAACAAAATATAAATATACATGAATATAATTCATAAATAAAACATAAGTAAATAAACTGCTAACCCTAAAAGTAAAAAAAGGCTTACAACCCTAATATATAATTAAAATTACTTACTTTTAATTGGTCATATACTCGGGTTATATATAACCCAACCCAACATGTTTAATAAACGGGTTACACGAGTTTATTTCGTGTTGACGGGTTGACCCGCAAATGACCCATTTATTAAACGTGTTTTGGCGGGTTGACCCGCAAATGACCCGTTTTTTAATCGTGCGGGTTCAACCCGCTTTATTTCGTGCGGGTTTCGAGTCGTGTTATCGGGTCGTGTCGGAATTGACAGCCCTACCGACACATATAGGTTATACATATATGTAATCCACCCCCACTTGAGTAAAATTCTGGCTCTGCCAGTGGACATGCTAATGAAGTAAGGTGCATTGGTGCGGTTAATATCAACATTTAGTCGGTTGCAGGTTAAGGATTTGGTAAAACCGAGATGGTTGGATCACATGGTTTGACCTCAAATCCAAACCAAGCCGATTCAATTCGTACCACCCAAGTTTATTGTCAATCCTAAACAACAAGAATTACTGGCTAAAGATTTTTGGAGATTGTTTGCAACACTCGTATACGTACGCGTCCATATTTTCAAGCTTCGGCACATTCTTTAGTGAAGCCAAAGCGGAGATCAGAGAGAGCTAAAGGGTACTCCTTTTCATAGTACCAATAAACAAACCTTCATGGTTCTAAACAAACCCCCAAACCCTCTCACGCCTAGCTCATCATCCATAAAACCCCACTTTGATCGATGCATTCAAGAACCAAAATATAGAATATTGTGGAAATATCAACAATTTCAAAAACAGAAATTTTGATAGACATATAAAAAAATTATCGGATATTAATGAAAATTACACCGAAATTTTGAAAAACAATATTTGCATAATCAACTAAATATGTACTTAAAGCAAAATTTCAGAAAGATATAAAAATTAATATCGGTAATTTACAACATAAGAAGACCGGTCAACCAAAAATGACTGTAAATGGGTCGGTTTAGGGTTGAGCTATTTGACACGATTAATTAAACCAATTGTTGTTATATGTTGACTAACATTTGACACGGAACCAGAAATGATAAAACACGAACAAGACCAGCTACCACAAGTTGCCACCCATAGTTGCACACTTGCAGTCCAAAATTAACTTCATTATTCCTTCCTCTTGTAGTCTTGTGTGAACACAGGTAAATATGAACATAGGTTTTCTATTAGTTTTGGCCGGCACATACACAGCACGACTGCCCCGCCAAAATTTTACAACTCATGCTTGAAGTTGATGTATGTGGATGCATGTGCGTGTAGAGAAGTGATTAAGGAAGAGAACGACATAGAATTCATTTTTGCAGTAAATTAATCGATCTCTGGCATGCATGGTAACTTCATTATATGCAACCATATACATGCTAGCAGACAAAGAGCCTTGGATCAACAGGTCCTGGAAGACTTAAGGAGAGTGTGAATGGTCCAGGTGGGCACAATATATTGCTGCAATTTCATTTGGAAAACACGTACGTGAGCTTTTCTTTATGGGGTTTCCACCACTTGTGAAGATGGACCTGCCCATTGGATTCAATTTCACAACTAAATTGACCTGTTGCCACAAAAAATAAAACTAAAAAACTAAAAACTATCAATTGTAAATGCGTAACGCATGAGCCCAAACATTTCTATCGTCAAGAGAGCATGCATGTAAAACAGTAAAAGTAAGAACACACAAGATATCATTCGTGCCTAGCATGTAGATGTGAGCACGCGTAAAAAGTGTTGGATGAATATCGATTATGGTGACAAGCGCGTCGCTCCGGTGTACTCCGAAGTGTTAGAAAGTTAAAGTCAACTGACATAGTCTCGACACATGTCGAAGATGCGTCGAGGAGTATCGAAGACGCGATAGGGCACCAATCTAAAGTTTTGGTGTTTTAGAGCTTCTATCCCTTGTTGTTCTTTTAAGCATTAATACGGAAATTTCTAAGGTAGTGAAGGAGAGTAAGAGTGTGTGTTAGGGTAATTAATGATAGATCAACGATTCAACGGTTCAACGGTTTAGAACTCCTAAGAAACCAAAAGGTTAACCTAGAACTTGAGTGTCTTTTCTTTTGTATGTACAGTAATGCATTTCATCATCTTTTTAAACTTCTCGTTTTATTTTTCTAGTGAGTATAATGAATGCAGATTGTGAGGTATGAATTAACACATGATTATATACCATCGATGATGAAGAAAAAAAAATTATTTGAGCAAGTAAGAGATTTAAAAAAATAATAATAAGGTTGAGCAAGAGGAATTTGGTGATATAAAATAATCCATTAAATTAATTTACTCTGTCATCTTTAGGCAATTCGCACCTCTCACCAGAGAGACATATGGCTGCCATCAAAGTCAAGTCCATGGTAATTAATCTTCATAGGATATGACTTGGATTATGAAGCTTGACTAAATAACCTAGCTAGCTCTCCCCTAATAAATAAAATCCAGCTCATCTGCCGCAACATTTCCTTTGAGGTAGTTAGAGACTTATTTGAGTGCCGGAGATTAATAGGCATTTAATTTAATTAGTAGTGTTTGACTGTTTGTTATATTTCGAAAGCTATACAAAAAACAAATTGTCAACACCACCATAATTAATCCGGCCAAAGCAAGCCACACAAACAAACAAATTGTCAACACCACCATAACTTAATTGTCTTATGTGTGATGTAAAGTTTAGACGAAACATATGTGTGATGTATTATGTTTAGCAGTTAAAGTGCTTTTTATTGTTGTAGTTGTTTTTGTTTCATGATTTTTTCTAGTCTGCTGACTATGAGTGTCTCTCTTGTATATTTGCTGGCTTTGTGCCTTCTATGAAGTTTGATTTCACGTCCAAAAAAAGAAAAAGATTTAATTGTGTTCTTAAGCCTCTTATTATAAGTGATGTTATAAGCTAGCTTGGCGAAGCTGCGAGTTCATGCATGAGCAAGTGAATGAACGAGCCATGTTCCTAAAAGGGGTGACCATCTTTGTGTTTTCTCCTATCCCCGATAGGTTGGGCACTAGCGTTTAAGTAATATAATAGTAAGGCTCTTCCGCTGAGCTAGCGAAGCTGCGATGCTATTGTATTGAACACAGGGGCGGAACTATGTAGGGACTTGGGTGGGGTTAAGCCCCCCCAAGATTTTGGCCAAAAAAAAATTACATATATGTAGTGTCCATAAAAAAAACAGGGAAGGGATTTGCAGAGCTAATATGGAGGCAAGAAGAGAAAGGAGAAGAAGAAAAGAAGAGAGAAATCAGAGGAAGAGGGAGAGAGAGAGAAGAGAGAATTGATTGGCACAGATTCAGATAAGAGAAAGGAGTAGTAGAGAGAGGACGGGCTAGTCAAAAAAAAAAGAGGAAAAAAGAGAGAGGAGGATGAATAGAAAAAGGCACGTGCTGGTCAAACACTTTGTTTCAATTTTCTTTTGTTTGATTTTGGGGGTGTTACTTGATATGATAGGTCAATATCTAAAATTTTAATTTATCAATGAGTTTCTTTGACAACAACAAAAACAAAAATTTCTCACCTACCGGCGAGATTCATTAAAAATACTTGCTTCAAAAATTAGCCCCCCCATATTTTTCATCTTGGTTCCGCCACTGATTGAACATTATCCAAATCAAACTCAATTATTTATTTCCTTTCAAAATTAAGAAGAAACAAAAAACGTCGTACACAAGTTCCTGGGAGAAGACGCATACGATGCAGATTAAGAATGCATATATACATATATATGAGCTGGCATGGGTGAACCAATCAAATTAATTATTCGGCATATTCATAGAATCATTGACTTGTATTAATACTATACTAGTCTAAACCTCGGATCACATCAATGTCTTACTCTGCGAAACTACTCGATACCTTCCTCATGCTCGATCAAGGGCTCAAACTCATAAAATATATATTAGTCCATATATTATATATCTGTGGCATGGCTAGCTATACCTAGAGCTGGTATTGGTATAAGTAGAAGCATTTTCAGACCAAAATAAGTATGAGCATTTAAGCAAACTAGTTAAAAGCTAGAAATCAATGGCGTTGAAAGTCCTTTCTGCGCTTGACACGGCGAGGACGCAGTGGTACCACTTCAAGGCAATCATCATCGCCGGCATGGGCCTCTTCACTGACGCCTATGACCTCTTCTGCATCCCTCCCATCATGAGACTCCTCGGTCGCATATACTACGACGATCACCGGAAAACATTCGACAACAACGACAACAACTTTGTCATCCCCGCCACCGTCGTTACGGCGATGGTGGGCTTCCCTCTCCTCGGCACCGTCCTCTGCCAGCTGCTCTTCGGCAGGCTCGGGGACCTTGTCGGGAGGGAGGCTGCGGCTTCTCCCTCTCCACCTCCACCACCTGCGTCCTCGTGAGCCTCTGCTTCTTCCGGTTCCTCCTTGGGGTTGGGATCGGTGGGGACTACCCGCTCTCGGCGACCATCATGTCCGAGTTCGCCAATAAGAGGACTCGTGGCTCCTTCATTGCCGCGGTTTTCTCCATGCAAGGGTTTGGGATTCTGGCCAGCTCTTTAGTCACGATTGTGGTGTGTGCCGTCTTTAACTCTGCGACCAATACCGACCCGAAGAAACCGACGCCGGATGAGGCCGATGTCGCCTGGAGGTTGATACTCATGCTCGGTGCAATTCCGGCTGCCATGACGTACTATTGGCGGATGATGATGCCTGAAACTGCCAGGTAATTCATTAGTTAATTAACTAAATTAATCTTTTTTTTTGTAAAAGATATATTTTTGGATCAACATGTGTGTGTCTCGGATTGTTTGGCTGTATGTCATGTTTGAGGTAGCTAGCTGTAAATTTTTCTCTATACATCTTATTTTTAACGAGTAAAATTAATACATCGTTTTCCATCTATATATAATAAACAGTCTGGTGATTGAGATCCACAGCTGGAAGAGGCAGTTAGGTGAAGGATCATAATCTGTCTTATATGAATAATCTCATCATGTTTTGTTTTCACTTGAATGAAGAAGATATATAAATGGACCCGTAAGATATATATTGTATATATAATTATATATGCATGTCATGGTTTTTGTACTATTTTTCTTTCTTTGGCAAGTTAGAGCGAGTGATCTATTAAGCAGCTTCATTTCTATTTCGATTTCCTATGGTTTGTAAATTGTAATCAACTTCTTATGGAATGTTCGGCCAAAAAAAAAACTTATTATATATGGAATGATTCTTCTCACTCACATTACTTCTGTTAATATCTCTGATCTCCTGTATTTCAAATTAGTAATAAATGCCCTAAACTAAAGATACGGAAGTCTTTCAATTCGTTTACTAGTCTTGAATTACTTATAGAACCAACTTTCGTTTACTAGTCTTGCTTATAGAACCAATTTTTTTTTTCATTCAATAAATTTTTCTGTCAAAAAAAAAAATAGAACCCAAAAAAATAGAGCTCGAAAGAGTTATATTAATACAAGTAAAGGCAAATACTCCATAGGTCCAAATGTGATAACTTTTTGCCCATTAAGTTTTGCTACAGTAAAAATTTATCTATCAAGGACAGAAATATCTCAAATTTTTTATTGTAATCAATAAAATCCACTGTTCATCCATTTTTATTGACCACAATAAAAATTATTGTTCCTAAATTTTTTTATTGAGGTCAATAAAAATGGGTGAACAATGGATTTTATTGACCACAATAAAAATTTTGAGATATTTCTGTCCTTGATGGACAAATTTTTACCGGCCGTAGCATCCTTAGTGGGAAATATTTCCATTCATTTGTCCTTGTTGGTCAAGAACCCTAAAAGTAAAGGTTATGAACTTATGATAATGTTTCATTTACTCAAATTTGTGCATACCGTACCGAATCTCATTCATATCTGGCAAGTGACATAAAGACGTACATAGACATATCATTTTGTGAAGAATTTAGATGAAGATGGAAATTAATGACCTACTCTTTTACTTTCAGATATACAGCTTTGGTTGAGCTAAATGTGGGGCAAGCAGCTAAGGACATGGAGAAAGTGTACGTTGGCTGTTTCCTTGAGTCAAATTGCGGAAGATGAACCGGATTTACCACTAACGGAGCTAAACCCAGCATCATCATATCCCCTTTTCTCCAAGGAATTTTTGCGACGCCACGGCCGCGATCTCTTCTCTTGTGCTGCTAATTGGTTTCTTGTTGACATTGTCTTCTACAGCAGCAACCTTTTCCAGTCTCAAATATATAGAAGATATATCGACAAATACAAAAAGTACGAGACCAATCTCTATCAAGATGCTTTGCATGTTGCTAGGTTGCAAGCAATTGTTACAATATGCTCCACAATCCCAGGGTATTGGTTCACTGTCTTTTTCATTGATCGAATTGGAAGGCGAAAAATCCAAATGATGGGGTTTTTCATCATGGCAATCGTTTATTTCTCGATGGGGATACCGTACAAAACTCATTGGGCAAAACACACAGATGCAGGTTTCATGGTCCTCTATGGCCTCACTTTCTTCTTTGCAAATTTTGGACCAAATACCACTACTTTTATAGTGCCTGCTGAGCTTTTTCCGGCGAGGTTTAGGTCAACTTGTCATGGGATTTCCGGGGCTGCGGGGAAGGTCTGCGCCTTGATCGGATCAATTGGATTTCTTTGGGCTGCACATGGTCAAACTGAAGAAGATAGAAAAACGAAACAGATCAAGAGGTCGTTGATTGGTTTAGGTGTAGTATGTATTCTGGGAATGGTGGTAACGTATTTCTTCACTCCCGAAACCAGTGGAAGATCACTAGAAGAGAATGAGAATGAAAATGAAAATGAAAATGAGGATGACCATGCATGATCAGGAAACGCATGTAACATGGCTAGAGCAATTAAGCAATCTAGGTTCTTCAACTCGACGTGTGTTCTATGTATATTCGAACCATTAGAAGTAGTTTATTCTCTATCTCCTGGATGTAAATGGTAGGCTAAAGGTAAATAACCAATAGGTCCTCATTTACACTACATATTTCCCTTCAAGTTTGATAGATTTTAAATAATTCCTATCAAGTTTCATTAGGGCTATTTCACTCCCAATAAGGACAAAAATATTAAATAGTAATTTTTTGTGGCAGTTTTGCCCTTGATGCCTGTGCTTTTAGATTTATTTCTCTTTGGTCCGCCTCTCTTCTTCAGTTCTTCCCGATTCATTCTTCTCTCTCTCTCTCTTCTAGTTTCTTCCTTCTCCTCATCTCCCATCTCTCTTCTATTCATCTCTTTTTTTTTCATCCTTCATCGGAGCAAGAGAGAGAGCAGGGCTGGCGACTCGGCGCGGGGGCGCGGAGGGGCAGGGATCGACGACAAGGGCCGGGGACGCCGGGTCTGCTTGTGGGGCTCACGGCGGCGTGAGCAGGTGAGGATGAGGAAGCCCACGGCTGGGCTTCACGTTGAAGCTAGTGGTGGTGGCAGCGGGCATAGCGGCTGTCGGCATGATTGTGCTCGGTCGGTGGAGGAGCCAGGGGGCGAGGTTAGGCAATTGACCCCCCTGGATTTTTTTTTGCTTACATAAAGAGTATAGAGGATGGGGTTCAGAAATGGCTGAGGAGGGGCAAAATTAGGCTGAAGAGGGGCAAAATTATGCTGAGGGGAGAGAGAAAGGAAAGAAAAAGAGAAGCTGCAGTAGAGAGAATGGAAAGAAAGATGCGAGGGGAGAGAGAAAGGAAAGAAAAAGAGAAGCTGCAGTAGAGAGAATGGAAAGAAAGATGCAGGAAAAGAAGAACAGAAGAAATAGAAGAAGAATACGAAGAAGAAGAAGAACAGAAAAAAAAAAAAACAAAGAGGAGCACGTGGGTGAGAGAAAGAGGGAGAGAAGAAAAGAAAGAAAAAAAAGAGGAGCACATGGGAGGGACATAAGAAAGAGAAGAAGAAAGAGAGATAAGAAAGAGAAGAAGAAAGAATAGAGATCGATAGTTTCTCCATAGATGTAACGATTGGAGATCAATAATTTTTTTTTATTGATGTCAATAATTTTGATTATTGAGGTCAATAAAATCTGGACTGATACTTCATTGTTGCTGCACTGGTGTTATCGTTATCGACTTCAATAAAATAGTTTATTGACCTCAATAAAATTTTATTGAGGTCAATAAAATACATAAAAGTGATGTTCCTTTGTTCTTTCCTTCCTACCACGCATGACTCTTTAAGAATTGTTTGTGAATGGTTGATTGTCAGTGAGTTTGGATAATTAGACCAAACTAATTAATCTAAAGTTTCTTGATGTGGCAGACATTCTAATGAAGTAAGGTGCTTTGGTGTAGTTCGGTTAATATCAACATTTAGTCGGTTGCAGATCGATTAAGGATTTGATAAACCGAGATGGTTGCAGATTAAGGATTTGGTGAACCGAGATGGTTGGATGACATGGTTTGACTTCAAAACCAAACCAAGCCAATTCGTACCACCCATAGTTTATCGTCGATGCTCTAACAACAAGAATATGTTACTGCATGGCTAAATATTTTTTGAGATTGCTTGCAACACTCGTGCATCCATATTTTCAAGCTTCGGCACATTCATGAGTAAAGCCAAAGCGAAGATCAAAGAGAGAGGATACGCCTTTTCATAGCACCAATAAACAAACCTTCATGGTTCTGTATAATAACGCCCAAACCCACTCACGCTTAACTCATCGTCCACAACTGCATCAGTGTTCTGTCTCAGCAGTAGACCGATTTTTAACTAACCAAAGTAGCCAACCCTGCTTTGGATTGTTCTACGTACATTCTATCATGTTTCCTTTTAGCATTTGGTTGTTGTTTTGTTTCCAGATTTCTTTAGGATTTAAGTTTTTAGTTAGGAATAAGGTTAATTTCCTTGTCTTAGCTTACAAGGAATAGGATTATCCTGTTACTATCCTATATAAGGCATCCCTTAGTTGTGTTTTTCATTCAAGTTGTTAGAGTTTATTAATCAACAGAGTTCATTATTCAATCTCTCATACTCCATGTGTCCAACGCCAGATCAACATCCATGCCACATCAACAATAAAACAAGCTCAGGAATAATCTCAGGAATCTTATCCTGACCACCACATTAGCCGTACACTAGTTATTGTCTTCCACTTTATAATTAATAATTGTCTTAGCATAGTTCATTCACATGTATATATAGAACCTCAATGTGATACATATGTGATACAATTGTGATACACATGTGGTACACTTGTGATACACATGTGGTACACTTGTGATACACATGTGATACACTTGTGATACACTTTTGATACACTTTTGATACACATGTGATATACTTGTTATACACTTTTGATACACATGTGATATACTTGTGATACACATGTGATACAAATGTGATACACTTATGATACACATGTGACACTTATGATACACATGTGATACACTTTTGATACACTTTTGATACACATGTGATATACTTTTGATACACATGTGATACAGTTGTGATACACATGTGATACACTTGGATATAGTTGTGATACACTTGTGATACAGTTTCTGATACACATGTGATACAATTATGATACAGTTGTGATACATAGGTGATATTGTGTTACATCGGTGATACACTTGTGATACACATGTGATACTGCAATCAATTCACCATTAGAATTTGTGATACACTTGTGATACTCATGTAATACACATGTGATATAGTATTATGTGGCATACTCTCATACACTTTGTGATACAATGATATACATGTGATACAGTATTACGTGGCGGGTCTCGATGATGATTTTTAGGAAAAATGGAGTAAAAATGTGTTTTAGTGATACTGTGATACACATGTGATACATGTGTGATACCGTCTAACGTGGCTGGCCCGAGGTCCCGATGGTGATTTTTGGAAAAATGGAGTAAAAATGTGTTTTGGTGATACTGTGATACACATGTGATGCACGTGTGACATGGCGGCGTGGAGTTCCGATGGTGATTTTTGAAAAAAAAAAAAAAAGTAAAAATATGTTTTGGTGATACTGTGATACACGTGTGATACAGTCTAGCATGGCAGCACGAGGTCCCAATGGTGATTTTTAGAAAAAATGAAGTAAAAATATGTTTTGGTGATACGGTGATACACATGTGATACATGTGTGACGTGAGGCCGGGGTCCCAATGGTTTTGGGAAAAATGGAGTAGAAATGTGTTTTGGTGATATTGTGATACACATGTGATACACCTGTGATGTGGCGGGGCCCGGGATTCCTATGATGATTTTTGAAAAAAATTGAGTAAAAATGTGTTTTGGTGATACCGTGATATACAGTGATACACGTGTGACGTGGCGAGCCCGGGTTCCCTATGATCATTTTGGGAAAAATGGAGTAAAAATGTATTTTGGTGATACGGTGATACACAGTGATACACGTGTGACACGGTCGATGTGGCGAACCCAGGTCTAGATGGTGATTTTTGGAAATAATTAGAGTAAAAATGTGTTTTGGTGATACCGTGATACACAGTGATACACGTGTGACGTGGCGGGCTTGGGGTCCCGACGTTGATTTTTTTTTAAAATTGAGTAAAAATGTGTTTTGGTGATATTGTGATACACATGTGATACACGTGTGACGTGGCGGGTCCGGGGTCCCGCTGATGATTTTTGAAAAAAATTGAGTAGAAATGTGTTTTGGTGATCCGTGACACACATGTGATACACGTATGACGTGGCGGGTCCAGTGTTTAAGTGAGTGAACATGTTTTATAAGAGAAAAGGGTAATTTAGGTAAGTAAAATTTACATATAAGGAATAAAGGGCTTAAAAAGAAATAGAAAAAAAGAAGGGGTTTAAGAGGAACAATCTTATTAGAAAGGGGCCTTATAGGAAGTAGCCCTTTTTTTTTGGACGGAGGTATTTGGACGGGGGAGGCAGACCCCCCAGTCCAAAACATTATGAACCATCTGTTGCCCGCACCCCCCCGTATAAGAAATCCAATTAGTTATCTCATTTAATACATAATTTGTTTCGTTTACTTTTAAGAGTCAAGCGTATAAATTGAATTTTTTTTAGTAATTTGGTTATCATTTTGATACAACACTTTCGTAAAATCACTCTTAATTATATTAAACTAATTACAAGTGTGTTATTATTAGCTTTTGGTAGCTCCTTGACTATTCTAGTTTGTAAGACTTATGACATGTTTACTTACTTGGAATGAAAATGTGAATGAATCAGAGTTCATTCCGATGAAGTTCATTCCTAATACCTACCCCCCTTGGTAATCAAACTCCGGATATTCCAGAATGTATTTCTCTTTTTAGTCACTTTTTCGTGGGACCCACAACCATTCTGATTTATGTGCATGTTAGTAAACACAGGAGAACTCATGAATGAAAATCAAATCCTTCATTCCGATACTTATTCCAAGTAAGTAAACATGCCTAGTGTTTGTATATAGTAATATTTTATAGCGGTGGCTTCGGTACAGTACCGACCACTTGGAGGCCCTTACCGGTACCGAACCGGCCAAAGGCGGTTACTCAAATTCGTAAACCATTGCCGAACCGTCGAAATCGGTATACCGATTTTTTGGTACCGATGAAAATCGATTGATTTCGGTCGGTTTGAAACTCAACCGATCAACATGTTGATCATACTGGATTGAACAGCAGTGATGAAGATCTAGATGAGGAAGGAAGGGAGGTGATGAAGATGAACTGGATTTGTAGATCCAGTATTCAAGATGCAGCAAAAAAAGGAGGAGGAGGAGGAGGAGGAGAAAGAAGAAGAACGGGAAAAAAAGAGAAGAAGAATAAATTGAAGGGATCCAAGTAGAGAGCTGGTCCGATCCAGAGGAAAATAGAGAGGAAGAACAAGAAAAAAAATAAAGGAAGAAGAAGAAAAAGAAGAGAGAGAAAGGTGGGTCGAGAGGAAAATAAGGAAGAAGAGGAACTGAAGAGTGAAGAGAGGAAGAAGAATAAATAAAAAAGAGGGAAGTTCAGCACTAAAGAGGAAAAGAAAAAATCGAAGAGAGAGAGGATGATTGAATGATTGATCGAGGGTTAATTATGTTGAAGTTTGACTTATCAACTAGAAAGTAGTTAAATATAAAATTTGTACATATAATAATAAGTGGAATGTATAGTCTGGTGGTTAAGGCTTATCATTCACACCCTCAAGGTTGAGGGTTCAAACCTCACAACATGCAAAATCGATTGATATTTTGAAAATATCAAAATATCGGTCGGCTCGGTTTCTACCGAACTTTCATGGTCGGTGTACCGAAACCGAACCGAACTTGGCAAGTCGGTGATTTGTACGGTTTTTACCGTGGTCATTAATTATTACCTAAATTCCTAACAATTGTCGTTGTAAAGTATAATGGGAAATATAGGTTTTTCCCACAGAAGATTGTTATATTTACTTTTCAATATCACAAAAAAATAAATTAAATAAAAAATTATTATTAACAAGTATAAAGAATATAGAATATATATAGATATACAAAATTAAATAAACTATACAGTATTGTTTCTATTTACAAAAATATACATTATATACAAAAGTATTTTTGGGGGTTTTGATATTTTTGAAAACAATAAATAAATAAAAGGAAATATTTTTGGATTTTTATTATTTTTGAAAACAAGAAAAACACACACAAATATTGTTTTGAAGATTAACCAACTCCCTAGCCATGAATCCGAAACTAACATATGTAAGATGCTGGACCACCATACATCTCCAAAATAAAACCTCACTATGAAAATTAACCCCGAGACCACCATGACAGGCTAAACAATTAAACATGCAAAGGTAATTAATCTAAACATGTCTAACGCATAGAAGAAGAGTTGCTAATTCAAGTGCACGACCTAGCGGGACCGCCGAACTATCCGTGATCCTTATTATTTAGTTTTAACATTAAAGATAAAACCAAACAAACAAAATTCACATAAGCTGTTAGAAGAATCAATCAACTTCAATCCAACAATTATTACACAAAATAGAAAATAAACAAACAATAACATTTCCCAAAATTATTCACGAATAATTAATTAAACAAAAATAAATTATAATAAATAAACGAAGTTTGGGAAAAATATTACTGTTGTGTCCATGAAAATGGACACTGTCTGGCAGGCGAAGGTGGCAGACTCAGCTATTGAAACGGACTTTGGATGTGGCGGGTGCAGAGAGCAATTGGGCAGGACCTTGGGGGTGTCCATAGCAGATTGGACCATTGGGCAATTGGGCTTGGAGGCCCAATTTTGACTTTTGTTGACCGGTCAGCCCTCATCTCTTAGGTTGAAAAGTCAACCCGTGTTTCTTTTCTTTTTCTTCCCAGAACAACCCGTGCGACATCTCCTCAAATCATCATCTTCACTTTTCTTGGCTTCAGTTTCTTCAACTCCAGAACAGCCCAGTGGCTTGAGATCGACGACGGCGCAGGGAATGGGCGGCTTGATGCCGGATCGACGCTGGAAAGGTTGCGGGGAACAGCAGGAGCGCATGGGAACGTGAACGGCGCCGGCAGAGGATGCAGCGAAGGAATAGGACTGGGCACGGGCAGATGCGTCGGTGGCAGAGAACGGCGCCGGCGGTAGCAGTGGCGTGAGCGGGCTGGTACGGTGATGAAGCCGCAGACCGGTGAGAACGGCGTCGACGAGCGGGCTCGATTTGGAATCGACGACGGTGGAGGAAGGAAAGCGGCGGCGAACGGGACGCCGGCTGGTGAGCTGAGCTGCTTTGGTCGGTGCGGCGAGGAAGAGAGGAACGCGGATTGCGGCGCGAGATGCCGGCTGGGCTCGTTGGCTTTAATCGATGGCGGCACAGAGAGCTTGGATTGCCGGATTGGTGAGATGGCGGCGGTGGTTCTGAGAATGCCCAGTAGATCTGATGATTGAGATTAGATGCTTGATTGTGGTGAATTGGTGTATTGAGAGGCACGGGTGCAGTGGGTAAATTGCTATGGTGATTTGATTTTCCAAACCTGCAAAAGAAAAACAAAGATAATTAGAGAGAAAGAAAATGATTGCTTTGTTTGCAGGTAATTGATAAAATTGAAGATGAAAATTGAGCTTGCTGCCATGGTTGTTGTGAATTGAGAAGCACGGTGTTGGAATGGTGGATTGGCTACTGTGAAGAATTGATTGTTGAATTGTGCTTGCAGGTTCAATCCTTAAATAGATGAAGGGAAGGGGGAAATAGCCAACGCAGAGGGAATCTGCAGGCTATGGTGGAAGTAGTAGGTGATGGTGGAGAAGGTTGGTGAAACTAGAAGCCAAGGAGGAGGTGCCGGCAGGAGGTGGAAATGGTAGGTGGCTGAGAAAAATCCAAGAACTAGCCACAAAGGTGGTTTGCTCGGTGGTGGTGGCTGCAAAGTTTCAAAACAAAAACAAATACAAAATAAATAAACAAATAAACAATTATTAAAATAAATATAAATATAAAATCAAAATTAATTATAAATATAAAATATAAACATAAATAAATATAAACATGGGAAAATAAAATGGAGATTTAATTTGTGTTTCGCCACCGCGTATGGTGGTTGCGCCGCCTTATGTGGTGGTTCGCCGACAAACTTGCCGGGATTCGGAACGGTTTCCGAAATCTTCGTACAATATTTTATTCCACAAATGAAAGTCACGGTTGACTTTCCGAATTACGCTGAAAATCTCCAAAATTCACCTTTTGTGTTGAAATTGACATTTTTCTCATATTTTTCCTAAAAATACAAAAACAAATATTAAACAGACAATTAAGCTTTCGGAATAGAAAAATCCAGTAATTAAAGGCACTTTGTGCACGCATTTTACGTTCACATCAGTCGGCTCGGTTGTACCGTACCGAAAATTCAGTATACCAAAAGTTCGGTACCAAGCCGGCTCGGCTCGGTTCGGCAGTTCGGCAATTTTTGGCCAGCCCTAATATTTTATATCTTCCGAATCAAACCTTAAAAATTTATTTCCTTCCAGAAAAAAAAAGTCTTACAAGTTTCTGAGAGAAGACACATATGATGCAGATTAAGAATTAATGAGCTGGCCGGGTGAATATCAATCAAATCATATATTCCGCATATTCATAGAATCACTGACTGGTCCAAACCTCGGATCACATCAATGTCTTACTCTGCGAAACTACTTGATACCTTCCCCTTGCTCAAGGGCTCAAACTCATAAAATATATACGACATATACTAGTCTATTCTGTATCTAGCTAGACCTAGCTAGTATAAGTAGAAGAATTTTCAGGCCAAAAAGAGTATGAGAATTTAGGCAAAGTAGTAGTGATCGAAAAGCTAGAAATCAATGGCGTTAAGAGTCCTTTCTGCGCTGGACACGGCGAGGACGCAGTGGTACCACTTCAAGGCAATCATAATCGCCGGCATGGGCCTCTTCACCGACGCCTACGACCTCTTCTGCATCCCTCCCATCATGAGACTCCTCGGCCGCATATACTACGACGATCACTCCAAAACATTCGACAACAACTTCGTCATCCCCGTCACTGTCGTTTCGGCAATATTGGGCTTCCCTCTCCTCGGCACCGTCCTCGGCCAGCTGCTCTTCGGCAGCCTCGGGGACCTTGTCGGGAGGCGCCGCGTGTACGGGCTGACGCTGATGGTGATGGTGCTGAGCTCCATAGGCTGCGGCTTCTCCATCTGCACCTCCACCACCTGCGTTCTGGTGAGCCTCTGTTTCTTCCGGTTCCTCCTCTGGGTCGGGATCGGCGGGGACTACCCGCTCTCGGCGACCATCATGTCCGAGTTCGCCAATAAGAGGACCCGTGGATCCTTCATTGCCGCGGTTTTCTCCATGCAAGGGTTTGGGATTCTGGCCAGCTCTTTAGTCACAATTGTGGTTTGTGCCGTCTTTGACTTTGCGACCATTACCGATCCGAAGAAACCGACGCCGGATGAGGCCGACGTCGCGTGGAGGTTGATACTCATGCTCGGTGCAATTCCGGCTGCCATGACGTACTATTGGCGGATGATGATGCCGAAAACTGCCAGGTAATTCATTAGTTGAAGATATATTTTCGATCGGATTGAATTATATATATGCTTCGTCAACATATATGTGTGTGTCTCGGATTGTACATATACGTACACTTATAGGCTTATAGCAATACATTTTCCATCTATAGTAAACAGTCTGGTGATTGAGATCCACAGCTGGGAGAGGCAGTTAGGTGAAGGATATCATAATCTGTCTTCGATATATGAATAATCTCATCATGTTTTTGTTGATATATATATATACGTATTGCCATATGATATTGTATGCATGTCACGGTTTTTGTACTATTTTTCTTGGGCAAGTTAGATTAGTGAGTGATCTTTGCCCCATTCAACACAACAAAAAGGAATTGAAAAATGAAAATCGAGAGAGAGAGTGAGACCTTAATTAGGTTGAACACAGACACTAATTATACAGCTTAATTAATCATAATCACCTTTCATTCCTATTTCGATTAATATTTCTTATATATGGTTTGTAAATTGTAATCAACTTCTTATGGAAATGATTCTTCTCCTCACATTCCTTCTCGATCGATCTTCCCAATTGATATCTCCAATCTCTCCTATTTCAAGTTAGTAAGAGCATGCATGTTTAGTACTGCTAACTATTTTTTAACTAAATTTTAGCTAAAGTAGTTAAAAAATTATTTTAACTAGTCAGTTTGAAAAATACGTTTGAACCAATACTCTATATTTTAGTTAATATTAAATTTAAATTATTTTATTAATGAATAAAAAATAGTGTAATTGTATCTTTAATTTAACAAATGCCCTAAATTAAACAAAAGACTTCAGTATCTTTAATTTAACAAATGCCCTAAATTAAAGATACCGAAGTCTTTCGTTTACTAGTCTTGCCTATAGAAACTAAAAAAATCTATACTCAAAATTAAGAGTAAATTGAAGGTCAAATTGAATTTATTTAATAAAAGTAAAGGTTTGTCAAAAAAGAAGAAGTAATTAAAGGTTATGATAGCACGTGTTTCGTTTGCTCAAATGTGTGCATATCGTAGTACCGAATCTCATTCATATCTAGCAAGTGACATAAAGACATAGACATATATTTGTGCATACGTACATATCATTTTGGGAAGAAGTTAAATGAAATTAATTATCATTCTTGATGGAAATGACCTACTCTATTACTTTCAGATATACAGCATTGGTTGAGTTAAATGTGGTGCAAGCAGCTAAGGACATGGAGAAAGTGTTGGATGTTTCCTTGAGTCCAATTCCAGAAGATGAACCGGATTTACCACTAACGGAGCTAAACCCAGCATCATCATATCCCCTTTTCTCCAAGCAATTTTTACGTCGCCACGGCCGCGATCTCTTCTCTTGTGCTGCTAATTGGTTTCTTGTTGACATTGTCTTCTACAGCAGCAACCTTTTCCAGTCTCTAATATATAGAAGATATGTCGACAATGTAAACTGATTTCTATAAATATGTATATTGTACTCAAGTTAAGAATACGAACACTAACCTGTCACAGACATGGTCGAACTTGGTGCTTCTCCTCTGAGCAATCCTTTAGGCAATCTCACAATGGGGCAGAGAATAATGTAGTGCTTGTGATTGCTAGAGCAGGGACCAAGGTCTCTTTATATAGGCATTAACGAGACTAAGTACCTCCCATCAAGGATTCCTAGTCGTAATCAATATAGGCCTATTTAATTTATTCCATGTACAAATAGGTTTACTAATGATACTAGTAATGGCCAAATATTAATTGTATCCCTTATCATAATAGGAAAGAATCTAGAACAACAATGACATTGTCTGATTACTTGCTCTGCTTATACGTAGCTAAGTTGTTGTTTAACTAAATGTATATTGATGAGTCCACAATAATCTTACAGTCTCCCACTTGGACTCTTCGATATACAGACAACAAGAATGCTACATTTACCAGACTTAGTAATCATGAAGTGCGCATAGAGACAAGTCAGAGAGTCTTTACTTCATCCTTCAACTCAGTCAATCCATGAACAATTGTACCAAACTATGAGAAGACAGACATTTATCAGAAATATCAGCACCTCATAATCATAATACAATAACACACGAATCACAGGAGCCATTTAGAGTACATGAAAAATTTACGTGCTTATAGAATTAATTAAGCACAAGGTCCAACTGTAGGATTCTATAAAACTAGAATCTATATCAAAAAGACTTCAAATGAAGCTGACTCAAGTTTATCATTATGTGCATATATATCTGCAAAAATGCTACAATACTGAAAATAGCTTTGTTACTTAAGTAGTAAATAAACGAATGCAGAGCACATAACACTATATTTTAAGTCAAAACTTGCTCAAATAAAGTACTGAATAAGAACTTTAAAATGTTAATGTTATGAGCATAAATCATAAACTGAATATATAGGTAATTCGATGACTGCAGCAATATATTTATAAGCTAGCACAACCAATAATTAAAGCAAGAGAAAAGTATTTTACTCCCACTAATCAAGAGAATCAAATCTTTCAAGGATTCTAATCATATCAATTCATCCATAAGAACATGAAAGATAATTGTTGGCCATTGTAATCTTCATTATCATATTTAAACAAGATCGAAGACATTGATATGCTGAATTGCCATTCAATTCTCTCATACTTAATCATAACTTTTATCTTACGTACCTCATTTTCAAAATTATGAAAATTAATGTAGGAACAATTTTAATTGTACTTCATAACTAATTGTCCCATTACTTAGGACTAAACACGTTTTAACTATTCAACACATACTATGAATTACTCAACCACTACACACTTTAAAAGATAGTATGTAGAAATAAAGATTAGCAATGCACTTTGTCTACCATGCCTAGAACATACAAACAGAGATGTATACAAAAGCTTATAAGTGATTAATACTAATAGAAGATCATGACAATATGTAGGCCATGCAACCCAAATAAAAACGCAAAGAACATGCACCCGAATAAACATGATCGAAGACAATTAACTTATTAAATGAATACAAAACAATTAATCTAGTAGCATCAAAACCTTGTATAAATCATAGACCTTATAAAAATGTTGTGTATGAGGTTTAGATGAAATGCTCTACACAATCAATAATGAAATCAAGGTTTGAATAAAATCAATCTTTTAGGCCAAGACATATTTTCAGTAATCATAATTGTTCCATATCAATCCCTAACCAAATCAAAAGTTAACTAGCAATTACTTTCATTCAAAGCATATAAAAAGATTAAATTGTAGGACACCTTGCTGCCTACCATATTCAAAAATTGAACTGATTACTTAAGGAACTTGCAAACTTTTATCACTTAAACTAGCTTTCAATTAATGATTTTCTTCTCCTTTTTAAGAACTAAAGAAAAAAGGACAAACTTTCTTCTCTTTTAAGAACCAAAGAAAAGAGATAAATGATAAAATAAAATAAAAGAAGCCAAAAATTTGGAAGATAATTTTATAAATACACCAAAATCAAACCACACACATAAAATTACTATATAAGTACAATGAGGTCTAAATATAGAATTCTAGCTATTATACTAGAATCGAAAATGCTTCTAATGAAGTTGCAAAACCTGATAACACACATATAAAAATATTCATATAAATCTGCATATTCTTGTAAAAATGCATGATACAACATCTACTTGAGTATAAATGAATACTTAAGTGCAGATCATGAAGTATGGTTTCTGAAGTCAGGTTATTGCACAAAAACAAATACTTAATATGAATGGAACTTCAAAAGGCTAATGACATGTACTTATATATATGCAGTAATGAATATAGGACTTGAAAATAAACACTCTCACTACTTCATAACATTAAGGTCCGATAGTTTTTCGCATATTCTTAGTATTTAAAAAACAACATGCACTTAGTTCGACTTAATGGTTTTTTGAAAACCAAAAACCTGAAATAAAAGGTTTTAATGAAGAATATTTTGCATTTTACTGCACTTAGCTCAATAGCAGTATAAACTTAATGTTTAAACAATGTAATTTAGCAGAATATTAACAGCGATCACTAAGCCAAAATCTTAGCATAACAATTTATATTACTGAAAAATAATCAAAATTAATGTTATGAACACAGAGTCAAGAAGTTGTCTGAAATATTCCTATAGTAAATAAATTCTGAAATTTTACTAAGGAAAAATAAACATAACTTAAAATAAATCTTTCATTAATCAATAGCATGCATTAAAATCTTCTAACACTCCCACTGATCTTTAACTTATATGCATTCATATGTCAGAAGAAAATTCAAAAGAAAACCAACAATTACATATATTGGTCATGCATATACTCTATGTAGCAAAGTTTATTATTATAGACAGCAAAAATGAAATCACTACATATATATAGACGATAGACCACATGCATGAACAAAAATTCAAAGACCAACATAACAGTTTTTAAAGAACTCAGACCTCATTATGATATAAAAATCACGCACAAATATATATAGTGATTATTTCCGGAATCATTATCATCTTTAATAAATAGTTCATTTCATATGCAATTATTATACAGCACGAAAACAAGTTCTTAGACCGAAGATAATTATGGTAAAAGTATTGTAAAAGAACTTATCGCTTTTAGCACATGATAGTTTAGAGTCTAAGCACAAAAGATTGAAAGGACAATGCACTTTAAGCATGAATTTTTGGTATAGGCTAATCAAAAATTATTTCTTCTTAAAACAATTAATTTAAGAAGTTGAAAACTAGTTAGGAGGCCATAAGAATTCAGAAAATTAATATTGAACGTCTACAATGAAGATTATAAAGAAAAGTTCATGCATGGTATCGGAAACACAACACCACCACAACTGATCAAGACATATATTTCTCCCCCTTTAAAAATTTGGCAAATACAAAATTATGTCCCCAAGTGTATTTAACAAATAAGCGTAAACAACTGAGTTCTCATATTGAAGTTATTCATGTATAATTACTAATAAATATATACATATTGATATCTAAAATGACTTAGAAAGTGATATGTGAGACCTTAGAAAGTGATATGTGAGACTTGCACTGAATACACAATTAAAGAGAAGTATATGACCCAATATATGAATGTTATCCTAAGAAAAGAGGACTGATTTTGACTGAATGACAATAAAATATAATTTATTTATAATGATAAGAAAAATGCAGATGCAATTTTATAAGTAACAGATGCAACCTTTGTGTTTTTTTTTTTAATATTATTTGGCCAAGAACAGACGCTCACTTAAAGTATGCTTTAATTAAGATTTTAATGAAGTTGTATTAAATGAGGTCAAGAAAACTGAAAACTATCAATTGCCGTTGATGGAATTTTTCATAAGGTAAGTTCATGTTTGTATTGAGGACACAATAAACCCCCAAAATAAATCATATAAAGGCAAAAGAAATTAATAATATATATCCAGATAGACATGAACAATGTAGTAGCAGAAAAATAAAAGAAAACTGCATACGAAGGAAATCACTTAGTACTACACATTTAATTTCGATTTCACTAAATCATTCAAACAAATCATATGGCCCGTATAAAATGAGTTTATACAAAATGCTTCCAAGTAAAATATCATACATGTGCACACATTCATAGGGAAGTCAGAACTAATATTCAAACTATTAGACAATTGAATGCTGCACAACCTAAGTTGAAAACAAATTCGGGTGCCCTTAATGACCTTGAAATGGATTATTTCCATAAACAAAAAGATTATAATAAACAAGATCAATAAAAGAAAAAGGCCTCATACTATTAATCAATATGCAAGTGCACTCTTTATTCTAAAATGAGTATTGAATTTAGTCAATTTATCAAAAATAATTTAAGAGAAAGTAGGCTAAGTAGCCTTATTAATTTGCTGTCGTGAAACTACTTTTGATCTATTGGGTTGGTAACAAACAATTGGTCTCCATATACAACAGTTACTTTGTTCATTGGTTATCTTATATAAATCCATCCCAATTTTTAGTACACATATAGAACAGAAGGTAAACCACACAAACGGCAGTTCAAGGCATATTATTGCTACCATTATTACTAAAACATATGTAGCATACACAAAAACTTTATGAGATGTGCATATTTTCTTCCCCTCAAAATAAAAATAGTAACTTTATGCCAGACACACAACTTCTTAGTCTAGTAGACTCAATGCTGGTTATTTACCACATATTAAGTATGAACTAATCATAGTGTCAAATGTAAGAAATACTTGAGGGAATATTCATTGATGTAACAAGTCATTAACAGTTCCTTAAAGTTGCATTCATCCTAGTTACAAAATGATGAATAAACTAGGCATTTAATACTGAAGAGCCCCAATGTATATTAATCGTGTCAGCCTTACCTAGAGTGGCAAAAGGACAATTGACACTATTGAATCATACACCCAAAACTCGAAACTCAACAATAGGTTAATCAGAACATGTCAACACCTAGAGTGGCAAGAAGAACAGTTCCAACAACCACATAATGCAAGTTTCAAACCTTGTTGTATGCTGACATTGATTCTATAAACAATAATCATTTAAAACCTCCTATGGGGAGCAAGGATTCCTTTGCTTTTAGAATCAATATCACAAGATTTTAGTCCAATACTCATGCTCAATTAAAGGCTTTTACATAAAATTGCTATTGACAATATGATATGTTGGAAGTATTTAATTGAACTGGACTAAGAAAAATTAAGGTTTTAAGCATCTTATATGAGTTTTATGAAGATTTTCGATGCTGTTTTGTTATACAATGAATTGGGAGACAAAAATAAAGGCAAACAATACAGCAAACATAGAATCCAGAATTGGAAAAACTCACAAAAAGACACAAACACAATCAACATCTATCACAATCACATATAGGCCTCAACAAGGCTATGAAAACTAAATTATGCAGAAAATTAAAATATTTACAGAATACATTGATTATATAAAGATGTCATTTGATCGTGTACCTTAATTCTGATGAAGATGAAAAATTTCAGTAATGATTCGAAGACAGATTTGATAGTAATAGGGCAATTTGATTCATGATTTCACCAGTAGTTTAATGAAATATCGATTTAGGCGGAAATAGAGTGAAATAAAAAATAAAAAATCTCTAATACTGAATTTAGGAAAATTTGGGGCTGACCGTTTTTGTTTGAATGCATAGAATGAAGATGTCGTTCCCAAAATGGAGGTCTTCGAGCCATTACCAGAGGTCTGGGCTTTTGAGGGATAAAGCCCAAATTTATTATTATTAATTTTAATAATAAAACACAAACAATTTTCCCCCTTTTTTTTTGGATTGGATTAAATATAAAGGTCGATTCTTAATCGAGCACAATGGCTCTGATACCAAATGTAAACTGATTTCTATAAATATGTATATTGTACTCAAGTTAAGAATACGAACACTAACCTGTCGCAGACATGGTCGAACTTGGTGCTTCTCCTCTGAGCAATCCTTTAGGCAATCTCACAATGGGGCAGAGAATAATGTAGTGCTTGTGATTGCTAGAGCAGGGACCAAGGTCTCTTTATATAGGCATTAACGAGACTAAGTACCTCCCATCAAGGATTCCTAGTCGTAATCAATATAGGCCTATTTAATTTATTCCATGTACAAATAGGTTTACTAATGATACTAGTAATGGCCAAATATTAATTGTATCCCTTATCATAATAGGAAAGAATCTAGAACAACAATGACATTGTCTGATTACTTGCTCTGCTTATACGTAGCTAAGTTGTTGTTTAACTAAATGTATATTGATGAGTCCACAATAATCTTACAGACAAACCCAACAAGTACGACATCAATCTCTATAAAGATGCTTTTCATGTTGCTAGGTTGCAAGCAATTGGTACAATATGTTCCACAATTCCAGGGTATTGGTTCACTGTCTATTTCATTGTTCGAATTGGAAGGCGAAAAATCCAAATGATGGGGTTTTTCATGATGGCAATAGTTTATTTCTCGACTGGGATACCCTACAAACATTGGGCAGAACACACAGATGCAGCAGGTTTCACGTCAAAAAAAGATAAACACAAAGATGAAGGTTTCGTGGTACTTTATGGCCTCACTTTTTTCTTTGCAAATTTTGGACCCAATACCACTACTTTTATAGTGCCTGCTGAGCTTTTTCCGGCGAGGTTTAGATCAACTTGTCATGGGATTTCCGGGGCTGCGGGGAAGGTTGGCGCCTTGATCGGATCAATTGGATTTCTGTGGGCTGCACATGGTGGTCAAAATGAGAGTGATAAAAAAATGACAGAGATCAAGCGGTCGTTGATTGGTTTAGGTGTAGTCTGTATTCTGGGAATGGTGGTAACGTATTTCTTCACACCTGAAACCAGTGGAAGATCACTAGAAGAGAATGAGAATGAAAATGGGACTGAACATGCATGATCAGTAAACAAATGTTACATGGCTAGAGCAAGCAATCTTGGTTCTTCAACTCAATGCGTACGTGTTCTATATATATTGGAGCCATTAGAAGTAGTTTGTTCTCTGTCTCCTGTAAATGGTAGCTAGGCTAAAGATTTAATCAAGGATATGGGATATGAAAGTGGACTTTGATATGGAGAAGATTTTCTGCATGTAATGTTTTCATTAAGGCTTGTAATTATATTCTTTAATTTTCAATTGAGTGTAGCTAGCTAGGTGTGGGTGTGACTCTTGCTTGTTCATGGCACGACTCTTCAAGAAATTGTTTGTGAATGGTTGGTTGTCAGTGTCCCAGTGAGTTTGGATAATTAAACCAAACCAATCTAAAGTTTCTTGATGTGGTAGACATACACTGGAGCAGCCAGCGTTTGCCCACTGCGGGCTCTCGCCCTTGCTGAAAAAAAAAGTATGCTTCCGTATATGCCAATTCTTGCTTTTGTTATGACGTTTCTCTACAAAAAACCAAAGGTTTTTATAATATATAATACTTGAATTATTTTTTAATTATATATTTAGTACCTGACATTCAATTTTTGTCACAAGTACTACCCAAATTTTCGATTTCATCTCATGTACGTGGTACCTATATAAGACCGACTTTTGTGATATCTCCGACACATATATGCGCGTGAGGGCATGTGTTCCAAAAAAAGAGAGGCTAAAATGAAAAACTTTGGGTACTACTTGCGATAAAAATTGAAAATTTTAGGTACTACTTGTGACAAAAATTGAAGTTCAGGTACCATTTAGGATAAACTATGTGTACCATTTAGGATAAACTAGAATAGTTCGGGTACTGATTGTGATCAAAGGTGAAGTTCATGTACCATTTGTGATAAAAACTCAAAAAATAAAGCACAGCCCCCGCTAATATTGGGTACTATTTGCGACAAAAATTGAAAATTTTAGGTACTACTTGTGACAAAAATTGAAGTTCAGGTATCATTTAGGATAAACTATGTGTACCATTTAGGATAAACTAGAATAGTTCGGATACTGATTGTGATCAAATGTAAAGTTTATATACTATTTGTGATAAAAAAACTCAAAAAACAAAGTACAGCCCCCGCTAATATTGGCAATACCGACACATGTAGGTTATACATATATGTAATCCACCCCCACTTGAGTAAAATTCTGGCTCCGCCAGTGGACATGCTAATGAAGTAAGGTGCATTGGTGCGGTTAATATCAACATTTAGTCCGTTGCAGGTTAAGGATTTGGTAAAACCGAGATGCATGGTTGGATCACATGCATGGTTTGACCTCAAATCCAAACCAAGCCAACTCGTACCACCCATAGTTTATTGTCAATCCTCAACAACAAGAACTACTGGCTAAAGATTTTTGGAGATTGTTTGCAACACTCGTACGCGTCCATATTTTCAAGCTTCGGCACATTCTTTAGTGAACCAAAGGCGGAGATCAGAGAGAGCTAAAGGGTACGGTACTCCTTTTCATAGTACCAATAAACAAACCTTCATGGTTCTAAACAAACCCCCAAACCCTCTCACGCCTAGCTCATCCTCCATAGCTGCACCAGTGTTCAACTAAAAAAAAAACCCACTTTGATCGATGCATTCAAGAACCAAAATAATGAAAATATCGAATATTGTGGAAATATCAACCATCTCAAAAACAGAAATTTTGATAGAAATATTTGCATAATTAAATAAATATGTACTTAAAGCAAAATTTCAGAAAGATATAAAAATTAATATCGGTAATTTACAACATAAGAAGACCGGTCAACCAAAAATGACTGTAAATGGGTCGGTTTAGGGTTGAGCTATTTGACACGATTAATTAAACCAATTGTTGTTATATGTTGACTAACATTTGATACGGAACCAGAAATGATAAAACACGAACAGGACCAGCTAACACAAGTTGCCACCCATAGTTGCACACTTGCAGTCCAAAATTAACTTCATTATTCCTTCCTCCTGTGTGAACACAGGTAAATATGAACATAGGTTTTCTATTAGTTTTGGCCGGCACATACACAGCACGACTGCCCCGCCAAAATTCTACAACTCATGCTTGAAGTTGATGTATGTGGATGCATGTGTGTGTAGAGAAGTGAGTAAGGAAGAGAACAGCATAGAATTCATTTTTGCAGTAAATCGATCTCTGGCATGCATGGTAACTTCATTATATGCAACCATATACATGCTAGCAGACAAAGAGCCTTGGATCAACAGGTCCTGGAAGACTTAAGGAGACTGTGAATGGTCCAGGTGGGCACAGTTGCTGCAATTTCATTTGGAAAACACGTACGTGAGCTTTTCGATCTTTATGGGGCTTCCACCACTTGTGAAGATCAACCTGCCCATTGGATTCAATTTCACAACTAAATTGACCTGTTGCCACACAAAAAAATAAAAAATTATCAATTGTAAATGCGTAACGCATGAGCCCAAACATTTTGATCGTCAAGAGAGCATGCATGTAAAACAGTAAAAGTTTTTTCTTTTTCGCAAAACAAAAAATTTATTAAAAAGAAAAGAGAACACAAGTGGGGGGGGGACAAAGACCTTAACCCATGAAACAAAGACATATCTAAAACAGAAAAAAACATTAAGCGTCAAGCAAATAGAAAATTTGGATGACCCAAATGATCACGAGTACAAAAGTCGGTAATAAAGTGAGGAACATCATCCCACCACGACAGGCCCACCAATGAAGTACCATGATTCGCTAAAACATCTGCGACTTGATTACCTTCTCGAAAAATATGGGAAGCACAAAAATTCATTTGAGAAATTAAGCGAAGACAATTACTCCACTCTACTCGCAATTGCCAAGGCACTAAGTGAGGAGAGCGGAGAAATTGAATAACAAGAGTAGAATCCACTTATAACCACACATGCTTCCAATCACGAACCCAAGCCAATTCAATAGCCTTAATGACCGTCATAACTTCTGCAGCTACTGAACTTGGGATATCCAAATGAGAACAAAAAGCACCCAAAACAATCCCTTGGTAATCTCTAAACACACCTCCAAAACCAGCCTTGCCCGAAACACTTTTCCAAGCTCCATTACAATTAATTTTGACACAACCATATGGAGGAGTATGCCAATTGAACACACAAGATATCATTAATTCATGCCTAACATGTAGATGTGAGCATGAGTAAAAAGTGTTGGATGAGTGTCGATTATGGTGACAGGCGCGTCGCTCCGGTGTACTTCGAAGTGTCAGAAAGTTAATATCAACTGACACAGTCTCGACACATGTCGAAGACGCGTCGAGAAGTGTCGAACACGCGATAGGGCATCAATCTAAAATTTTGGTGCTTTAGAGCTTCTATCTCATGTTGTTCTTTTAAGCATTAATACATAAATTTCTAAGGTAGTGATCGAAGGAGAGTAAGAGTGTGTGTTAGGGTAATTAATGATAGATCAACGGTTTAGAACTCATAAGAAACCAAAAAGTTAACCTAGAACTCGAGTGTCTTTTCTTGTACGTACAGTAATGCATGTCGTCATCTTTTTAAACTTTTCGTTTTATTTTTCTAGTGAGTATGATGAATGCAGATTGTGAGTTATGAATTAACACATGATTATATACCATCGATGATGAAGAAAAACAAATTATGTGAGCGAGTAAGAGAAAAAATAATAATAAGTACGTTGAGCAAGAGGAATTTGGTGATATATGGCTGCCATCAAAGTCAAGTCCATGGTAATCTTCGTAGGATGTGACTTGGATTATGAAGCTTGACTAAAATAACCTAGCTAGCTCTCCCCTAATAAATAAAATCCAGCTCGATCATCTACCGCAACATTTCCTTTGAGGTAGTTACTAGTTAGAGACTTATTTGAGTGCCGGAGATTAATAGGCGTTTAATTTAATTAGTAGTGTTTGTTATATTTCAATTAATTATTGTAATAGAAAAGAAAGCTATACAAAAAAACAAATTGTCAACACCACCATAATTAATCCGGCCAAAGCAAGCCACACAAACAAACAAATTGTCAACACCACCATAACTTGTCTTGTATTACTCCCAAAAGTCCAACACGTACGTACCCTTCAAAAAGGAAAACAACAAATCCATCTTATAATTAGGGAGCAAAGTTTAGACGAAACATATGTGTGATGTACTATGTTTAGCAGTTAAAGTACTAATGGGATTTAATTGGGTTCTTAAGCCTCTGATTATATATAAGTGATGTTATAAGCTTGGCGAAGCTGCGAGTTCATGAGCAAGTGAATGAACGAGCCATGTTCCTAAAAGGGGTGACCATCTTTGTGTTTTCTTTCCTTCCCCTATCCCCGATAGGTTGGGCGCTATAGCTAATATAATAGTAAGGCTCTTCCGCTGAGCGAAGCTGCGAGCCTACCCTTCTCGAGTCTACTTAAATAGCTTACGCTTTGGTATAGCTCCTTGAGACTATTATTGTAAGCCAAAGTTGCTACTGTATTGAACATTATCCGAATCAAACTCAATCATTTATTTCCTTTCAAAAGAAGAAACAAAAAATTGTCCTATACACAAGTTTCTGGGAGAAGAGTACGATGCAGATTAAGAATATATGCATATTTATATGAGCTGGGTGAACCAACCAAATTAATTATTCGGCATATTCATAGAATCATTGACTCGTATTAATACTATACTAGTCTAAACCTCGGATTACATCCATGTCTTACTCTGCGAAACTACTCAATATATACCTTCCTCATGCTCGATCAAGGGCTCAAACTCATAAAATATATGCGATATATATTAGTCCATATATTATGTATCTGTGGCTAGCTATACCTAGAGCTGTTATTGGTATAAGTAGAAGCATTTTCAGACCAAAATAAGTATGAGCATTTAGGCAAACCAGTTAATTAAAAGCTAGAAATCAATGGCGTTAAGAATCCTTTCTGCGCTGGACACGGCGAGGACGCAGTGGTACCACTTCAAGGCAATCATAATCGCCGGCATGGGCCTCTTCACCGACGCCTACGACCTCTTCTGCATCCCTCCCATCATGAAACTCCTCGGCCGCATATACTACGACGATAACGACTTCTTCATCCCCGTCACCGTCGTTTCGGCAATATTGGGCTTCCCACTCCTCGGCACCGTCCTCGGCCAGCTGCTCTTCGGCAGGCTCGGGGACCTTGTCGGGAGGCGCCGCGTGTACGGGCTGACGCTGATGGTGATGGTGCTGAGCTCCATAGGGTGCGGCTTCTCCATCTCCACCTCCACCACCTGCGTTCTGGTGAGCCTCTGCTTCTTCCGGTTCCTCCTCGGGGTTGGGATCGGCGGGGACTACCCGCTCTCGGCGACCATCATGTCCGAGTTCGCCAACAAGAGGACGCGTGGCTCCTTCATTGCCGCGGTTTTCTCCATGCAAGGGTTTGGGATTCTTGCCGGCTCTTTAGTGACGATTGTGGTATGTGCCGTCTTTAACTCTGCGACCAGTACCGACCCGAAGAAACCGACGCCGGATGAGGCCGATGTCGCGTGGAGGTTGATACTCATGCTCGGTGCAATTCCGGCTGCCATGACGTACTATTGGCGGATGATGATGCCTGAAACTGCCAGGTAATTCATTAGTTAATTAACTAAATTAATCATTTCTTTTTGTTAAAAGATATATTTTTGGATCAACATGTGTGTGTCTCGGATTGTTTGGCTGTATGTCATGCTTGAGGTAGCTAGCTGTAAATTTTTCTCTATACATCTTATTTTTAACGAGTAAAATTAATACATCGTTTTCCATCTATATATAATAAACAGTCTGGTGATTGAGATCCACAGCTGGAAGCTAGAGCAGTTAGGTGAAGGATCATAATCTGTCTTATATGAATAATCACATCATGTTTTTGTTTTCACTTGAATGAAGAAGATATATAAATGGACCCGTAAGATATTGTATATATAATTATATATGCATGTCACGGTTTTTGTACTATTTTTTTTTCTTTGGCAAGTTAGAGTGAGTGATCTATTAAGCAGCTTCATTTATATTTCGATTTCCTATGGTGTGTAAATTGTAATCAACTTCTTATGGAATGTTCGGCCAAAAAAAAATTCTTATGGAATGATTCTTCTCACTCACATTATTTCTGTTAATATCTCCGATCTCCTGTATTTCAAGTTAGTAATAAATGCCCTAAACTAAAGATACGGAAGTCTTTCAATTCGTTTACTAGTCTTGCATGAATTACTTATAGAGCCAACTTTCGTTTACTAGTCTTGCTTATAGAACCAATTTTTTTTTTTTTCATTCAATAAATTTTTCTTGGGATATTTAGATAAACATCCCTATAATTTTTATTTTATAGAATACAATTCATTGACTTTTAGATTACTAGATTTAGGCCAACATTAAATTCTAGATGACACATTAGATATCTTCCTACCATATTTTTTAAATTATTTACAAATCTGCCATAATCAGAAAATATTTAACATCTATTAACATTCAATTCAAATCACTATAATTAAGTTTATTATTCAAATTTTCGTTATTATTAGTCCTATAATTAATTCTATCATTCAAATTTTTAATTTTCAAATCTGATTCAAACATCTATAAGGTAAATTAAACTTTGTAGTAGACTAATTACAAATTATGAATTCTTAGTGGTAGATAGTGAGTTAGCGACATAGTGTGTAGGTAAATTAATTATGAACAACTTGGTAATATGATTATGCTTCACTAAGTTTGTTTTTTATATATCATATTAGTACATGCGAGTAAATTAATTCTTTATATATACTATTAATGTATGCTAATTTATCACCTATATAGTATAGGTAAATTAACTAAGTAGGTAAATTAATTGACTATAAATATTGAGTAGGTAAATTAAACTGATAAAAGAATAGGTAAATAAATTGCCACAAAAAACTAGGTAAATTAATCATTTATAAGGCGAATAGTGTAGGTAATTAAATTATATTTATCTTTCCTAAAAAAAAAATGTAGGTAATTAAATTAATCTTCTAAGAAAATATTGTAGGTAAATTACTAAATAATTTACGTAAATTAATCTTTTAAGAAAATGTTGTAGGTAAATTTACTAAAGCGATATAGAGTAATATGAAAGCAATGAAAATTAGAAAACATGATATGAAATCGAGGAAGAAAACAACCCCAACAACAATACCATTGATAAGAAGAATGAAAAAATACTTGAAAAAGTAATGAATCACCAAAACAAATTAAATAAATATATCAAATACCTTATAAATCTTGTAGCAACACTAATCGTAAGAAGAATGCATCAATCACACCAAAGCAATGATATGAGTTTTGCTTTTGCAAATTGATCATTTTTGAATGGATCATAATTCTATCTTCTCTCTCAAAGTTATGAGAAACATGAAAATTCAAGATTATGATTGAAATACAAAATAAAAAGGCTGACAATCAATTAAATGAAGCTAAAAATTAGAGAGAATATAATTTTGTCATAAATACGAAAAAGTCAATGGTTTTGAACATCTAAAATTAGGTCAAGGACATTTCAGGTAAGTTAAAATGTGCAGGGCTGACTCATCGATCTGAAAATGGAAAATAGCTTAGTTGGCAACTAATTAAAGGATTAAAACTACAAAAAAAAATTGACTCAGATTTTTATTACAAATTTGAATGTGGTAGGGAGTTTATTCTAATTTGTTCATTTTTCTTTGCCAAAAAATAAATAGAACCCAAAAAAAAAACTCTTGAAAGAGTTATATTAATAAAAGTAAAGGTTATGAACTTATGATAGTGTTTCGTTTACTCAAATTTGTGCATACCGTACCGAATCTCATTCATATCAAGCAAGCGACATAAAGACGTACATAGACATATCATTTTGTGGATGTGAGGAAGTTAGATGAAGATGGAAATTAATGACCTACTCTTTTACTTTCAGATATACAGCATTCGTTGAGCTAAATGTGGTGCAAGCAGCTAAGGACATGGAGAAAGTGTTGGCTGTTTCCTTGAGTCAAATTGCGGAAGATGAACCGGATTTACCACTAACGGAGCTAAACCCAGCACCATCATATCCCCTTTTCTCCAAGGAATTTTTACGTCGCCACGGCCGCGATCTCTTTTCTTGTGCTGCTAATTGGTTTCTTGTTGACATTGTCTTCTACAGCAGCTACCTTTTCCAGTCTCAAATATATAGAAGATATATCGACAAATACAAAAAGTACGAGACCAATCTCTATCAAGATGCTTTGCATGTTGCTAGGTTGCAAGCAATTGTTACAATATGCTCCACAATTCCAGGGTATTGGTTCACTGTCTTTTTCATTGATCGAATTGGAAGGCGAAAAATCCAAATGATGGGGTTTTTCATCATGGCAATCGTTTATTTCTCGTTGGGGATACCCTACAAAACTCATTGGGCAAAACATACAGATGCAGGTTTCATGGTCCTCTATGGCCTCACTTTCTTCTTTGCAAATTTTGGACCAAATACCACTACTTTTATAGTGCCTGCTGAGCTTTTTCCGGCGAGGTTTAGGTCAACTTGTCATGGGATTTCCGGGGCTGCGGGGAAGGTTGGCGCCTTGATCGGATCAATTGGATTTCTTTGGGCTGCACATGGTCGAAATGAAGAAGATATAAAAACGAAACAGATCAAGAGGTCGTTGATTGGTTTAGGTGTAGTCTGTATTCTGGGAATGGTGGTAACGTATTTCTTCACTCCCGAAACCAGTGGAAGATCACTAGAAGAGAATGAGAATGAAAATGAAAATGAAAATGAGGATGACCATGCATGATCAGGAAACGCATGTAACATGGCTAGAGCAATTAAGCAATCTAGGTTCTTCAACTCGACGTGTGTTCTATGTATATTCGAACCATTAGAAGTAGTTTATTCTCTATCTCCTGGATGTAAATGGTAGGCTAAAGATTTAATATATCGAGGGTATGGGATATAATAGTGGAGTTTGATATGGAGAAGAGTTTTTGCATGTAAAGTTTTTAGTAATTAAGGCTTGTAAATTCTTTTCCAATTGAGTGTAGCTAGCTAGGTGTGGGAGTGACTCTTGCTTGTTCATGGCATGACTCTTTAAGAATTGTTTGTGAATGGTTGGTTGTCAGTGAGTTTGGATAATTAGACCAAACTAATCTAAAGTTTCTTGATGTGGTAGACATGCTAATGAAGTAAGGTGCTTTGGTGTGGTACGGTTAATATCAACGTTTAGTCGGTTACAGATCGATTAAGGATTTGTTAGACCGAGATGGTTGCAGATTAAGGATTTGGTGAACCGAGATGGTTGGATGACATGGTTTGACGTCAAAACCAAACCAAGCCAATTCGTACCAGCAAGAATATATTACTGCATGGCTAAATATATTTTGAATTGCTTGCAACACTCGTGCATCCATATTTTCAAGCTTCGGCACATTCATGAGCTAGTAAAGCCAAAGCGAAGATCATCCTGATTATATGGCACAGCCACAAGGGTTTGTTGATCCAGAGCATCCAGAGCATCCTGATTATGTGTGCTTATTGCGGAAGTCTCTTTATGGTTTGAAACAAGCCCTGATTCTGATCCAAGCTTGTTTGTTCGTCATACTTGTAATGGTATGGTTGCTCTATTGCTGTATGTTGATGATATTGTCATAACAGGGTCAGATTCTACTAGAATATATGAAGTTATACCTGAACTTAGCATGGTCTTTGACATGAAGGATCTAGGCTCACTGTCATATTTTCTTGGTCTTGAAATTACTAGAGTAAAGAATGACATATTCTTGAACCAGACCAAATATGCAACTGACCTTCTTGCCAAATTAGGCATGGACACTCTCAAGCTTGTTCCTCACCTTGTCTTCCTCATTATCACATGACTAAGGATCAGGGAACTCCTCTCAAAGATCCTACACCATATCGGAGCATTGTTGGTGCCTTGCAATATCTCACCTTTTCTCGACCCGATATTGCCTATGCAGTGAATACAGTTTGTCAATTTATGACATCTCCTACTGATGTTCACTATGCTACTGTCAAACGTATTCTTCGATACTTGCAAGGATCTCTTCAGAAAGGATTGTTTTTTAGCTTCAATGGTGCTTTACCTAACTCAGTCTATGTTAAGGCCTTCTGCGATGCAGATTGGGCTGGTGAGGTGATACACAGAAGATCAACTACATGTTTCATTGTTTATCTTGGTGCTTGTCCAGTTTCTTGGCAGTCTAAGAGGCAAGGGACTGTCTCTAGAAGCTCAACTGAAGCAGAATATCGTAGTTTGGCTAATACTGCAGCTGAAATCAGCTGGATTCGTCATTTGCTTTGTGACTTACAAGTCCGGATTCCTTATGCTCCATATATTGTTGAAATGTGATAATTTGTCTGCTTTGGCCTTGGCTTCCAATTCTGTGTTTCATTCCAGGATCAAGCATTTAGATAATGATTTTCATTTTGTCCGAGAAAGGGTGCAACACAATGATCTTAAGCTGGAGTATGTGTCTACCAAGGAGCAAACGGCTGATATTTTGACAAAGGGTCTACCATCTCCTCTCTATCGTTCTCATTGTACCAATCTTCGGCTGGTGACCCTAGCCGAGATTGAGGGAGGGTGTTAAACGCACCGTTTTATTTTACCACTACTTCTCGTCATCTCGTGTGTAGAAGCTTCAGGACTGATTGTGACATGTGTAGCTCTGCTATTGACTCTTTTATAATTTGCTTGTAATTGTTTGTTAATCTTTCTGTTATGATTAGTATGAGAAAATATAGAGGTCTGAAACTAATTCTCTACAACTTGATTAAAAAGAAAATCCAGAAGAGTAAACTTTGCTCCCAATTCTCTCTCTCTCTTTTCCTCATCTCTTCTGTTTCAAACCCTAGCTCGAATTCATGTTATCATGGTATCAGAGCTGCAGGTTCGCCCACGTGTGAAGCTAAGTGGCCACACGTGCTCCACGTCACCCAATATAAGTTGTCCACGTGTTTGGCTTGAAAATTCGTCACACGTGCGGCGGTGTGTGAGAATGTGGAGTATTGTCCCACATTGGAAAATAGGGACCTTGCAAATGTGTTTATAAGGATTTGAGCCTCTCTAACTATTGCCAATTGGTTTTGGTTGTGATGCCTAGATTACTTCATCAATTCTAAGGGAGCATAATCCGGAGAGGCCTTATCCACAAGTTCTACGTGAGGGTACAAATTAAGAAAACTACTGTGTAGATCGAGCTAGTTATCTCGGACTTTAAAATCCTTCATGTATCTCATCACATAGTACTCGGATAGTCACATTCAACGCCACCCCATTCTTTTATGTCCATTTTATTACCAGTTCAACATATTCATGAAACATTGCCTTTAATTTTCCCATATGGAGTTCACCTAGATAAAACCATTTCTTCATATAGCAGGAACCTGAAATCAAACCAGGAACTTCTATAACATATACAGAAGATGAATGGTACGTAATATGAAAAATTTGCAATAATAATGGAGGCCCCACAAAAGTTGAAAGCCTACTATGCGTCTATGCCTACAAAATAAATTTATAGATGTAACATTATATAGCATTCAGACCTTATAAAATTTATCAATGTAGATAAGGGCTTTCATAAGTATAGTATATGTAACATATGTAACCACATGTGGTTTCAATTCTACAGTTATAAGAAACAAACTGCACTAGGTAAATTGGAAAGATAATTTGTACATGCATTCTGTGCAGTAATGATAATGTAATGGTGAACAATCAACATTAGGCATAACTTGCACTTTCCTTCATGTACTGCAACATATAACAGGCCTCAACATCCTCATAATTAATTATTTCCTTTAGTTGCATGCTCAGACAAACCCCAAACATTCCATCAAATCAAAAGAATGCTCATACTGACTTGTAGAACTATCCAATATAATACACATGTAAACCTTCCTCAGTAATGGTTATTTCAAGTTACGAAGGAAGAATCAAACTTGATCGCATAAAAGATAATTCAAACTTTAATATCCCAAGAGAGTAAAAACCGTAATAAAAAAGAAAAAGGCCTAGGTTCTCAAAGAGTAAAAGGCACATATATGAATTGAAGAAATTAACAATATATAGAGGGAATATAGAAAATATACGCGAAGAGGCATACGTGAGAGCAGAGTATGAGGATGATGTCGTTTGCATCATCGCGCTAGGTTGATTCCGAAAGAGAGAGAGAGAGAGCGCACATGACATGCTTTGATATATGATAAGTGTAAATGTAAATAAAAAAATGACATGTGTCGACACATGATAGGTCATTGAAGAACTATTACTAACTATTATACATAGGCTCGTACACGCAAGTTCATGCGCTACTCGTTTACACTTCCTAGATTTGCAATGAAACAAGTACAACCCAGCATTCCTTTGGTGATGGCAACATTAATCGGTCCATTGCAAAAACTAACTTTGGAGGGAAGCGAACTTTGTTGCTGATGCCATTGCAAAAGTTGGTCGCTCGATAAATGTTTCAGTTTGGGAGCATAGTTTGCCGTTGTGTGCTGCTAATGTTTTTCACTTTGATAAGTTAGATTGTGGTTGTGTTAGGGGTTTTGTGCTGTAATTTCTTTTTTCTTCATCGAAAAAAACATTAATCGGTCCATCCACGTTGACACAAAACTGTTCAAATTCATATACTTCGAGTTATTATTAGCATAGTATTGGAGCAAAAATACCATATATTATATTCCTCGTTTTCTAAACTAGTGGCTCCGACCCGGTGCGAGATGATCCAATTTTATTTTTCTTAAACCCGACTCAGTCCGGATCGGTCCGTTTTTATGGTTAATTACAAGTAAATAATTCAGAATCACAAAACCGGGCAAATAGAGAAAAGCCACTGCCGCAGTTGAGAATGGCCACAGCAGCCATCAACTTAGCTCTCCTAAAGCCGTCGACTTTCTCTGTCCCAAAGTCTCAAAACCCTTCGAAGCTTAGGGTTTTCACTCTCCGATGCTCCTCCGCCACCGCTAATGCGGTCCCAGGTATACATACTACTTCTTCTATTTCGGTTATTAGCCCTTTTTCTTGCATTTGATAGTGATGCCTGCTTTAGTCTCATTCTATGTTGAAAGTTCAATACTTTTAGAAATTCCTTGCTAAATTAGGGCAATGTTTTTCTTCCATTCCCATTTTTGTTTCTCTAGTGATTCCCCGCCTATGCATTTGGAGGGAGTATCTGAAAGTCTTAATGGTGGGATTTGGAAAAGTCATAGGATTTTATGAGTTTCTTGTTTCACTCATTCACTGACATAATCAGATAAAGATATCAAATTTCTAATTACCCTGTTTGGGTTCGTAAGTCTGTGAATTTGACAAGTGGTGTTAGTGTCTATAATGACGATGATGGTGATGGTAGTAGTGGCAGTCGTAGAGAGAGCAGTGGTAGCGGGCCAGTGGTGTATTTCTTAGAATCCCACCATCTTAGGATTTTAAGGTGGTTGATGAGATTTTGGACTCTACATCTCCTTTTACAATCTTTCCCTTCTTAAGTTTCCCAAGCATTTTCACTTAATTAATTTGATTTTAAATCCCTTCAAACATTAAGTTTCCCTTCTAACCCCAAATTCCACGTTTGACTCCTCAGCCAATGCACAACAATAAAATTATTGCATGCTAGTCCCTTGGATTTTTCATCTTTGTGTTTTTGATTTTATTTCTTGTGCTTCAGATTTGGCAGAAAGACCTTGGAAGACTTCAGATGCTAGACTTGTGCTTGAAGATGGTTCCATCTGGAGAGCAAAGTCATTTGGTGCTTCAGGAACCCAAGTTGGTGAAGTTGTATTCAATACATCCTTGACCGGGTGAGCTGACTTATAAATTTTGTATTTTCCTTCGGTTTATCTTAACATGTTAACAATCATGGCAAGAGTTCGCCTCCCTTCAAGAAATTTCATACAGCTCCTATCTTTTTTTCATATGAAGATAAAGCTCGACTTTTGTTGGGTTAAAGGAGATATAGTGCTTTGCATTAATAGAAGTAGTCACCTTAGCTTTTGTTGGATACCAATGTAAAAGAGTTGATAAGTTCAGGATGCTCATACATGGAGTCTGATATGTAATTTGACTAAATTCTACATGTTTATGCAGGTATCAAGAAATTCTTACGGACCCTAGTTATGCTGGCCAATTTGTCCTGATGACAAACCCACATATTGGAAATACTGGTGTAAATTTTGGTGGGTAGAGTGGGTTTTTTTTTTTTTTTTTCCTCTTTGTGTTAGAGAATTGTACTGTCTTGAATATGTTGAATTCTGATTTTGATGCTTTCCCTATCAGATGATGAAGAATCAAGGCAGTGCTTCCTTGGTGGTCTAGTGATCAGAAGTTTAAGTATCAGGTATGCATCCTTTTTCTAATAATGCTGTTGGAACATTAATTTCGGAAGCTTCACTGATTGAGCTGTTCTTTCTTTCAATAAACTGTTTCTGTTTGTTGTTTTGCAGTACTTCAAATTATAGATGTGCAGAAACTCTTGGTGATTATTTAGCTGAAAGGAATATCATGGGAATTTGTAAGTTAAACCATGGAGTTAATCTTTGAGGCACTGATATTTTGCAGAATCATGTAAATTGGTGTGCTATGCTGCATGATTATAACTTCTAATGTTGAGCTTCGATGCTGACTGATTATGTAACAGATGATGTTGACACACGGGCTATCACCCGCAGATTAAGGCAAGATGGAAGTCTTATTGGTGTTTTGAGCACAGAAGAGACAAAAAGTGATGAGGAACTATTGGAAATGTCTCGGTCATGGGACATTGTTGGTAAGGATTTCATTGAGTTGGTTAAAGAATGCAGTGGGTTAAAAGCTAATGGTTTCTTGTTTTAAATTTGCAGGGGTTGATTTAATAAGTGGTGTTTCATGCAAGACCCCTCATGAGTGGGTTGATAAAACCAATTCAGAGTGGGAATTTAAGAACAGTAAAGATGGTGAGGCTTTTCGTGTAAGTCAGCAATAAGCTTTAGTTCTTTAGTAGTCTTGTCCAGTATCTTTTTCATTTTTATCTTTTATTTTTTATTTTTTATTTTTATTTTTTGTATTAAACTAAAAGAGATGAAAAGGATAGGAGAATGAGAAGAGAAATGACAGATGTGAATAGATGAAGCAAAAAAGATATGGGATGGTTTTTGAAGTAAAAACCAAAAAACACAGTTTTCAGTTTTAAGTCTACCTACTATTCTTACTCTCTTTCTCCACCCCTCTCTTCTCTTTCTCTCCTTTCTCACATCACTCTTCCCTTTACATCTTTGTGTAAAAGCCAAAGAACATGTTACCAATTGCTCTGAGGTTGGCAGTGCAGCCTTAACTGACTTTTTTTCTATGGTTATTAATTGAAGGTCGTTGCATATGATTTTGGAATCAAGCACAATATACTTAGGCGCTTGGCTTCCTATGGTTGCAAAATTACTGTTGTGCCTTCAACATGGCCAGCATCAGAGACTCTTAAGATGAAACCTGACGGGGTCCTTTTCAGTAATGGCCCGGGAGACCCATCTGCTGTTCCTTATGCTGTTGAAACGGTCAAGGAGATTCTTGGAAAGGTTCCTGTTTTTGGAATTTGCATGGGCCATCAGTTGCTTGGCCTGGCATTAGGTGGTACGACTTTTAAAATGAAGTTCGGTCACCACGGAGGAAATCATCCAGTCCGTAATCTTCGTACTGGGCATGTTGAGATAAGCGCTCAGGTGTGTAAAGCTTATCAATTTCTTCTGTAGAATGTGGTAATTTTTTGAAATTTCATTATATAGTACACATTTGAAAGAAATGAACTGGCCTCCTGAAGTAAACATGTCAGCAGGCTATTAGCTAAGTTAAGACTTTTCAACCTTTCATTTTGTGCCAGAATCACAACTATGCAGTTGACCCCACATCACTTCCAGATGGTGTAGAAGTAACTCACGTCAATCTCAACGATGGAAGCTGTGCTGGGCTTGCCTATCCTGCACGAAACATCATGTCTATTCAGTACCATCCTGAAGCATCCCCAGGACCTCATGATTCAGATTATGGTAATTATAATTATGTTTATCTAGACTGATAAACAACTATCAGTTTTACAACTATCAACTATGGTGGGTGCTTGCACCAATTGCATGAGAACACTCCTAGTGATGCACTCATCGTAGTAAATCTAGGAATTGGATTACCAACTAGAAGGTGATGGTAGAGCTCATAGCATGAGGATTTGTTCCCCGGTTGTTTCTTGCCAACTATTTTCTCAGCTCACCCACTCAATACTGTTTCTTTGATACATGCTGCACTAGTATCTACATTATGGAAAGGATTTTGAATTATGGTATTCTTTATTGCAGCTTTTAGAGAATTCATAGCGCTGATGAAGAGAGTGAAAGTAAATGCATGAATGATATCTGCACTGAACAATTAATCGATGTATGCCAAGTCTAAAACAGCGAGGTTCCGAAGGGCAATACACAGATCCAGCCTCTGCTCCTGTCTATGACTATCAGACTATGGGATTAACACTTGCGGTTGCAGAAAACTAGTTGGGAGTGTTATTTTCTTTCTCTACAGTCTATGTTTGTAGTGAATGTGTGAAGTCTGATAGTTGAGATGGTTACTTGCCATATTTAAATTTGTCGGCGACTTTTTTATTAAGTTTGCTTAGCCAGTAGCCACCCGATGTAGCTTGTAAAATAGAACTCATGTAAGGGAGCCATATAGTTGTGCTCTGATTTTGTTTCTTGATTTCAGTCCGAGTGTTGTAGTAGCTTTGGCCAAAAAATAAAAATAATAGTTAATTAATTCTCTAGAAATTATGTCAAGATTGTGACCAAGCTTTCGGCTTGGGAACTGATGTTATATCATTACAAATGCATGTCAGGAGATTTTGGATTGAAGTACCAAGTTAATTGCATTTCACATTTTTCTTTAGTTTGAAGATGTCACTGAATTTCATTCAATAGATAGGAAATTAATCCTTCACTATCTGGGCTACACAGAAAAGAAAACATAGCAATCAGATATGAATCCATATCTCTTTACTTCTTTCAATGGGAAAAAAAAACATTTGAACAATATTAATATGAACACAACAGTTACATACTTCTCTTTGAGTTGGTTGATAAAGAAGCTGAAAAGTGAAAAAGGAAAAAAAAAATCAATTTGCTTGATCTGCAGACTTGTTCCTGCAAAGAACACTTGTTCCTGCAAAGAACCTTACATGGTGTTTGTTACATGGGACTGGACTGGACTAGAGGGAATTATTTTCTTAAGCAGTCTTCTCATGTTTGTTGAAAACACGGGACTAGCTAAATGAGATTCTAGAGTCCCCAAAACCCCAAAAACAGGGCTACGAGAGCGACCCCAAAAACAGGTGGGTTTGTGGAAGCCCTCTCTCGCTCCCTCCCTCACGCGAACTCTCTCCTTCCTCTCACTGTCGTCGCCGTCGATCTACCAAGCTCCGGCCATTATTTTTTGACACCGCCACCACCAAGAAGAGCAGCGTGAGCAGGCGATCCTAGCTCACTTGGTTTCTCCCCGAAACACGCCGGCGTGAGTTTCTTGGTTTCAACTTTGGAGCAACAGTTTGAAGCTCCTGCATATTGGGATACAATCTCCAACTCCAACTCTCTCTCGCTCTTCTTCTTCTTTGATTAGATATATTTAGGGATTGATGGTCTCTGTTTTTTTTTATCAAGTTTCTGGATTGAAAAATTTGGATGGGATTCATGGGATTTCCAGATTTTGGATATTTTAGATTCTTAGTTAATGAAAAGGTGTGATTGGGTATTGCAGAATTTGAATGAATTTTAGTGTTGGAGCTGTTGAGAAAGGAGGTAGATGTTGCTGAGATGGTTTCTGGGTTTTCATTCATCATCTTCTTCTTCCAGCTTGGAGAGTCCAAATTGCAAAGTTCTCCCAGCTTAGAGAGTCTGTGCACCCCAAACATGGTACAAGACAACTTCAACTTAACCCAGCTTGAAGAGTCCAGGACAACGTAAGAAATTAAGGAGGGCTATCACACTCCCATGTAACAAACGACCCCTTAAAACCCTATCCTGAACATAAAACCCTGGCATTACCATAATCTTAACCCTGCTTGAAACATGTGATGTCTGCCTATCCATAAGCATGTCTTCCATGTAATGTGGATCATAGCTCCTATTCTCTTCCACCCTCAATATCCCCAGCGGTGGATTGAACAAAAACGCAAGCAAATGAAGCAACCAAATGCATTTTGTAGCTACAAAGTATGCTTGAAGAACCTGCTCGGGCCATGGCCTAGTCCAGTTCAGAGTCGTAATGATGCAACTCATCTTCTGATTACAGAACTTACTAATTCCTCGCAGTAATACTTTGTTCCCTTCCTTAGTACTTCACTACTTCATTCCAGCTCAGGTTTTTTAGTTCCACGAATAAAGAAAACTCTGCTTGGCGAGCTTGTTGAGGGTCTAGAAGCTTTGGTGAGCCATTTACTTGTGGCTTGTGCAATTTTCTTCTTACCGCAGCTGCAGGCCGAAGGGGTTTTCAATTCATTGTAGAGTTATCTGTTTAGAGCATTTCTTACTCTTCATGTCTGGAAGAAAGGTAAGCATGCATTTCAGCATTTGTACTTCCAGAAGAAGCAGGAAGGTAAATGGAAGCATGTTTTGTTGTGGACAGAAGTATTTGTAGATAGCACCAATGAACATATTAAGTTTATTGTTTTAGAAGTCTGAATCAAGTTTCATAAATTTTGATAGTTTTAGAGCTTTCTGAAATATTAGAGGGAGTAGGGAACCCTACCATCTTCGTTCTGTACCAGATCTTATATATGTCCTTTCTTTAGTTTGGCAACATGGCTCAAACAAGTGTCTTACTATAGAGTTTTGGAATTGTTTGATGTATGAGATCATCTCAAATTCATCGCTTTCATTTCGGATGTTGTATATAGATATATGGGCATTACATGAGCATTACATGAAATATATACACATGCATCCATATTTTCAAGCTTGGGGCAGAGTCTTTAGTGAAGCCAAAGCGGATATCAGAGAGAGGATACGCCTTTTTATTGCACCAATAAGCAAACCTTCATGGTTCTGAATAATAACCCCCAAAAGGCCAAAACCCTCTCACTAGCTCATCACCCACAGCTGCATCAGTGTTCAACTCAAAGAAACCCCACTCTGATGCATTTGAAGTCCCTCCTTCCCACGAAGACGCTCTATCATTCAAGGGCACGGGAATGCTAAAGTATCATCTCCGCATCATCTACTGGAAGAAACTCACAAAGATGCTCAACAACCAGTGCCCTCCATTAACTCGTCGACATGCATCTCACAGGCATTAGTAAGAAAAACAGCTTGAAGGTTAATGAAAGGGGTATCCTTTAATCATGAAAGTACCCTAGTCCTTACTGACCATTTCCTACCCTCCAAGTTAATCCCTCTCCGACCACTCCTCTTGCCCAAACAAAAGCACGCTATAATTGCCATCATAAACGCTAAAGTTTTTAATATACAACATAAAGTCTACCGAATACTAAATGAATTGGTTTAGAGTTGACCTATTTAACACGATTAATTAAACAGTTCTTGTTATAAGTTGACTAACACGGAACAAGAAATGATAAGACACTAACAAGACCAACTAACACAAACTGCCACCCATAGTTACACTGTATTACAGCCAGGAAACAATAAATGCACTTCAAAATAAACTTCATTGCTTCCTCATGTGTGAACAGTTAAATTATGAAATATGAACATAGGTTTTCTATTAGTTTTGGCCAGGACATACACAGCACGACTGCCCCACAAAAATTCTACAAGTCAAGCTTGAAGTTGATGTATGTGGATGCATGTGCGTGTAGATGTGAGTAAGGAAGAGAACAACATAGCATGCATTTTTGCAGTAAATCTCTGGCATAGTAACTTCATTATATGCAACCAATATTTTTCTACGCCATATGCATGCTAACAGACAATGATGTGAAAGATTAGTCTAGTCAGAACATCCTACCAGGCTACCAGTTTGTCAACTCTTGCTACATCCAGAATGAAACTGAGCATCAGATATCACTCCTGTTTTATAATTAGTCCTTCAAAAATGCCATCCGATCCGAAGTTAGGTGCAAAGAGCCTTGGATCAACAGGTCCTGGAAGACTGAAGGAGAGTGTGAATGGTCCAGGTGGGCACAGTTGCTGCAATTTCATTTGGAAAACACGTGAGCGTTTCTTTATGGGGTTTCCACCACTTGTGAAGCCTTGTAGCTGAACTTTCCCATTGGATTCAATTTCACAACTAAATTGACCTAATGCCACAATAAAATAAAATAAAATAAAATAAAAAACTAAAAATTATCAATTGTAAATGTGTAAAGCATGAGCCCACACATTTCATCAAGAGAGGCATGCAAAAGTAAGCATACACATGGTATCATTCGTGCCTAACATGTAGATGTGAGCACTGTTCTGTTTAACTCAGGCACTTAAACAAGTTACACACTCATAAATATGGGTTCAAACAAAACCCCAATAATCTATAGACCCAAAATGGAGAAAGGGTTTTTTTTTCTTTCGTGTTTACCCTATGAGAAGAATGTTTACTTGTTACCTAGAATATGCTTACTTGTTATTATCTTGTGGCAATGGTAATATTAAATATTATCGGCAGCTTATTCCAGAATGTCAGCTTAACTGTGTTATACTCAATGCACTAAACATCAATTACCGCATTGAGCAGTGCATTGAGTAGAGGAGGTATCTTGGCAAATTCGAAAACACAAGGGGAAGACCCAACTAAAAGCATTTTAATATCAGCATTAAAAAATTGAAAAGAATTGAGCAAATGAGAGAAACATACAAAAATCCTTCCTGATTCCTGGTAGAGATACCCGAAAAAAATACGCAACCTTGCTAACGCCAATGTCCACAGCACCAATTGGTGGTCCAACTACCCCTCTCTTGACAGTCCCAGACAAAACAATTGAAGGATCTGAAGCACATGCTTCCATGGAAGGAACAGAGAGAAGGGGCATGAGCACAGGTCCTTCTGGATTGCAGGTAAACCATGAAGGTGCATCTTTTCCACCATGTTTTGAGTCTTTTGACGTAGTAACGACATGAGGAAATGCTGGAACTGATGGAGGATGAGAGACGCACCTCCTTTTATACTTTTGTTGGAACCTATCAGACGAATTACCATTTCCATTGGAAATTTTTGCTGCCTCATTGCTATCCTTGAAGAATTTGTGCTTACTTTCCCCACCATTCTGGTACTCATGTCGATAGTTTCTGGATTCATCTATATCAATTTTTAGGTTATTCATACCAGATAAAGATTTGAACTTTTCCAGATCGTCTTCTTTCATATATGAGGTAACAGGATCATCAATAATTACAATCCCCTTAACAATTCTGAAGCTTTCCGGGTACCATATCTGTTGATGAAGATTTGAAGGGAAAATATTTGAGAACTGCCAACTGTCTTTTGTCAGCCCTGAACTTGACAAAGGTAAGCTGCCCTTTAAATACTTGTGCAACATATTTGGTCTGAGAACCAGGCTAGGTTGAGCATTTCTCAGAATATAGTAATATAAACTCTCCAAAAGAGACACGCTAACATATGAAGCACCCAAATCACTTGTGATATACGGAGGTGAACCTTCAGCTAGTCTGTGAAATGCCGAGTATCTCAGGTTATCAAACTTGATATCAGGACCCAAGTAATTTCCCATGATGAAATTCAGCAGAAAATGCTGGTCCACAATCGATGCTTTGACTGAAGTTTTAGGAGGGTCATCTTTTGGTTGCAAGTTCATGCTACTAGCTTTTTCTTCTACACTAACAAAAGTATTGAGACCTACCTACAAATGTAAATCCACCTAACTTTAGTACATGATAAATGATTCAAAATATCATAGTTTGATGAGAGTGCTCTTCATGGTTTTATGATGAGTAGATTCCACATACCATAATACTTAAAAACCGAAAAAGACTTAACTTACAAATGGTTCTTCTCACTTTAGAATGGTAGACAATGCCATAAGATTAACACTCAATATTAAGTCATCTTGGCTAAAATAATTACAGATCAGGTTTTCACATCAATAAACATTCAAAATGCAGTTTGTAGCTAGCAAAATTTTATTTCCCGTAAAATGCAAATTTAGATTCTGGGTATCATTTCTAATGTAGCGAGTCCAATCAAAATGAGGGAGATAGTCCATTTGGGATGGTTCAGTTCCTCAATTCATGGTGCAGAACGAGACGCAGACTCTAAGAATTCGTCTTTGTTCTTTGACCAAGTTAGCAAGCTCAGAAAAATGAGCCAAGCAATGCATGCAGCAACACTTTTCTAGTTAACAAAATGCAACCACTGACGAACAAATTTGAACTGTATCATCACCAAGAACGTAAATTTATGGGAAATAATAATATATAAAGCTCAAACAGTTTGAGTACATTACCGCAACAAGTCTTTTAGCATTAAATTAAACGGGAAAAAGTTCCGAGCAATGAAAATAAAAATAAACACGGAATCGTGAAGAAGGAATTAAGAATAAAAAATCAATGCGTTAGAAATCACCTGGGATTAGTTTGGGAGCCAATTGAACACAAAATTGGGGAGAGCTGAAGGAGAAGAGAAGATAGTTGCTGCTGAGGTTGAAGAAGAAGAAGCAGAAGAGGCCGTGGTACTTAAACTACTTATTTTGGGCGTGCTTAAGAACTCGGACATGGTCATTTATTTGGGCTCGGCCGGGTTGACCCAACTGGCTTCGGACCACCATTAAGTAATGAAGGATAGTAAGACCCAACAAAATGAAGACACGACCTGAATATGATATGAACACGGAAATTTAGTGTTTGAAATGAGTTGACATTTTTATATAATATATATATATATATATATATTAAATTAAAGCTAATTCCATTGATAAATTTAGCTACTTTGAGAGCATGTGTAGCAGACTCTTGATCTTAATTCCTTAGTTATTTTAGAAGCATGTTTACTTAGATAGAAAAGTATAGAAACAACAAAATTTTCCGAAGGGGGTTTGTGTGGGGAAAAGGAATAGGGAAAAGGAAAAGGGGGCCCGAAAGGGGGGGGGGGGGGGGGGGGGGAAAAAACAAACAGCACGATAACGGGGAGGAAGAAAGAACGCCCGCAAAGAAAAAAAGGGGAGCGGAATAAAATCTACAAAAAAAAAAAACAAACCAAAAAGACACTGGGAGTGGGGGGGAGGGGGGGGTGGTGGGGTTACCGAGGATTTTAGTCAGCCAGTATTCTATGTGTTTGGGTGGGTTAAGGGGGGCCGTTTTCTGGGGGAAAAAGGAATCGTGGGGTTGGGGTGTGATTGGGATAAAAGAGAGGTAGGTTTCGTTAAAGTAAATGATAGTTTTTTCTTTTCCCTCTTGGTTGTTGTGGTTTTTTTTCCGGTCAGTTAGGGGGGGGGGTTTGGTGGGGGGGGGCGTGGTTTGGTTGTGTGTGTTGTGTGGTTGTGTTTGGGTGTGAGGTTGTGTTTTTGGGGGAGTGTGGGTTGGTGTTGTTGTGGTTTGTGGGTGGGGGTATTCGGTGGGGAAGGGGGGGAAGGAAAGAGGGGGGGGGGGTGTGGGGGTGGGGTGTTGGGGGTGGGTTAGTAGGGGGGGGTGGTATTGTGTGGGGTAAAGAAGGTATAAAAATATAAAAAGTAAAATAATTAAATAAAATAGAAATAAAATAAATTGGTAAGGAAAATAAAAAAATAAAAATTGATTTTTATATTAGAATATATTTTTTAATCTTTGAGATTTTTTTTTTTTTTGTAAATTAAATAATTTTGATTTTATTCTTAAAAATATTAATAAACGTATTAAAGTTTATATTTTCGTTTCATAAATATTAAAGTTATGTTTTGAAAATTTTATAATAAAAAATTTCAAGAAAAACCTAAATATTTGTATCTAAAAATTTATTAAAGAAATTGGGTTTTAAAAATATATACTAAAAAAAAATATAAATAAAGGTGGTTGTTATTTAATATATATATATATATATTACAAAAAAATTAAAAAAGAAAATGGGGGGAAGGGGGTTCTTGGGTGTTAGTGAAGAGTAAGGTGGTATTTATAGGGGATGGGGGGGGGTATAAAATAAAAAAAAATGAATATAAGTGGTGGTTGATTAAGAAATGAAGTGGATGTGGTGGGATTAAGAAATGAAGAGTAATTTAATTTTTGATTAATTAATGAAGAAGATGTAGTGTGGGAGAATAGAGGGTGGAAAGATAAAAGAAAAAAAATAGTTGTTGTCAATTTTAGTAAAATAGTAAATATGTCTAGAATCAAATCATGATCGTAGAAGTTAAAATAAATCATTTCATATATATAAATTTTTGTTAATATGAGTTAATGTTTGTGAAGTGGGATTTGTATGTGAAAATGAATTTACTAATTGCATTTGCTCCATTTTCTCGTATATCCTCAACTTCACTTATTTTCCTTATTTTATATTCTTTTCTCTTTATTTACAATAGAAAACCTACAAATACAAAAACTAAATAAATAACACAAATATATGATAAATTAGCAAGAGAAATGTAGGGAAATTGATATATAAAGATATACAATTATGCTCTTATCCACCAGCCTCCTAAGTGGCTCTCTATTTTAGGTTTTAGCTATATGACTCATTAATATAAAGAGCCAAATGAGGCTCCCTATTATTTTTGTTTATTTAAAATATTCATTTTTAATTATTTTATATAATTATTAAATCTACTTAAACTATTTTTTATTTATTAAAATAATAATTTAAATTCAATACTATCTAAAGTAGAGAGCATTGGTGCATACGTATTTTCAAACTGGCTAGCTTTTTAGCTAATTTAGCTAAAATTTAGTTAAAAATAACTAGCATTGCTAAAGATGTTATAAGGTCTCGTTTGGTTCACGGAAAGGAAAAGAAAGGAAATCAATGCCTTTCTCTTTCTATAGGAAGGGGAAATGAAATTTTTTAATAGTTTTCCTTTCAAGTGTTTAGCAACACTAAGAAAAAGAATAAAATATATAATTAAATTCAGTTTACCTCCCTGATGTTTGGGTCAAAAATCATGTTAGTCCCTGAAATTTCAATTTTATCAGAAACACTCCTACACTCTCAATTTTAATCAACCGTATCCAAAATCAGACATTCCATCCAAATGGCAGTTAAATACTGACGTGGACTTGCAAATTTTTTCCCCTTTTCCCAATCTAACCCTCTATTCCTTCTTCCTCTTTTCTTCCTGATTTTTTTCCTTCCGGGTAGACCTGCAGGTCTGCAACCTCTCTTCTCCACCTTAAGTTCTTTCTTCTCTCTTTAACCTTGGATTCTCTCTTTTCCCGCATCTCTTTTCTTCCTCTTCCTCTCGGTTCAACTCCACCCTCTCTCTCTCTCTCTCTCTCTCTCTCTCTCTCTCTCTCTCTCTCTCTCTCTCTCTCTCTCTCTCTCTCTCTCGCTGCGCGACTTCTCTCTTTCTCCTCTCACTGTCGCCGCCGAGCTACTAGCTCTGGCCATTCTTTAGAATCACCGCTGCCAAAAGGCGCGGGGGATGATGTTGAGCAAAGCTCACCTACTTGCTTCGCTGAAAACAGCCCACAACCACCGCACACACCACCACAAACTTTTGGATTTTCGATCTCCCCGACCGGAGCTCCGCCACCTCACGATCCCCAACTGGTCTCATTCGAACCCACTCCTCTCCAAGCTTCCTACAAGCATCTATTTTGGATCTGAATGGATGGAAGAACAGAGGAGTTTGAAGATTGCCAAAAAAATACAGAGGACGAAGAAGACGTGAATAAAGAAAAAAAAAACATAGGAAGAAGAAGAAGGGAATAAGGAAAAAAATAAACAGCTTTTGGGGTGAATGTAATGGCCGAGCATCTGAGGTTGGTGGTGGTCAAGTTTTTGGTCTTGAAAAAATTCCAGTTGGGTTTGGCGAAAATTTTCAATTTGGTGGAGGTTTGGGTCTTGATGGTAGTGAAGGCATAAGTGAAGGCTCTTTGTAAGAGGAGAGTTGCAGTCTTGCAGACTTGTAGATCTACCAGGAAAGAAAAAAATTCAGGGTTAGATTGGTTAGAGGGTTAGATTGGGAAAATGGCAAAAAATGTGCAAGTCCACGTCAGTATTTAACGGCCATTTGGACGGAATGTCTGATTTTGGACACGGTTGATTAAAATTGAGGTGTATGTGTGTTTGTGAAATTGAAACTCTAGGTAGGTAAACTGAATTTAATCCTAAAATATATATATATATATATAACAAAATTTATATTTATAATTTCATAAATTGTTAGTTTAGTTATAAAAGTAATGTAATTAATGTTGAATTAGTATAATAAATGCACGAAAATAGGTAGGAAAAGTGATTCCCTTGAAGTAGGAAATGAACCAATTTCCCCCATATTTTCCCTTTCTTCAAGAAAATATTTCATTTCCTTTTGCATTCCAAACACAGGAAATGATTGATAATTTTTCATGACCTTAATTCCGCGAATAAAAAAAAAGAGATAAAGAGATTGTAAATATTCTAAAAAAAACCTAGCCTCCATGAAAGTCCTCTCTTCAGTAAAACCCTAGCTCTCATGAGATTCCTTAGTAGCGCCTCTATGCGTCTCAAATCCAGTAACACCTTTGTGTGCTATCCTCCTAGCCTCTGGCTTCTTTCTATATTTTTTCTTACGCAAATCCTAGTGTCGTCAGCCATTGCTTGTGCGACTTCCTATGATGAGGACAGTCTTGGCCTCTCTCACTCACAATGACGGCTCTATCTGTCATGCTTTTTTTAAGGCTTTGGTGGTTATGCTCATGCATAGCCTCTCTTGGGTTCTCAGAGATGGTTGACACCTCACTTAGATCTGATTTTGTTGTCGGTTCTGTTAAGTGTCAATCAAATTCAATGATTCAAGATCTGAGATCTAGGTGAGTTTTGGATGCTCAATTATAGCGGCTCAACAGTCTTACTATTCCAAGTCAGCGACCTTATTACTGGTGGGTCGCTGCTAAAGTTTAACCTAAGTCAGATTTTGATATTTAATTTGGGTATTTTTAATTTCTTGTTTTAAGAATAAGTATGATCAATTGTGCAAGTTTCGATTGTGGTTTTACTTTCTTTTTTCATGGGTTATCCTTGAGGTAGATTGGATTTATTGGTCTCAATGACAATACTTGCCGAAATTTTTTTGTTGGTTGTTGACAGCAGTGATGCACGGTGTATGTATTATTCTAGATATCAAATCATCAATTAGAGTTTTAGGTTTAGACTCATCGATTAGGTCACTTGTGTGGCCTGTACTGCTCCTTTTTAGGATGCACATATTAAGAATTGTAATCATCTATTGATTAATAAAGTTTTTGCTTGTTTTTTTTTAAAAAAAAATTCTGCGAACCAAACGAGGCCTAAGGGTGGGAAATCAATGCTTATTAAAGCTGTGATGTTATTTTGGCAAGAACGTTTTAGTGTTCTAGGTGCACATATCCTTCATCTATTATTGGATTAACAAATCATTTGCAAGCAACTTTAGATGTGACAAGACAAATTAATTTCTATTTTCAAAATTTTAGAAATATTATTGTGGTTTACTATATAGTACCATTGCAAGTTTTTTCTTATTGAGGAAGAGATGAAGTCACAACATATGGGGGTCACATTTTCCCTTAACAACAATGACATGCAATTAGAGTAAATTAGCTGTGAGCATCTATACATACTCCCTAGTCCCTAGGCCTAGCTAGCTCTTCCGTTGGGTGCTCTCTAGGGATCGATTTACGTTGAGATCGAATAACGTTATTTAGGGATTCACCTAGCTGCTTGTTAGAGAAAACTGAGAATGATGTCTTTGAGTTTAGTCTACTTAGGTAGACAAGCTAGGCAATGGTTGCCAAAAGGCACAAAAAAAAAACAATTATGTTTTGTAGGTCAATGCCTCATAAATGATAAATGTTCCTGATGAAAAAGATATAATATGAACTCTAACCCACTCCTCAGTTCATTAACTAATTGCTACGTGGCACTAAAATATACTTTTAATTTTCGTTCAATTTATGCATTTCTATCGAGTGTGCACATCATTTAATTTTCTCTAATATCTTAAAATTGTAACATATACAAATCTAACATATAATAACACTGAATAGTATTCCTATCGAAACAAAATTACAAAACATAAAAAAAAATTAATGTCATACATTATGCTTGTAGCTTAATCAAAAATCTCAACAAAGTTATAAATAGGGCAAATAAGAACAAATATTGTGATTTATGGCAATGTAAAATGAATGCTCAAATTGGAAAGTATCATACTTCTCGTTTGAGAAGACTCCTAATCAACTCATACATGTTCAAGTTGGTGTGAAGGCATACATATCATGTTCATATTATATGGTCAACAGAGTCAATTGGTGGGTGATCAAAAGATGTCTTACTGACAAAAAAAGAAAAAGAAAAAAATTGTTTCTTGAGTTGTTGGTAGATGACCATGGATGAATGCATGGAGTGATAAGACACATGCCTTAATACAATAATGTATCCATTTTCAATTGTATAGGCTAATGGTAGATTCGTAATTTATGAATAAATGAGGACAAAACTGTAATTTCATTATGAACAGTGCTAAGAATTTCAATATATAGTATAATTTGTTTCACTATTGGAGACTTAGAGTGGGCTGCCACTTTTTTCCGAACCGACGGATTTGTTTGTTTGTTTGGTAACCGATTTACCGACCAATTAACGAAAATAAACTGAATCGATTATTACCGAAATAACCGAAGTATTTGCCGATATATTTTCTAAAATATACACAATTTAAAAAATACATAAATAAATTATGTGTATTCCTACTCCTAGTCATAATTTTATTGCTATTGTCTTTGTTAATAAAAATAAATAAAAACCATATAACAATATTTTAGGGGGGAAATCTTATAATTTATAGTTGAGATGTAATAAGACTCATAACAATCTCATATTTAAATCCTCCACATATATAGAATTAAAAACGCTAACGATATTTATACCTTTTTACCCCTATAATTTAAATTAAGGTTCAATTCAAGAAAAATTCATTATGATTAGGTTTTTTTTGTTGTGTTTTTTTGAATAAATTAATCCATTGATTGTAAAATCCTATGAGTAGGTCAATGCCAGAGTGATACATACGCCAGAGCTAGCTCCTACACGATGTCTAGACTACAAACAACATGACTAAGAGATTACCATAGTAAGTGAACACTCATTACAACTTGGGTTACACACTTTACTCAAGTGACCAAAAAGAGAATACCGTCGCCCATCTAATGGTATATGACTCAAAACAATTAAACTAGTAGCCTCACCTAAGGCCTCAATTGGGTGTACAAAAATACTAGCAAAATCAAGAAGAGCCTGCCACAAACATATCATCCAAAACGCAAAAAAAAGCCATCGGCCCATAACAGGCCTAGAACACATAGAGCAAAGGATTAAAGTATGCAACAAAGGCCCAAAACCAAAACTCACGTCCTTGCACCAGAACCGTGCAGACCAACAACATTGCGCCAAGAACAAAAGGCCCAATCTCATCCCTTCTCCCCGTTTTTGAGTTGGATCAGAGACGAAGTACCCAATGGCAACAAAACCACCACGACCACGACTCCTCAGGCACACCAAGAGGGAGCCTCCCTGCCGGAACTACCACCACCACACCTCTTCGAAGCAATCCATGGATCCCAAATCTAATGGATTGGAATCCCTAACTAACGACAAGGCCCAACACCGCCACAAGCCACGGGGATGAGAAGACTGCAAGAACAAGACGATCTTGAGACACTATGGAGGTAGGAGTGAAATCCTTTGATCCTTTTTAAAAAAAAAAGTTGGTCCCGAGACACTAGCAGCCAAACCCCGCCAGCGATAAGAAACTTCGCAGAAAAACCCACCGAATTGCACCAGCGAATTCCGCCTACCCCTGCTAGCATCGAAACAACCCACATAGCTGACAATTGAGACTACCGCAACACCTCGTAGACACCCCCACCATGCCTCTCCTACCAATTCGTCCAAGGGAACCTTCAGAGAATGAGGGAGATTTGCCATAAGCACCCAAAAGAAGACGGCGGCTAGGAAAACCCTAGAGAGCCGCTCCTCTTGCGCTCGCATAATTCGTATAATTTTCAAAATCATTATGATGAGTTGTTAAGTGTATTTTATTTACATTAATAAGAACTAATAATATTACCAAAATGATTCAATTGAAATCGTAAAATAAATTAGATTAATTAACATATCATGAAAGACTTTTTATGCGAAATTTTGATCTTTTTTAGGTCATTCGGTCATTCCAATTTGATAGTCAGCCGCTCTTCGCGTGGTCTTATAGAGACTAGAGTAGTAATGCCAAATCTAGCTATCAAAATGAGTAGAAACATGCAAATCCCCTTGAGCAATTAGGCAGCAAAATATTTTCTTTATGTGTAAAATAATAATAACAATAGTGATAATGGGGTTGTGTAATTACTTTTGAAAATATTTCTCAAAAAATAAATAATTTTGAAAATAAAAACGTAAAATGTGAAAAATGATTGGGGTGAGAGAGGCTCGAACTCTCGACCTCAGGATAACTCACTGTTCAAGCTATGAGACCTACGCGCTAGCCAACTGCGCCACCACCCCTTTGATGCTTAACTCTGTTATTTTAATATATATCATATTACTAAGAACTTACAGTGACTTTTTTTTTCCCCTTAAATCATTTGTTGTTCTTTCTTCTTTTTGGGGTGACATCTCTTCAATAGAACCAATCTGATCTAGTGATTGGCCATATTTAGGTGTCTTTTTAATTCTTGATTAATTTTGGGTAATATAGCTTAGCAAACCTCCATAGAAGAGAGAAACCCAAAAATATACCAAACTTGCTATTTAGGTTTTTTTTTTCCTCTGGTGAGCGTCTTCAAGTTTTCATTCCTTTTTTTTTTTTTTGGGTTCTTGTTCTTTTTGCACTCTTCCTTTTCCCCACCTTGCATTTAAATGTACTACAAGAATATCGAGGGAGGGAGAATCACTACTTTGACTGAGTTGTGGTATTTCCCAGGTCCCAATCACAAATAAAGATCCTTGCTTCCTTCCTTAAGAGGGAAAAAGGTCAGTTGGACCGTCAAACCTAATCATTTCAACAATCCTTGATACTCCCGATCACACTGCTTTGCTTTGCTCAGAGGGAAGCCTAGAAGCTTGAGCTACTTACCTCACTATCTTATATAAACCGTTTTCTTGTTTTTGGGTTCATTTTAGATCCATCCGTCCATCCATCCATGTCTAGCTAGCTATTTGTCTCTCTCTTTGATAAAGCAAAGCAAAGCAAAGCAGATGATTTGGGGCAACTGTCGTGGCATTCCCAAAAACCAAGACTACTCTCCACTTTAGTAGTGTTTATTCCATCTCTTTTTCCTGTCCCCTCTCTTATATATAAGCCCTGACATTCCCCATCTGTTTCATTCATTCCCTACCAACTGAGACTACTTGTTTCTTTCATTCATTCCCCACACACTTATCCAGTTAGTTAGTCATTTTCAGCAGTAACCCAGATTCCAGAATTCTCTCAATGGAGGTAATTAAGTACACATTTTCATACATTAATGTTGGGAGTCAGATTCTGATGGATTATTATCTCCCAGTCTGTGTTTTTCTCTACCATATATCTTGCTGAGAACAATTGTGTTTCTTAATTGCCTCTTGATGCCCCAGCTAGCATGGTCATTTCAGTATATATGTTAGCATCTATCCTTATCAAATAAAGATTAAGCCCATTTTCCAATTTCTCAACTCACGCTTGGACTAATCCCAAAGGCTTGACTCAGTTCGTTCTGCCACTACCAAGCAATTAACAAGTGTGCGTTTTTGAACTCTGTGTGAAATTCATTACCAACTGTTGTTTAATTTGCAGACAGTAGAATTGAAGGTGGAGATGGTTGGCATACATGAGAAGAGACTTAGGAAATCCCTCTCAAAACTGAAAGGTCCCCTCTCTGTATTAACTTTGAGCTTGCATTCTAGTTATTATATATCCCATATATACACCAATCATAATCATTAGTCATTACTAATTGATTCAATTGGTCGGTGAATAATCAATGTGATTACAATTTACAGGAATAGAAAAGGTGGAAGTAGATGCATACAGTCAGAAAGTAGTTGTAACAGGATATGCACATAAGAACAGAATCTTAAAGGCCATCAGGAGAGGTGGATTGAAAGCTGATTTCTGGTCTCCCCAAAATGAGCTCCTCACTGTTTATGCCAGTGCCACTACTTTGAGATTCAACAACTTCAACTTCTTCTAGCTACGTACAACTAATTAATATTACTTACCCATCTAAACAGTCTCTGAGCTTTATGGGACTGCAGGGATGAGATACCAATTACCTTGTAGGGTTTGTCATTTTCATGTTTCCTTTTATTCCCTTTTCCATGTTACAAAAGAAGTGCCTAATGATGGGTCATACATAGATAGAGTGAAATTAGAGAATCATTTATAATTTTGCAGCTTTTGCCAGTTGATTCGTGTCCTTAATACATTTATTTGTGTGCTGATAACAACATGCAAATGGATTTCTTTTCTTTTTTGGAATCACGATGAAGCAAGAAATAAGAGAATATATTTTCCACTTTTTGGTCACACTTGAGTTGGATAGAATATCAAAGAAGCGCTTAGTATTATTTTTTTTTCCCTTTGTTCTACCCTACTACATAAACACTAGAGAAATCTTTTTTTCCTTCGGCTTGTTTTTGCTTTTGGTTAAAATAACAAGTTGAGTTTGAACTCAATATTAAGCTCGATAGGAAAAAAAAAACTAAGTTTGAACTCTGGTATAAATGAGCCGAGCTCAAATAATAACAGCATCACCGATTGCCCAATATGACCCGTACCAACTCAACATGACAATGTCGGCCACCTATATCTTCAAGTCAATTTAAGTCACGCAAATCATCTTAACTAGAGTTGTCAATGAGTCGTGTTATGTCGAGTTCGTGTCATGTTAAGGCACCAAACGTGTGAGAGTAGACAAACCCACACTCAATAATTTAATAATCGTGTCAAAAATGTAAGCCCAAACTATGAGATAAGTCATCGGATCTACCAAGCCCCCCCCCCCGCCCCCCCCCCCCCCCCCCCCCCCCCCCCCCCCCCCCCCCCCCCCCCCCCCCCCCCCCCCCCCCCCCCGCCCCCCCCCCCCCCCCCCCCCGCGGCGGTTCCCCGGGCCCCCCGCCGGGGGGCTGCCGCCCCCTCGTCTCCCCTCTCCTCCCATCCCACCCCCTCACCCCGCACGCGGGGCCCCCCCCCCCTCTGGTTTCGCCCCCCCCCGGCGGTGGGAACCCGCCCGGGAATTTCCCCCCCCGCCCCCCGGGTTCCCCACAATGACAAAACCCCCACCAAACAAACAGAAGTCCAACCGAGAACCCCGGCGGGCCCCGGAGGGGCCCCCCCCAGCCCCCCCCCCCGGGGGGCCCGCGAGACCCGGAGAGCAGGCCCCCGGAACCGGGGCCCCGCCCCCCCGGTCCCCCTCCGGTCGACACCCCCCGACCAAGGCCCGAGTCCGAGGCGCCGGGCCCCCGCTCCCCGGTCTCGTTCCCGCGCGAGGGCGGGTCCCCCGCGGACAGGAAGATCCACGGGATCGCCCCCCCAGGAACCCACCGCCTTCCCGGGCCACGGGTGGAGGAAGACACCACCCCCTTCCGAGAGCCGACCCCTCGGGAAGGTCGAGACCGGTCCGCGGGACCTCATACCCCACAACTAAGTTTAAAAAAAAAAATTTCCTTTTTTGGTAAAAAAAAAAAAAAAAAAAAAAAGTTCTTCTTTAAAAAAATGCCTCCCGGAAAAACCTTTTTCCCTCCCCTCACATCCCCCTATCCCCCCCAAATTACCTCCTTCTTCCAAAACATTCCCAGGAGAAAAAGGTTCTAACGAAAGGAATTAAAGGGAAATAAAAAAAGGGGAGGTTCATTTCGAATAAATTTGAAAAGTGAAGTAACTCTCTTCACCCTATATGGAACTTCAAGTGGGTGAGTGAAGATTAGCTTCCACGATTTTAGAGATGTGATACCAATCGTAGGAGTAAGGCAGGATCCCTAAATGGGGGTTAAATTCCAGGGAGGAATGTTCGGGGACTGGGGGATACTGGTGGCGGCAAATCGTACATGTATGAACTCGGATTAAGTCCGAAATCTTGTCGGGATTGGGGATTGTACCATTTTATCTTTACGGATAGCATCATATCAGACTCTTATCCATGATGGTAGGCTCTGAGAACATAATTCGAAGCCATAATTAGATCCCACGTGCAATACCGATAAGAGGGTTGACCAAACTTCCGGAGATCAGAGGGTCATTTATTAATGAAGTCCTGAGATGTGGGTATGGATAAATATTCTGTGTGGGATGCCCCCGGGAGCTTGTTGATCCTCATATATAAGGAGTCCTCTCTATTCAGTATTTTAATCCAAACTTTTTAAATAATATAATGAGATGGAGGGTTTGAACCGAATTTGTTTTAAACTATGCCGTGATTCAAGCACGAGCCAACCACATGAGAAGATGACTAGAGGCACTAGTCACCAATACGGTGCACAAGGAAATAATAGGGAAATAAAGAAGGACCAGGTTAGCCCCAAGGTGCACAAGGAGGGTGACGAGGGAAAAACCCTAGTCGCCTCGGTTGGCATATTTTTCAAATTCCAATCCCTTTTATTTTAAGTAAAAATCTTATTTGATATATATCACGAAACGTACTTTTTTGTACATATAATTTTTTTTACCATTTATAGTACCCGATCTTTTTCATTTTTTCAAAAATACCAAAATTGGTAACGACCAAATGATTAGGTACCATATATAGATGGTAAATTTTTTTTTGTAAATACCCAAAAACACATTTTACAATATGAGAGATTCTCTAGTGAGGACCACTATAATGATGACTTGGTGATGACTTTTCGATTAAACATACTTTTTGATTACATCTCGACAAATCAACCGTTCAATATTTAGATATTTATGAGTAGATCACTTCTACAAATTTTCAATGAAATTCTCATGAATATCTTAATATTGAACGGTTGATTTCTCGAGTTGTAATCGAAAAATAGATATAACAACCATTCATTAAAAACTTTCACCAAATCCTCATTATAATGGTCTTCACTAGAGAATCTCCATTTATAATAGTTTAGGTACAAATGCAGTTTTTACCCTTTATTTCTCACTAAAGCAAAAATATTTGATTAATAAAGGGCGGGCGTAACGGCACCAACCACCGAACCACATCTGCCGTCTCCCCCGCCTACTCTAGTTCCTCAATTAAGTTGCTTTTCTTGGGAAACTTTTTTTTCTTGGGGAATTTCTGTTAGGTAAAATAATAATGATGATAATAATTGACCAAGAATTGAAAAACAGATTCATGTCACGCCATTTGGGCAATCCAGAAGATCAAATTCCATTATTTCTCTTATTCAATTTTCATGTAATGCCATCTCCCTTATATCACGAGTCACTCTCACTCCTTTGAGTCTTGTAATTCTGATCCAAGTAAAACACACGCACGACGACGAAGAAAACATGCACCTGAGCGAAAATGAAGGCATCGACGGCAACACTTTTGTGGTGACCGGCGGTTTGGGCTTCGTGGGCTCCTCTCTCTGCTTGGAGCTTCTCCGACGAGGGGCTCGTCAAGTCCGAGCCTTTGACCTCCGACCCACCTCTCCTTGGTCCGACCATCTCCGCAACCAAGGCGTCAACTGCGTCCAAGGTTCGATCTTTTATTCATTTCCCCCAATCCCAATTTACTCAACTGCTCATTGGCTAGCTAGGGCTTACAAATTCGATCACTTAATTCGTTACCCTTCACTTCAAAAATTCGAGCTTTTGAAGTTTTGGGCATTTGGGTATTGTTGGAATTGTCAATATTTATCGATTGGAGTTGTACAATAACAATGAGAATTGTGATGATGAATCGTAGGGGATATTGTTAACAAAAAGGATGTGGAAAAGGCTCTACGTGGGGCAGATTGTGTGTTCCACCTCGCCTCTTATGGGATGTCAGGAAAGGAAATGCTGCAATTTGGGCGTGTTGATGAGGTTAATATCAGTGGGACTTGTCATATCTTGGACGCTTGTCTCGATTTCGGGGTCCAAAGGCTTGTTTATGTGAGCACATACAATGTTGTGTTTGGTGGGAAGGAGATTGTGAGTGGGAATGAGGCCTTAAGCTATTTCCCTATTGATAAACATGAGGATCCATATGGCCGAAGTAAATCAATTGCCGAGCAGTTGGTTCTGAAGTACAATGCTCGTCCTTTCAGGCAAGCACTTTTAATTTTAGTGAGCATTTGACAGTGTTGATCATTTGTTTCGTTTTGGTATTAATTTAATTATTGAGCTTTGTAGGAATAAGAATGGGAAGTGTCTTTATACCTGTGCGATTCGTCCAGCTGCTATCTATGGACCCGGTGAAGAAAGGCACCTTCCAAGGATAGTGTCCCTGGCAAAGTTGGGCCTAATTCCGTTCAAAATTGGCGAACCAAATGTGAAAACAGACTGGATTTATGTGGATAACCTAGTACTTGCACTAGTATTGGCGAGCATGGGACTTTTGCATGACATTCCTGGGAAAGATAAAGATAGACAGCCCATAGCTGCTGGCCAGCCATATTTTGTATCAGACGGTAACAATGCAATACCTTAAATTTTTTTACTTTCACTTTGCCATATTGTTAACTGGAATTAGGTAACGTTGCTCTTTCCGAAGTTCTGAACTCTAGAGTTTAGACATATTATTGATCTACACATTAACCTTAATCTGAAATCTAAAGAATGAAAACCAACCTTTTTACAGGGTCTCCAGTCAATACCTTTGAGTTCATCCGACCACTGCTCAGAAGCTTGCATTATGACCTACCAAAGGCGTCTTTATCTGTACCTCAGGCTCTTCGTTTGGGGAGGTTTTTTTGGGCAGTCTACACAATCTTATATCCATGGTTGAACCGATGGTGGATTCCTCAGCCGTTTATCCTTCCTGCTGAAGTATACAAGGTTTGCTTGTACCCCTTCCCTTCAGTGTTTTTTTTTGGGCTCAATATACTTGATGTGGTAGTTCTATCTTCATCCACCAATTTTTTTCTCCTCTCAATCAAAACAGAAATGTCTGCAATGTCGAGAGTGAATAAAAATGTACATGATGCAGTAGATCATAAATACTTGTTTCATTAATTTATTTCCTTGAAGTGATATTGAGGTCGTGTCCCATTATATCTTGGTGGGGCAAAGCTCTTGTATTCTGATTCACAGTTTCTCTTGGCTATATGGTTTATAGCTTCAAGAGTAGTTTGACTTTGTGACTCTAATCTTCTGAGGAAACCATATCAATATGCTGTTTTAATTGATATACTACTGAACACCAGCCTACTAAACACTGCCTACTACCCCTGTGTCTCCTGCTATATATATATGTATGCAAGTCTATTCTGAGCATTTGTTGAATCTATGATATAAATTACAGGTGGGTGTTACACATTACTTCTCTTACCTTAAGGCTAAGCAGGAGCTTGGCTATGTCCCATTGGTGACTCCTCAGGAGGGCATGGCTACTACAATCTCATACTGGCAGGAGAGGAAAAGGAAAACTCTGGATGGGCCTACTATATATGCGTGGCTATTTTGTGTGATTGGCATGGGTACACTATTTTGTGCTGCTTATTTGCCAGACATAGGACCTGTACCACTCTGTAGAGGCATTAGCCTCTTCTTTCTCCGGTCAATGGGAATAGTGAGGATGGTATTCCTTCTAGCTTCTGCATTGCATGTTGGAGAGGCTGTGTATGCATGGAACCTGGCAAAAAGGGTCGACCCTGCTAATGCAAGAGGATGGTTTTGGCAGACCTTAGCTCTGGGGGTGTTTTCACTACGTTTTTTGTTGAGGAAAACAAAGAAGTAAAGGCATGAGCTTCTTAATAATGTATGCCTGGCTTCCTATAGTGTACCTAACATTGTTAGCTAGTTTGTTTATTTGTGTGTGCCTGTGTGGTATGATAGAGTATCGTGTTAAAGTTTCCTTTGTGACTCCACAGATAGAAACATACTTGATGGTTCGAAAAGAAGTTGATTTTCCGATGGGTTAGACGAATGGCTGCTGGCCTGACAGGATACTAATGACCCTTGGCAGTCCATTTTAGTACACTTGAGAGTACAATTGAGCTAAAATTAGACTTTTTGTTTTTCATTTTAGTGCACTAAGCTCCAATTTACACGGAGTACTCTTTAGTCTATGAGTTTATGATCTAGTTTTGGCGCAGTAAGCTAAATAATAAATTTGTACAAAAGTACCCTGCTAAAATGGCACCACGCTGAAGTTGCAACATGGGCCTGCCCGGGATCTTAGAACACTAACCAAAGTTGCTATTTTGGATAGAGCCAAGCCGATCCTAGCTGAAGCTCCTAGTTCCACAATCGAGCCGAGCCGAGCTTTCAAACTTCAGCCAAAATTGAGCTTGATAAACTACATACAAACGAAACTTATATGCCTGAGGTGGCTCAAGTATTTCATTGATGAAAAAATAATGAAGGGTAAACCTTGAGGGCAACATTCTAAAAGAGATAGGCTGTGTCCCTGCCAAATTACCACAATAAATCAATTGCTGAGCAGTTGGTTATCAAGTACAACGCTCGTCCTTTCAAGTAAGCACTTTGAATTTAAGTGAACATTCAGCAGTGTTAATTTGTTGATCATTGGTTTCGTTTTGGTTTTAGTTATTGATCAAGCAATTTGTGGGAAGAAGAATGGCAAGTGTCTTTATACCTGTGCGGTTCGTACAGCTGCTATGTAACTATGGACATGGGGAAGAAGGGCACCTTCCTAGGATAGTCTCCCTGGCAAAATTAGGTCTGCGAAAAAAAAGAGACAAGTTGGTGTTACCCATTACTTCTCTCATCTTAAAGCTAATGAGCTTGGCTATGTCCCAGCGGTGACTCCTCGACTAGGCATGGCTACTACAATCTCATACTGGCCAGCCTCGTCTGCTGGCACAAGCCGAAGGTCCAATTCCAACTTCACTAAAAAAAAATCTGATTCTGATTCACTCGTTCATTATTGGGCAATGAAATTCGAAAGTCACTAGTACTATGACCATGTCCTAATCTTTACTATCACTATGTTCTAATGTCCCTAGTAAGTTGAAACTTAGGACTCAAATTAAGGGTCAGTTGCAAAATACACCCTAGAAATAGAGGCTTAGTTTCAAACTAGTGCCTGAATGTTTAAAATCTTTCCCTATCTTCAATGTCAATCACCTTAAACAGTTAAACCAGAGGTATATTTCACCCAAAAAAAGAAGAAGAAGAGGTTGTCTATATACTTGGAGGGATATGTGTGGTGGCTTGGGACTCTGAAGGTTTATTTTTTGGAGTTGTGATCTCCAAATGGACCATGTCTCGGATCCAGGCCAGGTGAAGGTTCTGGATGGTCCTCTTGCTTGCCAGTTTGCTATTTATTGCCAATTTTGCCTGGGAGTAACGTACGTTTTCAAGTAAATTTTAAAATATAATATTACAAATATATGTCTTAAATTGCTAAATATATACTAGTTTGAAATAGTATCTGAACTTTACTTATATTTTATCGATGATACCTGAACTTCATTTTTCGTCACAAACAGTACTTGAACTTTTCGATTTCATTTGAATTGGTACCACCTTCAGGATTCCAACAAAAAATACGTGTGAGTCACTATTTACGCTGAAATGACCATGTCACCCTCTATTAAAAAAAAAACAACAAAATTAATCCTTTCTCATCCAAGTTCTTCCCTTCCTTTATCTTTCTCATTGATCCTTCCTCTTCCAATATGATTATTTGAGACCCATGAATTCTTGGCAATTGAATTTCTTACCAACTCCACCATCTAGGCTCCATTTAATATCCTTTTCTCTCTCTCGCTCTCTATCAGTCTCTAAAATTGGCATTAAGCTTAACAAAGATTGAGATCAGTCAGGTGCCCAGGTTATAGAGGAGCAGCGTTCCCTTGGCAAAAGGAATCAAGGTGGGTTTAGCACGTAGAGAGCATAAGTATTGGGAAATCTTGGGCGTCCGGACGGATTTTACGGTTTGAGCTTCTGGAGTGTTTTTGACGTCTGGCGACCGGTCGACAATTATCGGCGACCGGTCGTATACTGTTGGCGTCGAGACTATGGGAGTCCGGACGGAAGTTGCGTTTTGAGCTACTGGAGTGTTTTTGACGTCTGGCGACCGGTCGACAATTATCGGCGACCGGTCGCCTTCTCCAGTCAATGTTGTCTCCTCCAGTTCCGCTGATTGTGTGTGTAGTTGGCCTTGGTTCTTGTGTTGGTTCAAATTCATTCTGAAGTCTTTGTTTTAGAGTTAATGAGTTAGTTAGAAGTTGAAGTTAATGTTGTAGAATAGGTGTTGGTTAGGAGTTAATGATATGTGTTGACTTATAGGGTTGTTTTTTAGTTTATATACTTGTGTATGCTGTAAAGATGATTAACATTTTATGAACGAATTTCTACATTTCCCTCATTGAGAAATTCTACAATAAGTGAATACAGGTTTTGGGTGTGAAGAGTAAAAGGGAATCTTTTGGGCGATTCAAAGTCGTCGAACTCAGTGAATGACAGATATGTTGTTGTCGAAATTAAATATCAGTTGAATTGATTCAATTTTCTTGAGCGAGTTTGCTAAGTTGGTCTGGTCTGCGTGCCTATTGCAATTGGATATTTGTGGAATCCAAGAGACGTTCACCAGTACCATCACTCTGTCCATCTCCATAGCTAGCTCATTTCCTCTTCTTTTCACTTCCCTTAATCCCTTCCTCTCTCTCTTTCATTTTTCCTTCTCTCTGCCCAAATTTTGTTCCAATAACCCATGCATAGTACATATGCTCTTGACTAATATAAAACCCAATTGGAAGAACCTGTCATGGTCTACCTACTCAACTCCAAGAAACTTCGAACAAGTCTAAACCCTATATGCCATGTCTCAATCAGTTTGGTTTTTTTTTTTTGGCAAGCAATCAGTTTGGTTTTTGGTTCCCGTTTGGTGTGTTTGTTTGTGCTGTCAAAGAGATTATGTCTTTTTTTTATTTTTTATAACTTTGATGCAATTGTTAATCAAACTAATTTGTCAATTTCACAAACGCAATTACATTCACCCAATTGCAGATGAAATTTAACAGTACTTTCCAATTCTAATCCCATTCCAGGGGTTCCTACGTTGGTCTCTGAATTTAGAACCAGAAGAATACCTGTGTGTTTGTTTGCCATAACTAGATCTAACCACATGAGTATTTTGTTCTAACTAACGTGATGCTTGTTTATCAATCCAATGCTTTGTCTCTCGTCAGACTGGATTGCTCCAGCTAGAGAGAAGAAAATGTCGAAAAGTAGGGAATAGAGGAAGAGGGCGGTGGCAGCTGGATTGTGAGGAGAACGTGCGGTGGCAGCAGTCAGGACAGTGGTTACAATTTTTTTAATAAATTCTCTCAATATCATTCTGAAAAAAAAAAATGTTTGACGAAATTGAGTAAGAAATGTCCGAAATAACCTTAGAAATTAAGTTAATTTTAACCCTCATAATGAGTCACATGCATCTCACATGCCCTTTTTTGCCGAAATATTGATAGAAAAAGTGGCCTTATAGGTACCAATTCAAATGAAATCGAAAATTTAAGGTATTCTTTCTGACGAAAAATGAGGCTCAAGTATTATCGATAAGATAAAAGTAAAATTTAGGTATTATTCATGAGAATTATCCAAGCAAAATTTTCAAGTAAGATTTAAAGACTAGTTGTAAACATTCTAATTACTTAATAATATGCAATTTCCTTTTAAAAAAAAAAACAAGAAGTAAGATTTAAATAATAAATACTTGGTACTAGCAGTTTCTTTTAACCAACGCTTGAATTTTGGCTTGGTCATGGTCAATTTATTTGATTCTCTTTCACTAGGTTCTTGGAGAATTTAGCATGTCCCTATCACGTGCATATAACTACTCATTTACATGCCTATTTAGGAAGTTGGAAAAGATTATTGGCCTCATTAAGGCCTAAGATGTGGAGGCCTCAATTATATGTGGCATGCCACATCATATACACATCATTAAACATCATATACACATCATTATCTAATTAACAAATCACTTGAGGCAAAAGTCTATCATACCCATCCTAGATCTAATAGCTCTTACTTATTCAACTTTAAAACTTATCAATTAATGATATTTAATGATAATTAATTATCTTTACATATAAAGCTTTTATTTTTTTTAATTAGAAGATCTTTACATATAAACCTAATCGTATAACCACCACTGGTGGTCGAGTTGGTAAGAGCCTCCAGGTGTGGTACCCCCCCACCCGGGTTCGAATCCTGCCGACTGCAAATTGGAGTTAAATCCCAATTTATTCTGTGGTGGCCAGGGGGAGGAAGCGTTCTGACAAGATCCCCGACTGCGGATTAGTCCTTGGGCCTAGGAAGCCTTTGGGATACCGTGGGAGTTCTCTAAAAAAAAAAGTAAACCTAATCGTATGATTATAATTATAAGGTTATGTGCATAATTAATTATCCAAATGTGGTATCAAAATCTAAACGTACAATTAATATGTATAATTAATACGTTTTACAATTATAATTAAGGAATTACATTAATTATGTTTACAATCTAATTTTATGCACTTTAATATGTATATATATATATGTTATTAATGAAAAGAAAAAGAAAAAGAAAACCCTAGCAATCTAAACTCAATTGGAAATGAGATATAATTTAGATGAACTTTAATTGAGATTATAATTATGGAATTATTGTTTATAACCACATGAGAGAACTATTGTTTAATTGATTGCAAATGAATCAAATCACTTACTTTCACTAAATTTCATTTCACATAACAATGTTACTACCTCATCATCATAGAGAAAATAAAGACAACTAAATAACAAATTGATAATGCTTAGTACTTTGGATTTAGGAAAGAATGGGCTCATATGTTCATATAGTGCAAATTATAAGACATGTTAGTAGATATATAACAACTTAGTTGAGAACATCTCAAGTAATATGTCCCAATATAAGCATAGTCATTAATTAGGAAAACTAGCTTGATGAATTACTATAGCTAGGGTTTTAGGGAGGTTACGTTCAGAATATAGAGTTTATAATTTAAGGTTACGAGTTTAGAATTTACAGTTTAAGGGTTAAGGTTGAGGAGTTAGAGTTTAAAATTTTTGGTTAATGATTTGTGGCGTTTTAGGGTGGAGGGATTAGGGGTATGGTGGATTTTAGGTTTTAGAGTTGAGGAATAGGGGTATGGTGGGTTTTAGGGTTGAGAGATTAGGGCTATATGATAGATTTTAAGGTTTAGGGTTTACGTATTATGGGTATGGTGAATTTTAGGGTTTAGGGATTATGCATGGGTATGGTGAAATATAGGGTTTAAATTTATACTTTATTTATAGTTTAGAATTATATCTTTTTAGCAAAGTTATTTTAAATTGATAAGATAAAAAAAAATTTTAAATCAAAATTTGAGAGGGCAACATTGGTTTTGTCATATTTGAAATATTAACATGAATTTTAAAAAATAAATTGTTATATGTGTCATGACATGACACATAGAATTAAAGTCTCCACATCTTAGGCCTTAATGAGGCCCCTAGCATTGCCCTTAGGAAGTTCTGATGCAAAGCTCCCATGCATTTGTCTGGAATTTTCAGTTGAAGAGTGAAGAAGACCTCAAACAACTGTGGAGCTCTTTGCATTATAAATATGGCATGTTGGAGGAGGCATATCTGATATTAGCCAATCAAAATAGTGATGATTAGTAGCCCGCTAACAAAATAGTGATGTTGGCCCCCCGATCTATTCCAGTTTAGGTTTCTTCCTTTCGAGTCTTTGAAACACCCAGCGTTGAATAGTAGCCCGCTAACATTTACATCACCTTCACTGCATGAAGTATCATGGAAAAAATGCCAATAATAACATATTTTCCAAGTTTGAATCTTTCTTTGGATCCTTCTCAAGTCATTCAAGGTCAATAAAATCTATGATTTTATTCTCATATGATTCTTTGAAGGAATTAAAATCAAACTATATAAGAAAAGCAAAGAAGTATGTTTTGGGACTAGGAAATTTTTGGAATACTGAAGGAGCTAGTTCTCAAAAAAATAAAAAGAAGTATGTCTTGGGGTCTCTCTTCCTTCTTGGTTTTGCTGTTGTTGCTGGTGGGCTCAGCCAAGGCCAATGGAAGAGGGGACAGATGTCAAAAAACCCATCAACAGAGAATTGCAAGAATAGGTGCTGTTATTGATTTCACTTCTCGTGTGGGAAAGGAACAGAAAATAGCCATGGATATGGCTATCCGAGACCTTCTTCACTCAACCTGCCATACACTAAATTTACACTTGAGATATTCACTAGGCAATTCAGCTAAATCAACTGCTGCTGGTAATTTATAATACTTTACTTCTAAGCTTTTAGTATCGAAAACCAAAGAAACATTACTAGCTAGTTTAGTTTTCTTATAAATATTTGACCATCTATTTTTGTTCTCTTTGGCAGCAATCAACCTTCTGAATGGCAAAAATATTCAAGCCATCATTGGAACACTGACAATGCAAGAAGTAGCTCTGGTCTCCGAGATTGATGATCGCACCAAGAATTTCACCGTTCTATCACTTACTTCCACTGCCATAAACTCACCATCAGCCTCACTTCAACTCCCAAATTTTCTCCAAGTAGCAAACGACATCGTTCTCCATATGCAATGCTTAGCAGCCTTAGTTGGTCATTTCCAATGGAGAAAGGTGACTGCAATTTATGAACAGAACAATGAGTTTTCCTCCAATTCTGGGATCGTTACCCTTCTCTCTGATTCACTTAAAATAGTCAAATCAGATATAGACCACCACCAAGCTTTCCCGACTTTCTCTTCTCTCTCTGACCGGGATGCCTTTTTCGAAGAAGTGCTTAAGAAGTTGAGGAGAAAAAGTAACAGGGTCTTCGTAGTGATGCAGTTCTCTTTGACCTCAGTTGTTCTTCTCTTTGAGAAGGCAAAGCAAATGGGGATGATGGACAAAGGCTATGTATGGATTGTAACAGATGAGATTGCCAGCCTTATTGACTCTGTTGATTCTTCTATCAAGTATAACATGCAGGGTGTTATTGGTATTAAAACCAACTTCATAGCAACGACCAAGCATTACAGGCGGTTCAAAACCCGATTTCGGAGACTCTATGGAGAACAATACCCTGAAGAAGAAGAAAACTCCAGTCCTAGCATCTTTGCTCTCCGAGCTTATGATGCAATTCACGCCATTGCGATAGCCATGAAAAGTGTAAATTCAAATCATTTGTCTCAAGAAATTGTGTCCACCAAATTTCAAGGTCTAAGTGGCATTATGGAATTCAAGAATGGCATGCTATCACAACCTCCAACTTTTCAAATCATTAATGTGGTTGGCAAAAGCTACACAGAGATTGCATTCTGGTCACCGAGCTTTGGCTTCTCGGAGGACTTGATCAAACACCTTGATATGAAGGAGAAGACTAATCGTGACTCTGTTCAAGTTTTGGGTCCAATCTATTGGCCAGGTGGCTTACAAGCAGCCCCAAAGGGGTGGACTCCCATCCATGGAGAGAGACGGTTGCAGATAGGGATTCCGGCGATGGCCGTCTTCCATCAGTTTGTGAAAGTGACGTATGATGACCAGCACAAGAATGAGACAGACATCACAGGGTTTTCAATTGAAGTGTTTAAAGAAGCTGTCAAACACCTCCCTTATCACTTGCCTTATGACTTTGTTCCCTTCCCCGGCACATATGATCAATTGCTGAAACAGGTACGATTTTTTTTTTGTTCTATACTAATTCGATCTCGATAGCTAGTCTCAAAAGACATGGGTCTGCAGTCCCCGTAACTATCTAACATGGTATCAGAACTTAACATTTGCGACGTCATTGAAGTGTCTTTGACCCAATGACACATTTCAAACTGTCTAAATTATAAACACTGATCTAGCTAGTACCATGTAACTCAATGTAAAACAGGGTTTCGATGCAGCCGTTGGTGATATAGAAGTCACTGCTGACCGGTATCATTTTGTTGAGTTCTCACAACCATATATAAGCTCTGGACTTGCGATGGTAGTCCCTGTAAAGCCAGATAAGCTGAAGGAACGATGGATGTTCATAAACGCCTTCACCAGACGCATGTGGTTCCTCATGATCATTGCGCACCTTTCTGTATGCTTTGTCGTCTGGTTTATCGAACGTGAACATGGACACAACTTTGAATTGAAGGGCATTGGGGCCATGCTTTGGTTCTCTGTCACTACGTTATTCTTCACGCAAAGTAAGCCTCTTTCACAATCATTGTCTTAAGCTATTGGGGTCGAGTGATTGTCCTAACACCTACACTATGCAGGAGAACGAGTTCAGAGCAATTGGGCTCGGCTGGTGCTGGCTCCATGGTTAGTAGTCATTCTAGTAGTAACAACCACTTTCACGGCAAGCCTCACCTCCATGATGAGCAACTCCCGAGTCCAACCATCTGTGCTGGACGTCGAAACACTTAAGAACACAAATGCAACTGTTGGGTGCGATGGGAACTCTTTCATTGAAAATTACCTGACCAATGTTCTAGATATTAGAAATATCAAAAATATTACCAAAGTAAGTGACTACCCAAAGGCCTTTGAGAGCGGAGATATTCAAGCAGCTTTCTTCACTGTGCCCCATGCTACAGTCTTCCTTGCACTTTACTGCAAGGGCTATATCTTAGCAGGACCCATTTACAAGCCTAGCGGCTTAGCATTTGTGCGTATCTCTCCTTCCTTGTCTTTCATTTGTTAACTGATTTGAATTTTTTTTCTTTGAGGCATTTTATCGAACAACTTGCTCATCGTCAGAAGTGAATTGTTTGCTTTAGGTTTTCCCAAAGGGGTCTCCTCTCGCCATTGACATGTCAAAGGCAATCCTGGAGGTAAGCGAGAAGGGGCAAGTGGAGCTGTTAGAAAAACGAATGCTCTCCTCATCGAACTGTTCCTCTTCACTCCACTTGAATGATGGACCAATAGGTTATGAGCCTTTTTCTGGCCTATTTCTAATTTCAGGTTCGGTATGTGCATTTGCACTTTTGGTTACGAGTGTGCGTATAGCCGGTAGGCATCTGCAGAATTTGAACTGCATACAAGCAATGTTGATTAAAACAAGAATTTTGAGATGGGCATTTATGTGCTTGATTCAAAGCTACAGCAAATCTCAGAGGCATTGCTCCAGAAGCTCCATCCTGGAAACTTGCTCCACAAGGAACATGAGTAGTACTGATACAGTAATTCTGAAGTACAACTAAAATTAGTTCACAACTTTTATTGTATCATATGCTGTCCATATTTGATTCTTACCTAACAATTGACAAATTGTAAAAAAAAAAAAAAATGTAACTTGTACATATTATAGACTAATTCCAACTTAGGGTTCAGTTAAATTTTTCTAGGAATTAGTTTTAGTGAAGTCCCTACTATACTTGTACTAAATCCGATCCTTATTTTTTTGAAAGAAAGATAATTATATATATTAAATGTAATCGTTTAGAGGAGTATCCTGAACAATCGCAAGAGCAATAATTAACCAAGAATGGTTAATAAGAAAATCTAAGGCTACACCAACCATAAGTTGTGTAACTGGTTACCGATCCTTATTGTTATGTGTTCTACTGTTTAAAGAAACAAAATAGTTCAAGAACCTTTTAATTAAGTGACAGATTAGAATAAGATGAAACAGAAAAAGCTATTACATTAGAAATTGACATGGACAACGTTGAACTGACCGAGAAGGAACTTGTAAGTTGTAACCCAAAAGAACTTACATATGCACAGTACAGGAGAGGAGATACAGTTCTCTAAGTACTGTAACTCTATAGTCTATACTATAGTTAGCTAATTAGATGGTATCCACTTATCATATAAAGACTAACCGAAAGTGTGTGTATACATTTTCTTACGTACTTAGCAGATCTATGCTTGCCCTAGAATATCACAAAGAGAAAAACATCAATAAAATCGAAAATTTGAAGAGTTAAAATATCAAAATATCCCCGTTACAAAGAGATGAAGCAAAAGAGGGAGCCGAGTCCCACCAAATAAAATAAATAGAAGATGAACCATAATCAGCAAAGGTATCTGCAACTATTTTTTTGACCGAAAATATGTAAAGACCGAAATTGCATTTAAGAGATTCAATGCATGCAGTTTTCCCACTCCACCTGTAGTTGCGAGGCACCAAATGTGGAGAATGGAAAAAATTAAAAACAATAGTTCCAACTAAACATGCTTTCAATCATTTACCCAAGCCAATTCATTTGCAATAATGACCGGTAACGACGTCTCTATAATCCTTGTACACACAACCATAGCTTGCAAGCTTGCGCCTATGTAGTTTAATTTCATTCCTCGATCATGTTTGATAAGAAACAAACCAAAATGGATGAGATGAATCATAAGTTCATAAGTAAAAAAAATAAAAAATTATCGAGTTCTCTAAGAATTAGAATTGATCATGAGTGGAAAAGGAAAAGGAAAACTCTGGATGGTCCAACAATATATATATATATATATATAGATATATATGTGGCTACTTTGTTGATGGCCCAACAATATATATACTGTTCTGTGCTGCTTATTTGCCAGACATTGGATCTGTACCATACTTCAGAGCTATTAGCCTCTTCCTTTTCCGGTCACTGCCCATATTCAGGATGGCTTTCCTTGTAGCTGCTGCAGCTCATGTTGTAGAGGCTGTTTACGCGTGGTACCTGGCAAAGAGAGTCGACCCAAAAGAATGGGTTTTGGCAGAGCTTGGCTCTGGGGATTTTCTCACTGTGTTCTCTCGAAGAAGGCTCTCGAAGAAGGCGTTGAAGTAAGGCATGAGATCCTTAATAATGTATGCCTGCAGTGTACTTACAATTGTATGTGGTATCGACTTGAGGTTCCTTTGTGAGTACAGATAGAGAAGAAACCTTATACTTCCAATAAAATAAAAGAACTTGAAGCGCACCCTATTATACAACTCGTCCACCTCCTCCCCTCTAAAGTTATATTCTACTCAATTTGAAGAGGAACTAAGTACCTCCACTATCCATGCCCATAATCACTGTAAAAAAGATGTTTTCGACTATTCAGTTCTCCTTAGTGAGAGAAAGCTAGAGAGAGACTGTCTGGGGTTTTTCCTCATTCTCTCATTAGCCACCGTTTTCATCCTATCTGTTCCTCAAACAAATCTGTTTTCAAAAACCCGTTTCCTTCAGCTTTCAATTAATATCCCCCATTCTACCCTCTTATTTCAATCCACTATCCTGTTCTCTCACCTTTTTTACCATCTTACTCCCCCTTCCATTTCCCCCCTTTTTGCCTTTCCTTTTTCTTCAACTTAGGGGGGTGTATTCAATTTGGAGTCTATAGGATTTTTTTGGATTTAAAAAGTCCATGGGTATTCAATTTGGATTTTAAACAATCCTTTAAAATCTTGCTGTATTCAATTAGAATTTTAAAATATCCATACAAATTTAGTAGTATTGAAAAGTCTATAGATTTTCAAAGATTTCATTAATTGTTGGATTGTGTAGGATTTTAGGGTCCTCATATAAATACAAAATCCATTGGAAAATCTCTTCTCCTGCCAAGAGATTTTGATTTTGACGAACAACTTTTTCTATCCTCTCTATCTCCTCTGTTCATTCTTGTTTTTTCTTTTCTTTTGTTTCTTTTCGTCCCCCCTCTATTCTTTCCCTCTTTATTTTCTTCTCGGTTGTTTTCTCTTTCTTTCTTGGGAGGAATTGGACCGGGGGGCTTGATTTGGGTGAGCGCGGCTTGCAGGTGGTGAGCCGGGCTTGGTGAAAGCTCATCGGAGTGGGTCCGATTGGGTCACCGGCATGGACCCTCGATTGGGATGATTGTTGTTATAGATTGCAGGATTGATTTTTAATGGGTCGTTGATATTTGATAATTGTTCACTTTTTTGAATCATTAAGGACTGATTTTTTGCCAAACAAACCTCCAACTTTGTGCTTGAAGATTTGGATAGTGGACTATCATCAAGCATTGATGATTCCATATTTTCCATCGAGCTCGAAAAGAAAAAAAAAGAATGAACGAGAGGAGAGAGAGGGAGAGACGAGAGAGAGAGAGAGTTGGCCGGGGTAATTGTGGAAGTTTAGATAACAAAAGGGAAAAGGGTTGGGGGGTGTGGTTTACAAAAAGTGGGGTGTGAATTTCAGCCCCCTAAAAATAATGAAGATTAAGAGGATTATGATGATAATGAGATTGGAATAGAGGAGTATGTTTCTTTATAATTGTCTTTGCATTTTCGGTATTGTATTCTTTTGGTTGTCTTTGCATTTTAAATGATGTATTTTGACATAGATATAAGATTTGGAGTTAACAACTCTTTTGATTTTCAATGATCTATTTTGTTTTTATTTTATATATTATTGATATTAGAACAATCAACAATCCATAGATTTTTTAAAATCCATACAAATACTGAAATAAAATGTATTAAAATCTATCCAAGTCTATATAGAATTAAAACAATCCATAGAGTCAGTAGAATCCATGGATTATAAAAACTCTGACATAGTCTTTTAAAATCCGAATTGAATACACCCCCCTTAACCAACTTCCGCAGTTTATTTTTGTTTCTTTCTTCCTTGTCGCCTTCTTATGTATTGGGTCCTTTGTTTTCTTAATTTATTAGAGCTGTTTTTAGTGTGGTTCTTCTTAAGAATGGAAGATTTGGTTGGTCTGTTTTCAAGTCACTTCACTCTCTCTGATGAGGAGAAAAGGGAGTTCATTCTGGAACCTGAAATTGGAGAAGCTAATAGAGCAAAACATCTTCTTGTGGGGCAAGTGCTGAGCCTTAATCCAATCTGCAGGGGAGGACTTCTCAAAATCTTCAGAGGTGTTTGGAAGGACAATGGGCTCCGTATTGCCGGCCTGGGTGATGGTCGACTATTGTTTGAAGTCTCATCTGAAGCAATCAAAAACAGGATTCTCAAAGGCTGTCCTTGGTCCTTTGATAAATCCCTTATGGTTTTAGCTGATGCAAATGGGAAGGGTCCGCCAACCACAATCCCTCTGGCGGTAGAGAACTTCTGGGTTCAAATCCATGGCCTTGATCCAGAAGATATGATTAAAGAGGTTGGTCAACTTGCTGGAAATTGTCTTGGCCATTATAGATGGACTGATCTCGGTGATGATGGGGTCTGCTTGACCAACTACCTTCGAATTAGAGTTGGCATCAATGTTCTGAAGCCTCTTAAGCGCGCTGTCAAACTCAAAATCAACAACAAATCCCAATTTTACAGAGTAAGGTATGAAAGACTCCCAAACTTCTGTTTTATCTGTGGGCATCTTAATCATGTGTTTGATGATTGCAATAAGCGGGTTAGCTCCCTGAGCCTTGCCCAACAACAACAATTTGGTGATTTCCTTAGAGCAGAGACTGAGGGGGCCATCTTTAGTGTCCGTCAACAACAGCGTTTCTTTGAGCCCATGAAACCGGCCTGGTCATTGACTGCACCGGACTTTGTTGATTCTGTGTCTGGGTTCACTCGGTCCAGGGATGAGTTTGAACAGGATCCGGTTGGTAATCTCCTCTCTGTGGGTGATTCTTCCGAGGGTGTTACCCCGTCCCCAATGCGGGAAACTGGGGAGACAGTGCCAATTTCTAGGCACAAACGTCGTCGTTTCTGGGAAAAACAATTTGAAAAGCCTGTGGAACCACGTGGGTCTATCGTGGAGATTTGTACTGATAACTCTAAGATGGGCGCTGAGGTTGCTTCTAGGATGGGCGCTGAGGTTGCTTCTAGAGATTTTTGGCTGCATTGGAAAACAGGAAACACAATACCCCAAACCTGATTTCGACGGCAAGTATGACTGCTACCAATGTGTTTTCTGCTCTAGGGAAGTTGACAGGAGAGTCTTCAAGTACTATGGGTACAATAGAAGTGAAAGAAACTGCTGATTTGACCACCCTTTGTCAACCTTCAGCAAATTCGAAGTCAAGAAAAAAGGGAGAATCTGTGGCTTCTGGGCCTAGTCCAAAGCCCATGTCTTCAAAAAACAACTCCTACTATGGGAAGGGGCCCAACAAAAATAAAGTGGAGGTGAGTGCCAGATCAAGTGTTGGACCTGCAGCCATTAAACCTGTAGTTATTACAGTGGATGGGCCAAGTAAGGCCCGCATTCTTCAGAAATGGAAGACTCGTGCACGATTGGCGTGTGCTTCTCAATGTGCCTCTCAGTCAAAAGACTCAGAACCCAACCTGCACAATGCAACTGTGAATAATGAAGGCTCTACTCGTAAGTTTCCTATCGATGAAACTCAGAATATTTCGGTGGACCGAATGGTTTTCCCGTCCTCCTCAATGGATATTACTCCTATTATCAATGATGAAGCTTTACTAGCTGACACCGTGATGGGTTCCGGTTCTCGAACCCATCATGAGCAATGTTAGCCTTGTGTTGGAATGTTCGAGGGCTTGGCCCCCTTCGAACGTTAAGAGCCCTAAGAGAAATTCTTAGGGAAAGGAGGCCGGATTTAGTTTTCTTGATGGAAACTAGGAAAAGGGTGGATCAAATGGATGGGGTTCTAAGAAAATTAGGTGTTTCTTTTGGCTGTTTTACTGTGAATAGAGAAAGAAGTGGAGGTGGTGGTCTAGTGCTACTTTGGAGGAACGACTGGAATGTGCGTATTTTATCTTACTCTCCTCTCCTGGTCACATTGATGCGAGAGTCACAACAAACGATAACTTTTCTTGTCGTTTCACTAGTTTTTATGGTAACCCTATCCATGCTTTCAGGCGTCACTCGTGGGAGCTTCTCAGAAGATTGGCTAATGTTAGTATTGAACCATGGATTTTGGGTGGTGATTTTAATGAAATCCTTAGAGATGAAGAAAAATCGGGAAGAAGATTGAGATCTTTAAATCAGATGCTTGACTTTCAGGAGGCGATTGATTACTGTGATCTTAGAGAAGTTGATTTCATTGGGGCCCATTTTACTTGGGATAATAGACGAAAGGGTAATGAGAATGTAAAAGAAAGACTCGACAGAGCTTTTGCTAATGCAGAGGGTTTCGATTTGTTCAAGCACATCCGCACTAGACATCTTGCTTCGAGAACTTCTGATCACCTTCCAATCCTTATTGAAATTGGGGAGCAAGCAACCTGCTGGAAATGGGTGAAAAAGAAAAGAAGATTTTTCTTTGAAAGTTTTTGGTTCAAGAAGGAGGATTGCATCAATATCATTAAGCAAGCCTGGGAGGGGGACGCAAGTGTTAATCAAAAGATTGGTTCTGTTTCCACAAGCCTGTCAACGTGGAGTATCCAGACTTTTGGAAATATTCCATCTCGCATCAAAAAAATTCAAGATCAAATGGAGAGATTGCAGAATCAAGCAATTTCAAGCATTGTTGACGACCAACTTGAGGCGCTTGGGAAGGAGTATGACTCTTTACTTGAGCAAAATGAAGCCATTTGGGTTCAGCGGAGCAGAGTTAATTGGTTGAAAGGAGGGGACAAAAACTCGAAGTTTTTCCATGAAGCTGCAAAGCAAAGAGGTAGGAAGAACCGGATCAGAGGTGTCTTTGATAACAATGGTCTGTGGCAGGAGGAAGGAGAGACTGTGGGGAAGATCTTTGAAGACTATTTCAGCAAGCTTTTCACTTCTGAATTCAGAGGTACTCCTCCAGAATTGTTAAATGTTATTCCCCCCCTTGTTGATGAAGAAATGAATTTTAACCTTTGCAAACCTTTTACTCAAGAAGAGATTGAGTTTTCTCTGCATCAAATGTACCCTCTTAAAGCCCCTGGGTGTGATGGATTGCCCGCATTATTCTATCAACGATATTGGGATGTGGTGAAGAAAGACGTGGTTTCGTGTTGTCTGAAGGTTCTTAATGAAGGTGGCAGTGTGAAGGAGATCAACCACACTCTTATTGCTTTAATTCCCAAAACAAAAGACCCTAAACTGGTTACTGAGTTTAGGCCTATAAGTTTGTGTAATGTTTTATACAAACTTATATCCAAAACTCTAGCGAACGGTTTGAAGTGTGTTCTCCCCTTTATCATTTCCGATTATCAAAGTGCTTTTGTCCCAAAGAGGTTAATCACTGACAATATCATTGTGGCACATGAATCTATTTTTGCTGTCAAAAGGAGAGGGAAGAAGGGCCGGAAAAAAATGACTCTTAAACTTGATATGGCCAAAGCTTATGATAGGGTGGAATGGGGCTTCTTAGCTAATGTAATGGAGAAAATGGGGTTCAATGCGAGGTGGATTTCTCTTATGTTGGAGTGTATCTCTACTGTAAGTTACTCTGTTATTTGTAATGGCGAGCCAAAGGGGTTTATCAATCCCCAAAGAGGGTTGAGGCAGGGTGATCCCCTTTCACCCTATCTCTTCTTAATTTGTGCTGAGGGATTATCGGCTTTGCTTAGAAGGGAAGAAGATATTGGTGGTATTCATGGTGTAATGGTGGCTGATGATGCTCCACCCATTAACCATCTCTTTTTTGCCGATGATAGTTTAATTTTTGGTGATGCTTCTTTGGAGGAGTGCAAGCGGCTTAAAGAAGTCTTGAATCTATATGAAGTGGCTTCCGGACAAAAAATTAATTATGGGAAGTCTGCTATCTCGTTTAGCGCTAGCACAAGTGAAGATGAAAAAGTGTTTTTGAGCAATGAAATGGGAATGAAGTTAGTGGCTTACCATGAGAAATACCTTGGCCTTCCAACTGTTTTAGGGAGAGATAAGGGAAAAATTCTAAGGAAGGTAAGGGAGAAAGTGAAAAATCGGGTTGAAGGTTGGCATAGTAACCTGCTTTCTCTTGCAGGAAAAGAAGTTTTAGTGAAAGCGGTGCTCCAGGCTATTCCTACCTATGCAATGAGTGTGTTCCAGGCTTCCAGCTTCCTTATGGCCTCTGTCAGGAATTGAATAAGGTGGTTGCGAAGTTTTGGTGGGGAAGGAAGGGAGGAAAAGGAATTCATTGGAAGAGTTGGGAATTTATGTGTAAAGCAAAAGATGAGGGGGGTTTGGGGTTTAGGGAGTTTGGAAATTTCAATCAAGCTATGGTTGGAAAACAGGCGTGGAGGTTGATTGAATCTCCAAACTCTTTGGTGGGTCGAGTCCTCAAAGCTCGATATTTTCCTAACACCTCTTTCTTGCAGGCACAACCTGGTAGATGTCCTTCCTTTATCTGGCGGTCCATTTTGTGGGGTAGAGAACTGGTGGAAAAAGGATGCATCCGAAGTATTGGGAATGGAGAAACAACAAGTATCTACTACTCGATAAATGGATTCCCAGACCCTCTCTCTTCAAAGTTTGGAGTCCCAAATCTCTGCATCCCCATGCTACTGTAAGTGAGCTTATCCTCCCCTCTGGTGGTTGGAATATCCCCCTCATTCAGAACTCTTTTAATGAGATTGAAGCAGAGCTCATCACTGGAATCCCTCTTGGAAATACTAATAACCAAGATCAATGGAGATGATTCTTTGACAAAAAGGGCAGATACACAGTAAAGTCGGGGTACAAACTAGCAATGGAGGTCGAGATATCGATGTCGAATAAAGGTGGGAATTCCAGCAACAAGAGCAACAACAAATTCTGGAAGGTGATCTGGGGTCTTCAAATCCCAAACAAAATCAAGCTTTTTCTATGGAGAGCTATTCATGGTATTCTTCCTTGTGCCCAAAGCCTCTATCAAAGAAGGATCACGGATAACCCGTGTTGTTTTAGATGCGGTGCTAATTCCGAATCTGTTTTCCATGCTCTTTGGGGGTGCCATGTTAGTCGAATAATCTGGAAACAGTCCAAGTGGAAAGACTCTGGAAAATTGCATGTTAACTTTGCTAGCTGGTGTGAAGTTTTATTTCTTGATTCTACCCAAGACGGTTTGGAGCTCTTTGCATATATAACCTGGCAGCTTTGGAATTTAAGAAATGATTCATACCATGGTAAGAACTGCTCTCTTCCACCTTACAACATTCTTTCTAAAGCCACTGTTCTTCTTCATGAATTCAAGGAGGCAAACAAGAATGAATTTCTGAAAAAAGTGAATAGAAAGTGTACTTGGCATCCACCTCCTGCTGGTTTGTTTAAACTTAACACTGATGGGGCTCTGGACCTTAGGAGAGGAAGAAGAGGTTTTGGTGCTGTCATTCGCAATGACAAAGGGGAGCTTATGGGAGCTTCTGCCCAGTGTATCTTTGGTTCTTTCTCCATTTTGGCTACTGAACTTATGGCTGTCAAAGCTGGTTTATGTTTTGCAATTGACATGGGTCTTATCCCAACCATGGTTGAGGTTGACAGTTCAGAAGTTGCTTGCTTGGTTAACAGCTCTGATCAGTGTTGGGCAGAGGAGAGATTTCTGGTTTAGGAGATCAAGAATCTATTGAAAGTCTGCAGTTCTAGCAATGTTATTTTTCAACCCAGGGAATGTAACATTGTTGCTCATGGTCTAGCCAAGTCTAGTTTATTAGAAATTGAGAATATGTATTGCATTGAATATGGGCCGGAATGGCTTATGGAATTGATCAAGATCGATTCCGATAGTTGTAACCTTTCCTCCGTTTATTGAATGGTTATCTTCCTATTGTTAAAAAAAAAAAGAACTTGAAGCACTGTCATTCTGAAAGTTCAGAAAGATTGAAAAATGTTGACGCTCGCCATGCCCCACCAAAAACCCTTTCCAATCCAATTAACTACACTCGAGCTGAAAATTAGACCCTTTGTTTATCATTGTAGGGCACTAAGCTCAAAACTACACTTAATAGACCCTTACCCTTTGTTTTTCCTTTGTCCATGATGCAAGTCATGCATATACAGCGCGTGCAATTACAGAGAAACATAGGAAATAACCATATTATCATTAGAGAACAGTACATCAAGCTACAGCTCTACTAGACTACTACGAGTACAACAAGCCAACATGAACTAGATCACCAACTCATCCTAATCCTACCAATTTCTAGAGCATAAACCTTAATCTAATCTCCTCTATGGCACAAACACCTCAAATTACCTGGTTGACACTTTCAGCTGGCCATATCCTAAATGGTGAAGCTGTAAAGTATTCTAGAGTCCTTATTGTACTAAAATTACATAATACTGAAACTACACCTGGCGTCCTGAAGATCCATAATGACTAGGAAACACAACATAAAAAGCTGATCATGCCTACTACACAAATTAGTGAAAGGAGGGAGCTGGCTGGAGTTACGAAAGATCGATCACTTCCAGGACATGCTTGACATGCCTTGTGGGTTATTGTTATTGCCGGCTCCTGTACTCTGGTTAAGTGGACTTCCCTGCCCACCTGAGGATTCACTGAGAGTTCCATGTGACGGTGGGCTACTGACCCCATTTGGCCCGCTAGCAGCTGCAAACCGTGGTCCTGCAGATGGAGGCTCCATTTTGATATCCGTTTTTGATTCTTTTCGACCATCTGCAGCAAAGCTCCCAACTACTACCTGCAATGGTTTTGGAATTCCAGAATCACTGGCTCTATTACGTTCAATTATATGTATAAGCTGTGTGAAGTTTATAGCTTGGTCATGTGCAGTGTTCAACATCAAAATTTACAGATCCTACGAAAATATTCCAACAAGTATCTTCATATCCTTCAGCTGATATTTTTCATGACGTAAGCCTAAAACAAACAAAGAATCTGTACCTGAACAGGACAGGCAGCCGTCAGGAGACCTGCCACACAACCACCTAAAACTCGACCATCTGAACTAGATAGTGAGACACTTAATCCTCCAGTTCTGCTCCGCTGGCCATCATTTTCAGATAGAAGAAACGAACCAGAAAGTGACAGAATTTCAAACCTCCCCTGTATATGAAAGTTGATAGAAGAAAGAGGAATTAGAAGAGAATACTTCACATTTTCACAGGTAGAAAGCATACATAAAATGAAGCGGATGTGTATGGCTATTACTCATGTGAAGTCAGGGAAAAATTAAACTACAAAGAGAGGCAATATCAACAAAGGTACAAATCACTTTTGCAACTGAATTTAAATTGGAAGGGTATATGAAAATCTATAACATGAAGATAGAATCAAGGAGGTAAGATAGTGCCATAAATGTGAGATATCCACAGCGCTTTTCTTTTACAGCTTTGTGGAGTGCATGTAAAAACTGTTAACCAAACTCACTACCACTTAACATTACTGGAAAAATTCACTATCGTCTCTTAGTAAAGCAGATATCAGTACTGCCACTGAACCGCAAACCTGCTTGTACATTACACGCTTGCAGAGTCGACCGGATAAAATTCAATATCTTATTTGTTTAAATCTTTGCTCTTGAAGACATTTTGTAATAATCGTATCAAAACATTACCCCGTCAACATTAACCTTTCCCAACATAACAGCTTTCCTAACAGAAACAATAACCTTTCTAGACAGAAAATAACCAACTTTTTCTAACATTTAGAGTTAAGTTTTTTCCATGGTCAACATTCCTCGAGGACAACTATTGATCCTAACCTGCTTTCAACAGAATTGTATCAAATAGTCAATACTTCATACAAAAGTAACATATCATCTTGGATATAAGGCCAGTAGCGCATTACTTAACAATTGCACAGACCTCATAAGTTACAGTTCCACCAGATGTGGCTGCTTGCCGAAGAGTCACATTAGATATGGCTCCATTTGCAGACAAGATACAAACAGCCCTAGGACCATTCTGAGAAAATGACATAATCTTTGAAGATACATCCTGAAGAATTAAACACGTCAAAATGAAATTCAGTATCATAATCAACTAGAAAATGATGAGGATAAAGGCAAAAAAATAAAGCAGGAATATAAAAAATAAGGACATTCAATTGTATTATGCATCCGGCCTATAAATGATGAGTGCTTGACATGGTATCTGATTGTTACATGGTCAATGATACCCTTGTGAGAACTACTAAAGGTGTTTTTCTTTTAAGTCATTAAGATCTTAAATACTCAGATGGGACAATTGTGCAGGAAACTGCAGCACTCCAATGGCCCAATTATTCTCTACATTATAGATTTGTGCTCTTTAATCGAAATTTATACAACTTTCAAAAACCTAAATTATTTGAACTTAACTTTCCCAGAAGCACAACCTCATTCATATTTTACTACCTCAATACACATGGAAACTAATTGTGATTAATTTTGATAGATGACAAACCACAAACCAATGAAAACTCCATGCAAAAAAGAAGCCTTACTGTAATTGGATAATATGCATTTAATCCTTCAAATTAAGAGTTCTTGATATTGGAGGCATCAGCTTGTGGAAAATATGGAAATACCAAGGACAACTATCAGTTTAACAAGCATGCATAGATATATCCATGTGCAATCATATAACACTTCTTAAAGGAGCTTTGGAAGATTCACAAGATGAATATGCCACACATGCGTTTCCGTAATTGAAGAATGCACATTTGATAATTTAAATATCAAATTGAGTAGTCTTACAATTGTAGGAGTCAGCATATAGAAAATATGCAAAGACCAAAGAGAATTAATTGCTTAATATGCACAAATAGAATATTTGGAGTGTAAATATAAAAACAATTCTAGCTACAACTAAAAACTTCTAGCTCAATAAATTATTCAGAGCTAAGAAAGCAGTGGAGTTCAATAAAAAAAAAAAGCAGGAAAGTATAAAGAAAGAATAAGGGCAACAAGAAACCTCTCCAGCTTTTACAGTTATGACATGCGGAGTAAATCCGAACCCTGCAGAGCCTACAAACAAGAAAGAAAATTAAACCATGTGAAGATTATTGTGCAGTAAACTACAGCCAAAAAAAACAAATCATTGTAATTGAGTTTTTGAAATTAAAACAATAAAATAAGATCCATGTACAGTTATATAACTTATGTTATATTTATGCATATATTATGTGGAAAACCTTCAAAATAAAAAGATGAAGTACAGACAGCAATCAAATAGTTCTGCTGTATCTGTATGCTAAACTGGACATAAACAATTTAAAACAATCGAGTCTATTTTGAAGTAGAAGTGTAGGTTGATTCTCCCAAAAAAAAAGAAGTGTAGGTTGTAACTGATACCAAACCTCATTGTCGTTAGAAAATATCATATATGCATGAATATAAGAGTTCAAGATCATTCCATAATCCTACAGTTAGTACAGTATACAATTATAATACAGCAATCAAGGGCATATATGTAATTTCAATAAAAGAATCTAAAGACATGGAACGGAACCCAGGTTCCAGCATATCCTTATAGGCTTTTTCTATTTCATAGAGTCACCCACGAATATATCACTCTCTTATTAAATAGAAAACGACCAGTTCATTTTCTGGCAGAGACCCAGATAATCATAATTAAGTAAAAATATAATGAAAATAAAACCCTCAGCAATAGGAATTAGTCAAAGCATTGTCAACTTTAGAAGTTAAAAACTTAAAACCCAACGGCTCAAACATTCAAATGCCTCTAGTTAAACACAGAAATTAAACAAAGCCAATATGATTCAAAGGGTTTACAGAGCCCATTACCCAAAGCTTCCAATTGATGCTTCTTTGTGGAACCAGGTGGTCTGCCTCTGGCTTTCTTGGTGGAAGTGGGTGAGGCAACGCCTCCCGAGGCAGGCGGAGGCGGCGGAGGAGAAAAGCCTCCACTGGACTGGGTAACAGGGGCAGACGGCGCTGAAGGTGACAGAGCCAATGCCATGGTGCCATCTGGCCCATACTTCCTGGGCCTCCCTCTCTTCCTCTTCATTGGCTCCGCACCCATGTTCATGTTAAGCCCAGAAGGCATAACAGCAACACCACCACCACCACCACCACCTGTTGAGCCGTCGCCGGCTGCCGGAGCTGAAACGGCGGCTCCGGCACCAGCGGCGGACTGGTAAGGTGGCGGTGAGGCGGAAGTGACGGGCTTGTAGATAGCATTCGTGCCAGAAGTGTAGTCCAATCGCATGGTCTGTATCGCTGCCTGTGACTGTGACTGTAGCGGACTCGCCTGCAGAAACGGCTCTCTACTCGTCATCACTCCAGTCTCAGATCCTGACATGTTTTCTTCTACTACTCACTCAAATCCCAGAAAATCAAACCCTGAAACACAATTTTCAAACAGAAATTGACCAGAATAAGTTTACCGTTTTCAGATCTTAACAATTTACCAACCATAATCCACAAAACAAAATCATCAAAAAAAAAATTAAAATATTTTGAAACAAATTTGTTATTCTTAAAAAAAAATAGAAAAAAAAATATTGTACTCTTGATTATTAACCACCGGTAAAACCAAAACCAAAAAAAAAAAAAGAAGAAGAAGATGATGCTAAAAATTCCAGCTAAGCTTATTCAGCAAAAGTATCCAAAGAATCTAAAACCCTAACCCTGACAACGAACCTGCCATCAATTCTACAGAAGTAGAATCCAGCCCCAGCTGGATTTACACAGCCAAAAGGAAACCCTAATAGCTCCGAGAATTACTCGCAAGACCAGCACAGAAATTACAGTCTATTTTTTTTTTCAAATTTCAGCACAGATCAAGCCAAGTATTTTAATATTAAAGCTTAAACCAAACAAAAATCAGCATTTCACACCAACGAACAGTTTATTTTCGGGAAAAAAAAAAAGTAATCTAATTTTTTTTTCCCGTAAATTCGCAGTAAAAGAATCATAAAAGAAAAAACAGTGAAAAATTAGGGAAAATCGGAAAATAACCACAAAAATACGATGAGCTTACAAATAATTTAGAAAAATTACGCCGACACGGAAATTCTAGGGTTCAGGAAGGAAAACGCAGAGGAGCTCCGAAGCCCTTTTTCTCTGAAACGCGAGCAAATCTGAATTATATTTTTAATTCTAATTTTTAATTTCTTTTTTATTTTTCTTTTTATATCGTGCCTTCGCCTCTACGGGGGCTTTGGTAAAAGACAAAAGCCCTGATTTGCAATTTTTCTTTTCCCTAAAGAAATATATTAATATTTTAATCGCATTTACTCCAACGTCTTCCTTTGGGTCCACGACAAATCGAGTGTGCTCTTATACTACTCGCCTTTTAGGATTTTAAAATAATTAAAATATTGATTTATTGTCCACGTGGCCCTCCAAAACAAGCGAGTATATTCCATTTGCTGCCCTCGACCGCTTTGCATAATTTTTTTGTCAATTTTGTGTTTGGAGCTTTCTCCCTCTAATCTGCAATTAGAGATGTACTGTAATTAGACTGAAATTAAGTAAAGATATGCTTTTTAAAATGGGGATAAACCAGGGGCGGAACCATGTGTAGACTTATCTCCAGTAAGGAGGGCTTAAGCCCCCCCTAGTTTTTGGCCCAAAAAAAAAAACCTACATATAGTTTACATTAAAAAAAAAAAAAAACTAGTCCTAAACTCTAAGTCGTTTTCCTCCCATTCTCCCAACTCTAAGTCCCAAGCGGACTCTTCCGGGCGACTCACCGAGACACGAGCCGGGGCTGCTTGGCTGATTTGGTTGATTCAGTGGTTCACGACTTCAAAGGATCATCAAGACCGATAAACCATATGGTTTAGCTAATCCCAGTAAAAAGCATTTGTTGGTGGTTTGGCTATGGGTGGTTGGGCGATGGAGGTAGATAAGCAATGAGGGAAATGTACACTTAATTTGACTTAATTTGACTTGATAACTACTTGTACATTTAAATAGTTGTAATCCACAATTCCACACCCATCTAAATCACACTTGGCTTGGCATCCAATGCAAACATCCCTTCGGTCTATGACTCATTATCTTACTTCAGTGTCCAAAAAGAATTCATTTGCACCTCATGACACCCATGACCCATCCTAGAACTTGAGTCCTTTTTTTCTCTCACTTAACTAATAATTGGAAGAGTATTTGATGAAAATGATAGCTAGGTTAAAATTAGTGTCCATAAGTAGGCTTTGCTAGGGTTTCGAGCGGAGAGAATGCGACAACAACTCTACTTTTAGACGATCGTTCGTCAAGCACCTTGACATGTGATGTGAGTTCTTTAATTGCGGAGAGAGCTATTCGAGCAAGTCATGCTCAATATTTCTCATTGTCACTACTTCTTCTTTGTTCTTGGGTGCAGTGCATATCTACTTTTGATTTAGCTAGTTGGATGGTGGCGTTGTGTACTTGTGTAGGTATATTGTAGCCAGATTTGGGGCCTGGGTTGAGCTTGGCATTACGATGGTTTGTCCATCTCTCATCGTATGTGGTCGTTCGCTTACTGGGCTTGGGTTACGTCCAATCTATTTGGGCTTGGCAGCTGTGTTGTTTTGGTGTATTGGGTTTGGCTTGTTACGGCTCTACTTATATAGCGATGGATTGCTGGTTTTTCAGTGGTTTCCAAGATGACACTAGTGGTTTTTCGGGAGGCTATTTGTCTATTCTTTGTTGGTGTTTAGCTTGTAGTCTAGATCAGGTATGGTATTGGATCTTAAATCGAGGTTGGGTATGGTATTGGATCTTAAATCGAGGTTGGGTATGGTATTGGATTCGAGTCCAATACATATATTGAATTTGGGTCTGGTCCGGATTTTTAATTGTTTGCTTGCCTAATTTGGACCTCCATCACATTAAAGTATTTAAAACTATCTCCTTCATGGACAAAAAATATGCATACCTCCCGAGTTGTTCTAGTGAAGGATTAAAATATCAGTCATGGAAGATATATTGGGAGTTAAAAAAAAATATCGGTAGATATATCGTATATCTAGGAAATATCAGAGATTTTAAAGAAAAATGTTATGCAAAATTTATTAAAAGATTCAACGATACATAGGATAAATGACAACTCCATCTAGATACAACAAGGCCCGGTTTGGTTCACAGCAAGGAAAGGAAAATAAATCAATTCCTTGCTCTTTCCATAGGCATGGGAACCTGAAATTTAGTTTTCCTTTTAAGTGTTTGGTAACAATAAGGAAAACAATCAATAAATAATAATATATAAAATAAAATTAATATTTATAATTTCATAAATAGTTATTTTAATCATAAAAATAATGTAATTAATGCTAAAGTAGTGCAATAAATACAGGAAAGTAAGCAAGGAAAATCGTTCCCTTGGATTATGGAAGGGAACCAATTTCCCTCATATTTTCACTTCCTTTAGGAAAGTAATTCCTTTCATTTTGCATTCCAAACATGGAAAATGATTGAGTTTCCTTTCCGAAATCCTCAATTTTGCGAACCAAACGAGATCCAAGAGTATGATTCTAAATTTTTGTTTCTTAATTTTCTTTGTTCATTTATGAACATTTATTGGCCAATTCATTGAACTCAATAACTTAATTGGAGAGAAATTCCACAATTACCCATACTCAAACTAGAAACATTACAAAAGTTTGTAAAAAAAAAATAGAAATGCCTAGAAAATGATATGGTGAACAACTTAGAATCATCGCGGTTCCAATGACGATTTAAAAACCTCATATCAGATTAGATCATGATTCAAATTAGATCGTGAACTAAACAAGACGATCATTTGACGACATTTAATCAATGATTGACTCACTAAATTACAGGACAGACTTCACTAGTCGGAGCTTAAACCTTGAAAAATTGATGCAACCTAGCCTGAAAAGTCAACGACTTGTTAAGTTTATGGAATTCAGGCTGATTTTGTTTTTTGAAATATATCAGAATATATTGGGATATGTAGAAAAATTTCAGTAAATATCAGAGATATTTGACGATGTCGGAGATATTTCGAGGATGTTGAGAGATATGAAAAGTTATCTTTGTAAGATATACCGGCATATGGGCAGATATGTCGACAATCCTTGGTTCTAGTAGATGGAGAATTCAAATCTTTTCTGCTATGCTTTTACTTCACATATAATTTGGAGTATTCCTTCCCCAAGATCTTAATCCTAGGTTATCAACCTTTGGGATAATCAAGAATCGATTTCTGACATTAACGTGAGACTCTTGCCCATTCTATTACCCGTATGTGTTGGTAAACACTAGAGAATGCATGATTTGGAATCAATTCATTTATTCTCATTCTCATTCTAAGTAAATAAACATGTTATAAATGTTAATGCTCTTGTCATTGATTTCTTGTGTACAAATATGGATGGATTGTTGTTAGCTCAAAACAGAATATATTAATAAATTTAAAATAAAAGTAAAAAATATATAAAAAAAAGACCACTACTCTCCTTCCTCCTCTCAATGTTCTCACAACACAGTTAAAAACACATGCCTTTGAGGAAGAAAATGTAGAGATTAGGGAGAGACCTCCTAAAACTACCTTGGCGGACTGACACTACCATCGAGTCCAACGATCTCCGATATGCAAGCGCCTAGTCTCTCATGCACTGTCTGTGTTGTGATTGTGATTCTAGATTATGGAGATGGGTTCTTAAGTACTATTTGTGATCTTGTAATCCTAGAAAGGGATCTTCAATGCAATCACTAATAGGATTTTGGGGTTTGCTTCAATCTGGTATGTGATCATCATCATTAAAAGCTACAGATTTCTCCTTCACTAAATTTTTCTTCATCTCAGAATTTTCATACGATCTACACTTGGGATTAAACCCATAAGATTGATGGTATTCTATACGATCTACATTTGGTTTGACAATTTTACCTCTATTTTTTTTATGGTGAAGTGGATAGAGGTACCAAAATGGGTAACAATGCATAAATTCAGGTACCACTAGGGTAGTTTTGAAAAAGGTAATTCTCATGAATGGTACCTGAACTATATATTCATCTTATCGACGATACTTAAACTTTATTTTTTTTTGTCACAAACAATACCTGAACTTTCGATTTCATCTAAAGTGGTAGATTAGGCCCGAAACATATAAGAAATGGAAAGTTAGGAATGTGAGGGTTAGGTTCAAACAACTCCCATTAGACCAGGAGTTGTTGAAGAAAGTGACGACTACGTCGAAATCAATGGATTATTATAATGATTTTTGTATCGATGAAGATGGGCAGTCAGACCCGTACCTGATATGGGGTTGAAGAGGCGGTTGACTCGGGCCCAAAATTTTGGAGAGCAAAAAAAAAAGTTATACCATTTTTATGTGTGTATGTGTGTATATATACTATATGCTATATATATATATTACACTATATTATAAAAATATATATATGTATAATATATAATTTTTTTTTAGGAAAACATGTGAGTTTAGGATGTTTAAAAATAAGCATGATCAGTTGTGTAAGTTTCGATTGTGGTTTTACTTTCTTTTTTCATGGGTTATTCTTGAGCTAGATTGGATTTATTGGTCTCAATGGCAATACTTGCCGAAATTTGTCTGTTGGTTGTTGATAGCAGTGATGCACGGTGTATGTATTGTTCTAGATTTCGAATCATCGATTATAGTTCTAGGTTTAGACTCATCGATTATGCCACTTGTGTGGTATGTACTGCTCATTTTTAGGATGTTCATATTAATGATTGTAATCCTCTATTGATTAATAAAGTTTTTGCTTGTTTCAAAAACAAAAACAAAAAATTATTAATTTCTAATGGAATCTAAAATAACTTGATTAATGTTAAATCAAACACAAATTACATACCAATTTTGAAATACAAACATGATTTGCATATTAATGCTAATCCATATATAGTGATTCGTAAAGGTTTACAAAACTTTTGCTGGTTTACACTTTGCTTTTGAACTCAAATTTATAAAAATAATTTCAGTATTATCGAATTATGAAGTTCAGAAATGCATAGATTGAGGTTGGGAATTGTATATATTCTGTCAAGAGCTAGGCATATATACCCTCATCTTGTATCCCTTGGTTTAATTTTCTCTAATATCCTAATTATATTTTTCTTTTGAATTTTTTTTTGAACAAATCCTTTTGAATTTTTCAAATCATCGATCAATCAAACATCTATGCTTTTCTTTTTCTTCATACCAATTTATCACTCTTAAATTCACAATAAAAAGTCAAAGAAATCTCAGGCTTACTTTTCACCAACCACGTACCGGCCCAGCTATAAATTGCTTCTCATGTGACAATTAATAAAAAGTTGAAAACTAAGAACTAGTTATCGTTGCCCAAAGTTAAAGGTCATGTAATTTATTACAAATTGAATCTAGTTCAATCTGAAAAAGCTAAGCAGAGGGGAATGAAGAAGATCCTGACTAACATCTGTAAGACTTGATATGGATATATCAATATTCATTTATGATTGATTATGATAACTAAGTTGCCTTAGTTCCAGAATAAGCAAAGAACGTTCCTAGTGTTCATCAATATCATAATCTATTCCTAATGATGTCATGACCAATTAATTAAGGTTATTTACCTATTAATGTTAACGTATCTGTATATGGTAAAGGAAATAGCTAGGCCTAAATACGATAGGATTAGGAAACTTTTATGAGAGATACCTAGTCCACAATTGCCTATAAATAAGACTTTAATCCCTACTTAGGGAACTGCACAAAGAGTTTGGTTTCATACTTTCATCTAACCTTTTTTAATAAAATAATTTTAAATGGTTCTTGTGGTAAAAGAAATAAAAATAGAAAAACATATATATGAAAGAAAAAATAATTAAAGAAGTGGGTGACAAATAAATTTTTATGTTCTTTCTCTCATCACCAATAACGCGTGCAGCCCACGAGTATAAATCTTATAAAGTGTCAACATGGACTTTAGCTTGTAAAAAGCTTTAAAAATTCTAAGTTGTGGTATTTTACTATTTTATAGGTTAAGGTTTAGGGTTTGGAGACTAATATATATACCTCGATCTTGTGATTTTTCCCTAGTAACTGAACGAGTATACATATGTGGCGCATGTAGTGTATAAGTCATGCTACAAGATTACATGAATATAGATTGAATCATGTAAACATAAAATGAGGGAATTTATATGCCATGTTTCTCTCATGATGGTGATTATTGGCATGACATATATATATTGAGGCTTTTATCAGAAACAATACCTGATATTTGGACTTTTCGTCACTTCAGTACATGACATACGAAAACTATCACATTAGTACGGTAGACAAACCCTTTTAAGTGATGAATTTTTTATTTTTTTGATCAAGGGAGTAAATCCATCACTAGTCAATTTATTGTCAAAAATAAGTGCATATTAAAAAGAAAAAAGAAGAGGAAGAAAAGAAAAAAGAGTAAATAAATAATTGTAACCAAAAAAAGAAAAAGAAAAAGAGTAAATAATGCCCAAATTATAACAAAAGAAGCAGAAAGGCAACAAGGCAATCTAAAAGGCATGGCTTGCGTTGCGTCTTGGCATCCTCTGTTCCTGCGACCTCGCACATGCCATTTCACAGCAACCTCGAACAACACAGGTCAAGCTTTCAGCTCAGCTCCACCACCCACTTCCTAACTAATCTCCATTTTTGATGCTCCCATTCACAGCACAAAGTTAATTAATCACCTATTGCTTCTCTTTCTTTAGGCACCGCCACATGTAGAAAGAGCTATCTGCAATGCTGCAACAACAAAGAGCAGGAACCAGAACCAGAACAAGTACGAAAACCAGGGTATGCCACCTATATATAAAGCATACTTCATTCTGGAAACACATAGCAATCGTTCATATTCATATATTGTTTTTGCTTGATTTCCAGTTTTGGCTTGCAATGTCAAGCCAAGAGAAGACAAGTTTTGCTTGGGACGACTTTTGCTGCATTTTCTTTTCCGGATATTATTTCAAATATGGCATTGGCAGAGAATGATAATATAGGTAATTATCAATGTGTCAGTAGCATTTTGATTTTTTCGTACTTTGGAGTTGGACTAATGATTTATGTTGCAGAGGGTTTTCGTGTTTTCACCGATGATGTCAACAAATTCCAGATATCAATTCCCCTAGGTGAATACCCACTGTGAATTGGCATGTACTAATACAAAATAGATTAACTGGAATCTTATTAATGCTCTGATGAATTTCGGGCTTGTATACTGATGAATGCTTTGGTCTTCGTTTATGGAGACTGGCAAGTAGGTGCAGGAGAACCAAATGGGTTTAAATCAGTTACTGCGTTCTACCCGGAAGAGGGTTTTAGCTCAGGTGGGTATTCATTCTCTCTATTATCTCAATCTCAATCTTATGGTTCTTACTTTTAACATAAGTAGCATTGTGTATTAATTTGGTTGTATTCATTGACAATGTTATTGCGTTCATTATAATTGCTTCATGCTTCAGTTAGTGTTGTGATCACGGGGCTTGGTCCGGATTTTACAAAGATGGAATCCTTTGGCAAAGTTGAGGCCTTTGCTGAGACTCTGGTAGGCTCTTAAATATTGCACCTTATTGTGTTGGCTAGTTTCCATGGGAAGTGAAAAGGGGATTAGCTTGCTAATATACTCCTCTATGTCACAGGTTAGTGGACTAGACAGGAGCTGGCAAAGGCCAGCAGGAGTTGCAGCAAAGCTCATAGATTGCAAATCATCTAAAGGGATTTACTACATCGAGTATTCGCTTCAAAAACCTGGTGAAAGTTGCAAGCACCTCTTTTCAGCTCTTGGGATGGCGAACAACGGCTGGTACAACAGACTATATACTGTCACCGGCCAGGTACGGTTTCCACGACTGACATTGTTCTATACAACCACTCCTACATTAAATGCTTAGTGCTAGAGAGATTGTGTACAACACTTGGTACTTTCGGATTCATTCGTTCTTATTAACGTTAGCAGTAAGACATACAAAGATTGAATGTTGACAGTGAGATATTTTTCTGCAGTTTGTAGAGGAAGAATCAGATAAATACAGTTCCAAAATTGAGAAGGTCAGATTAACTTGAGATTTTCTATATGATTCTTGACAAGGAAGGTTCCCTCATAATAATATAATGCATGCATAGACTATAGAAGGATAATGATCATCTACAGAAAATTCAATCAATGTTTTATTTGGGTTTGCAGGCTGTAAAATCCTTCAAGTTCATATGACAAACAACCACCAGGGCTCCGGCAGAGTTTGAACTTTGAACTATGGTTTACCAATTTTGGTTGGGTCAGTTGGACTCGATATTTTGTCGTAATCTAATGTGATACATTTGAATCAAGCAGCTGCCAAGAGAGGATTATGCAGATCGTGTAAGTAACCACAGATTTGTGTAGATAATCTTGCAGCACCTTCAAAAAGTTGGAAATGTAGTAATTTTTGTTATGAATATATGCATTTGGAAGAGCTCGTGCTGTTTAACTGCCGACTGCTAAAAATACCAGTAGGGAGTTTACGTTGAAGTGTTGAACTTCTCTACATTTCGTTTGAGCCTCAAACGTTCCATTTTTTATTGTACTAAACATTCCATAACTGTAGTATTTTATGTGTAACGATCTTGATCCCACGACAAGTGCTGATCCATATGCAGTACACTGATTGAGCAGAGTTTACAACAAGAAGCATACCGTGCTATCTAGCATTCCATGCCTGTGATACAAGGCTCATTCTACTTGTGTCATAATCGGCCGTGCAAAAGTGGTGTTACAGCGGCACAAGGAGCAGCTTTGGCAACCTCTATGCCCGCCAAGGCTGACAGAAAGGCAGCCTGAAAGCTAAGGATAAAGGTACCATAATCAATCTACAAAATTGAACTACAAATGGAGTACTCAGAGAAAATAAAATCATTGCTTACTATATATATATATATATATTCAAGGTGACCTAATGAAACTATTCTGCACCTGCCTTCTCATTTCGCACATAGTTGGCCAAGGCAAATGCAAGTGAACTTAGGTCTAGTTGTAAGCCATAATTGGGTTCCTCCATCTGCAAGAGCTGTGAGACACTTTCTTTTTCTTAGGGCTGGTGCACCATTAGTCTCATATCCGAGATCAGCATCACTATGGTCCTTCAATGGACTACTATGACTAGGAGAAATTCCCAGAATCCACCCCAAACAACGCTTCTCACTTCTACGGTTCTACCACCTTGTGCGCAACCTTCCTCCAATCATCATCACTCTAATGCATGAGGGCTTCTAAAAGATGCATAGTATCTGCATCTGCTCAACCACTTTTCATCTTTTCATTGATCTCAAATCCCTTGAATTCTGAAGCGATACCTCTGATAGTTTCTACGTCCGAACATAGCACCTTGAACAAACCATAATGTCATACTGGTTCCAACAAGATTCGTAAGACCGGTTGCAGGATACCACAGTAAGATAACATGTGTGTTCATGTACAAATTCAGAAGTTCGGAGAGAATTCAGGGTATGAATTCACAATTTCCACGGATATGTTCCAGCGATGTAAACAGGAACACTGAAACTCATGCTGTGTGCAAGCCAATTATTATGAATACTCTTTTACATGGTGGTATTTCTTGTTCACCAATTGTCATACCATTATCTAAACTTGTTAACGTATAAGTTCTAGCATTCAAAACCCTAAACAAAGTGATAAATTAAGAAATAAAGAAATAGCATTTCAAGGTAAAGCAGACAAAGAATCGCGTCTGACAAAACTCACCCAAAGAGAAGACACAAAGTAAAGCAAATGTTTCTAATAGTATTAAACCACAAATAAACTACGCATCCTTCAAACCAGAAAGTTCAATAGACAAGTCTTGCAGTCCACAAATGAATAGAATATGCCTGAAGCTTCTCTCCTTTTGAAGCCAGGCACTCAAAATTATACAGATTACACATGTTTCAGTTTTGAAAGAAAATCCTAGCACTATTATGCACAAACGCAATGAACTTGCAAATATGATGGACCCACCAAGGGACCGATACCACACCAGAGATATACACCTAAATGCTGAGACAAGACTAAAAGAATCATTTGTTGACTCTAATGTGAGCTTTTACCAAGTTTTATTACTACATGGCTGCTAGAAACCCGATTCCAGCACCCACGCATCCACAACTCGCTACTTGTCTTAAGTAACGACAGTAATAATGGTTTAGATACGGTGAGGAAGCATCCTCAAAAGAATAGCAGCCTTCCTTCTCTGCTATCTGGAGTGACTCTGACATTTGAGTTCTCTGGTGTGCATGACTATGAATGACCTGCAGAAAATAAATGCAAGTACAAGACAAACAAGTGAAATTAGGGACGCCACATCTTGCATTCATAAATCAAATTTAAACTGAAAACAAATCCAGATCAACACAAGATGTGAAAAAGCAAAAAAAAAAAATGCATTATATTGAGGGATCGATACTGCAATCCAGCATACAAACAAAATGCTTCCAGAGGAGACCATTACTTATATATTCATTGGATAAGCACTGGAAGAAAAGGAGGGCTACTACTGGATAAGGCAAATTATAACAACTTAATATAGTAATGGAGTTTACAAATTCAAAATAAAACAAACTAGTAATCATCCCACTAAATTAATTTAGAGGCTGATCTCCAACCTAGACTAATAGCAAGTACCATAGTTTTCGAGCAATGTAATCTCAGACTTTTGTTGCCACAACTTCAGATGGAACCATTTCGGACCTTTATATAGTTATTGATACAAGAAACCACATTGACCTCAGCCGGCCATCAAAGACCCCAAAAAAGTACAGAGAATATAATTAATTCAGTTACCCTCCTATTGAAAGGAATATAATAAAAGTTTTCAGTGCCATAGCTTAACATTGTACATCTAAAAGCAGTTGACCAAATAACTTTACCTCTAGAATGCAAAATAAGAAATTGCAAGGCTAGATCTGAAGTCCACCACCTTAGTAGCAGTTCTGCTGCTCTTAGTCCTGCTGCAATTTAAGCATACCTGTGAAAAAGACAAAAACAAAAAAACAAAACATAACAATCTCATTCTCATACCATCATCTGGACTCTAGTCGCAGTCTCTTCAGACACATTTTTCTTTCACTATAATATAATACCCTATTACGTGGATAAAACCTCAACCAATCCCTCACCCATTTTGTCAGAATCACTACCCACATATATTGAGGAGAAAAAGGATAAACTAGGAAAAGTGGTTGTACTGCAAGACTTGCTGTCATACCTGATAAAAAGCTACAAAGCTGCCTTCACGTTTCTATCAGAAGACCTGGACAGGAAGACAGCTATTCATTTGATAAAGTTCAGCTGATTCTCATATATTTTTCTATTCCATAAATTCAGAATCTAGAAATCCAAGACTTCCAAAAAAAAACAAGAGCCTAATTCCTTGCTATATTGAATTACTCTTTCCTTGCTAAATATAGAAATCAGCCTATTAATGTTTACTGTGGACAGGATGAGCATTGTAGGAAAAACAAAAAACAAAACAAAACAAAAGTGACAAATACAACTACACATCATAATCTGTCATCCTCTTACCGTATGATCGAGGCAGAGTGGCCAAGCCTCAGATTATTTTGATTTCAAATAAACTATGTACTAGACTAGGTGAATGTTCAGTGAACAAAGTTTCACAATAATTCTGAACAGATAAAAACAAAATTTCAGGACACAGTGTACCTGTGGAATATGGTACTTGAATTGTAGGGACTGCTGTAGTTGTTACTGCATTAACACTGGGTCCACCAAATTGGATTATCTGTTGAGCAGGCATTGCATATCTTTGCACTGCTGGATAACCCTGACCACCGGGAATGGTTTGACCCAGTTGTGCATAGGAGTAAAGAGTATTAACTGTCCCTGGAACTCCATATATCTGAAGATATTGCTGACCCGCGTAAGAATTGGGAGCACCCTACCAGAAAAATAACGATGCAAAGTTAGGGAGCAAGTCAGCATTAATTTAAAAGAAAACGAAAGAAAAAAAAAACTTTACATCCTCACTCATAAAATAAAAACATATCATCAAACTTATGACAGATAAATCCTCAGCCTGATAATGCAATAGTTTATTACCTGTGAATAAACGTATTCGGGTCCATAAGTTGCATACCTGCTCAGAGAAAACAACCATCACTATTTATAATTTATTAAACATTATACAGAAAGAACTTGGATTAGTTAATGTCCATCTTCATGAGAAATGAAAATACAGTTATATCCATGAGATTGTAAGGAAATACATAACACCAGCACCAGTAGTAATCTATTTTGAACAATGCAAGATCCAAGATTTTGAACTAAAGCTGAAATGGCTTCTACACATTGAGCAATCTACTGTATGAGATCGATCAACAAAATGGTGAGAATAAAAAACTATTTCTTGGTCCTAATTAAACAACACATCCTAAGTCTGCTTGATCATTAAACATATTTCAGAGTAGCTCCTTATAAACAACTTTTTCATTGCCTCAAATTACCAATCACACCATGTCACATCATTGTAGTTTAAATAATAAAAAAAAACCCATAATTCTAAAGGAGAATAATTTTCCTTATTCAATCTACGTGACAGTGAATTTTGTGATACAAATGTTCCACACAAGAAAGCAAGGAAGAGAAAATAGTTGCAGAGAAGTACCAAAATTAATTGAGATGGTTTCTCATCAGTCATTCCATGGTCAGCCAAATTAATATTCAAAGTTGACAACATATATACAGAATAAGAGGACAATCAACTAATAGTACAAAACTAGACATTAATTCTGTGGCTATCACCTATTCCTTTAAAGTTTGATTACAACAGCTGAGGCTTTAAGATCGCATAAGCACATGTGATGCAGTAGCTACAGCTTTGTTAGAAATGAAACAACCTCTTCAAAAGTCCCAAGACTAAGCTCATTGGTTCAAGAGAAGTTCCAAAGATTAACCTCATTAGCCAACTTTGATCAAAAGAGAAGTGTCCATAGTAGATTAAGAGTGGATCAACAAAAATTCATAAATAAACATGAATCAAGAGTCAATCTAAGAGTGAAGTCTTATTAAAAGTACTTATTTGGGTCTGCTGCTATTAAGAATCTTGGGAAGATACAATGCCATTAAGGGTCTCTTGTTATTTTACTTAATGAGTCTTTTAATAATCTAACAATACATTAGTATTTTAAAACTCTTTTGAGGATGTATTAGAAGCCTAAAATAAGGTTATGACTTGCAAGCCAAATCAGATGCATATATTAAGTGTTAGTGAAGGCTCGGTGCCTTGGTATCTCCTCTACCTTCTCCTCCCTCTTCCTTTTACATCCTCCCCATATATTGATTTCTTTAGAACTAGAGCAGCCATTAACCACTTTTGTTCTCTAGATCTATTCTATCCCTTAAAATATTTCTCACTTAAGTCCACTATAATCTTAGGAAACACTCATATTCTGGTGCATCAACATCGGAGAAATGACATGCTTAGATGAGATAAACATACCTAAAAGTATATATTTAAAAAAAAAAATAACAACGTAAGTCCGCAACAATCACATAATCCTATAAGTTTGCAGTGTGATTTATCAAATGGTAACAAAAATATTAAAACATGTCAGCAGAGCAAAAACATTTAAGTATCAATGAATGGGAAAGAAACAATAAGATCCAGTTTTTAATTGTTCTAACCGTCTCATTTCTACAAAACAAAACCCAAAAAATTGTTCTTTAGCTGAGTGGACTCGGTATTGCAGTGTCCAGAATATCTAATCAAGAATATTCTCTAAGAGTGCCACTCACCCATAAGGAGGAAACATCATCCCTTGTTGATAGTTATACGGAAGAGGTTGCTGGTAGCCATATGCTCCAATGTAAGCTCCACGAGTAGCTTGCATGCTTCCAATGTATGGAGAAGCTGCTGTTGGACGCCCTGCAAGAAACAAAATGCAAAGACAACTATTTAAACTTTGGCACTTAGCTAGAAACTTGACTACTATGGACAAATGTGCAACAAAGGTTGAAAATGAAGAGGGTTGACATCAATCACAAACATAGTTCTATTTTCTCCAACTCCATGATTCATTCTTCTGATTAAAACGAATTCAAGGTGGCACAAAGGGTAAGAAATTGATAGCACAATCATCAACCACACAATGAAGTACATGCAAGAATTGGGCTTGGAATGGGGAACTAAGAAGAGAGAGTTTTGCAAGAGTCTCTATGAGACTAAGAAGTCCAAGACTAAGATTCTTGATGACTGATAGCACACTCCATCAAGCACACAGTGAAGTAGAGACCAGTCATACCATAAGTCATAGGTGGCCTAGAGCGCCGAAGTGAAGCCAGATTACAATTTGCCCGCCGGCCATCAATAATTGGACTTGGATCAGCACATGCCCTTGCAGCGGCCTCTGGTTCCTGGAAAGTTACCTAAAATCCTCCAGGTAAACACAAACTACAAGTCATTCATCAAATACCAGTAAACCCAAACCCACTAATTATCAGTAGAGTACAACTACATCATCAACTAGTGATTTTGGAATGAGAATGAAAGTGAAAGACTATACCCACAAACCCATAAACCGAAAAGAGAACAAGGGTGTGGGTATACTCACAAAACCATAGCCTTTGGATCGGCCGGTGTTCTTATCAGTAATAACAACGGCCTCATGAATCTGCCCAAATTGCTCGAAATAGCGTCCCATGGTTTGGCTCTGTGTTTCCCAGGCGAGTCCGCCGACAAAGAGCTTGGTGTAAGTGGTGTCACCAAAGGGGGAGTTGATGAACTGAAATCCTGAAGCACCAGAACTGGAACTCGAGACGGAATTCCGACCCGGAAGCGCCATATACGAATCAAGAAAGAAGAACCCAGATAGCGGCGATACAGAGGAAGAAAGCAAAGTATGAGAGACTGCTACAAATAATACAAGTGGTTCATGGAAAGGAAAGGGTTTTGGTCGACGGGCGTCATCATTTCATTACAATAAGTGAGAATTTTAATTGGTTGAAAAGAAGGAAAGCAAAGTATGAGACTTTTTTAGGTGAAAGAAAAAGTATGAGACTTTGATCAAAAAAAAGAAAAAGTATGAGACTTCAGATTAGAATTCTACTCCTAACCGGACCAAAAAAAATGAAAAACCCTACAACCCCTCAAACCACCTCCTTGGGCAAAGTTCCAAATATCTCGAAGTTGCCGATGGATCCGAGTACAATAAGTGAAAGCCAAAATCACTAAGCCAACAAGATGCCTTAAAGAAGGAATGGTTGTAAATTAGCTTGATACAATTTGAGTTCAGCTTATTTTTGGTTTGTATGAATCGTGTCGTAAGAGAAACGAGCTGAACTTCAACTCAATTCGATAGGAAAAACTGTTAAGTTTGAATTCTAGTATATTCGGCTTGTAAAGCTTATACACAACTTAATTGTATGTCTTTATAAACCCACTTGAATACTTAAAATATTAAAAATTTAACTAGATAAAATATATTTTTCCTTTAGATACTTTTAAAAATCAAGTGTTACTATTTATTTTGAGCATATAATTTCAAACATTAATTGTTAATGCTTTTGTACGTTTTTTTTTCTTCATAATTATATTTATTTGAAATTTTCTAAATTTTGACATATTTCTTAAATTCACTTAAGATCGAGTCAAATTGAACTTAATAATAATAGTTTCTTAAAAATATTACAATTATTTTCAAAAATAAATTCTAAAACGAATGTGTAAAATAAAACTTACTTCGAACGCGGATGGGGGGAGGGAATTTTACATTGGACGCTTTTATCAACTCAATCAATAGTTGTAGTTATCATAATTACTTCTTTTATGGCCTTAATAGCACCCTCTCGACGACAAATAGGGTGCCACGTACATCATTCTGAATGTGCATTCTTAATTATGATCTAGCTAGTAATGCTCATAGTCTTAATTATCTCAATTAGCCTCCCACTAATTAATTATCTATTGTCCTTAATACTGATCCCACTTGCCTATAAATTCGTGGGGGGGGGTTTTGGGGGTGGTTGTGGGGGTGGTGGGCTCATCTAAATTAAAAAAAAAAACTTGCCTATAAAATTCCACCGTTTGAAATACTGTTTTTCACTTTTTTGTCATACACATAATTGCTTCTTCACATATTACTGATATTAGACATTTCTCAAACCCAGCAGGGTACGTATGCTATATCTTCATTACTGATCTTAGTTTTCGATCTTGTGCTCATATATAATTGCCCTGTGTTTATTAATACGTACTGGACTACTTGCTTAATTACTGTACTAATTAATCTTCGCCGTATCATTTCAGGGGGTTGAATCTGAGTTTGCTTACCATCATGAGGACCATACTACTCCTTCTCATATGTGTTGTTGGTTTTGTGCTGATGTTGGCACCTCTTCAAGCAGATGCGAAACGGTTCGTTTCTCACGAGCGTCACTTGGCTCAAGTTAAGAATGATCCTAATCTGGGTGCAGAAGATAACTCCAAATCTCAGTCTGCTCCGACCACAAACCAGGGTAGCAGCAACGGTCCTGATAATGATGATGATGATGATGATGATACGGAGGAGAGTTATTCACACCACCAGGATAGCAGTTATGACGACCATAGATATTATGTTGGAAATAAGGATTACTATAGGCCTCATACAGTGTCGAAGCCAGCCGACTAACCTGACCGGAGATTTCTGGAATTAATTAACTACAGAGATTTCCGAAGGGGTTAGCTAGGACTCTGTCCCTGCTTCCATGAATTATCAACCGATCCATCATCTATGTAGAGCCTTCATGAATCAAGGATGTTGTGTACATATATTAAATATGTTTAGCCTTTTTTTTTCTTTTTCTTCAAGTAATTAATAAAGTGGAACTCAATAACATGTCGCCAAATATTTAATTTAATTACAAGGCACATATGTTTGATCAGTAGGATGGTGATTAGTTTTCACTATAAGTATGTATATATATATATATATATATATATACATGTTTCTTCACTACATAGGACTATGCACTTTTAAAGTACATATATAGTACGTTCTAATGCAAATCATCAGACCAGATCATTTAAACAGATCTGACAGCTGACATTAGAACTATATATATACACAGTATATATTTGAATTATATCATCACTATCATGTAAACCTATCTTTTGTACAATAATTAATATAATAAAACCGGCTAGCTAGAATGTTTTGTGATTGTGCCATTGTGTTTTTTTTTGTTTTCCAATATGCTTTATTGTTATATATATAAATATAATTTTTCTTTATTACGGAATTCTGTATTTTTAAAATTTGTAGAGTTCCCATGTCAACAGTCAGATATGATTAAATAATTTGATCTGACTACTGGCATTAGAACTCTGCAATCTCTTTTAATATATATAATTTATACGGTGCAGAGTTTTGATCTTAACCATCAAATCAAATAATTTAAATGGATCTGGCGGCTGAGATCAAAACTCTTCACCTTATAAAGTAAGAACTTCTTTACCTGAGAATCATTATATATAAAAATATAAATAAAGATATAAATTCAAAACTAGCTAAAATAGAGAACATTAGTGTAAATGTATTTTCAATATGACTAGTCAAAATAACTTTTTATCTACTAGCTAAAATTTGGTTAAACAATAGCTAACATTGCTAAAAATACTCTAATTCGGTACTTAGAGATGCATTAGGGTCCAATCATGCATGTATAAGAAAGTACTCCATTATTTGAAACATTCATTCTTTGTTTTAACTGTTTTAACATTCTTTTTCAGTCTAGTTTGTAGGAAAAGGCTGAAGTACGGTTTAAAGAATGTAGAAGCTAAGGGTTGTGCATGCATGTATGAGTGACACAAGGAAGTATAGTGGTTCACCTCCCCCTTGAATGGAGGTTACGTCCACTTAAGTAATTCACTTAGTGTAACTACATATATGTCCATGTAATGGGATAGCTAGTCTGAACATGGATCAGGGGAGGAGATATCCTTTAATTTCTAGGTAAGGAGTCCCTTTCATAGATATGGGAGCCTCCTCACAATTACATGTACACTTCCCATGTGAGATGTTAATGTGATATTTGTTGTATCGCGAAGGCTTTTGGCGAGCATGAGAGGGACGTCTCCAGGCGAGGTCTTGGTAAGCTTTCACCATGGCGAGATAGCTCGAGTGTCGGGCTAGGTACTGCATGTCATGACTAGGGTCCTACATGTCATATGGGCCCACTAGGAGTGTATTGATTATGTTTGGTGATATGTAATATATGTAGTATGAACAAGTTTTCTAAGTCTCCGAGTAAGAGAGTCTTCTTGGTTGGAGAGTTGAAATGTTGATGTTGTCAAGCATAAGTGACATACGGGCAATATCCTAGCCATACGAGTCCCTTAAGTTCTCAAGGAAGAAGACTTGTGACAAGCCTCAACAAGTATGCATGTCAAGTCCATATCAAAAGGAGAAACGATCAAGTTGTACAGGGTTCCTTCTAAATAAAGAAAAAAGAATACGAAGTATATATGAGGCAAGTATGAATAGTACGAGGCAATCAAATTGTGACGTATGAGTCAAGTGTCCAAAATTGTACAAGTAATATTTTCAAGGATATATGAAGTGTATGTTGCATGATGATGTTTGTATGAAAATAATGTCGAGTATGCAGGAGCAATGTGTGATAGATGTATCAAAGTGCACATGTGATGGGTGTGGATTTATGCTCTTGAAAAACATCAAATTTCAATGTAGTAGAAGATGGTAAGTACAGATAAGTTAAACGGGGAAGTGCTTTAATTATGCCTTAAACAATAAAACTAGATTTGTCACTAATCTAGAATTTCAATAATAAGAAATATATACTAAGGAACTACCACAAGAGTACAAATGAAATAGATAAAATTACAAGAAGGTAAAAACTGTAAACAATAATAGAGAAAAGGTTAGGGCTCAAGTATCCACTTCTTGTTTTCCTCCTAATTAACCAATACATGTATGAAACAAATCCGATTGATGATGATGAAGTTTGTCAACTTAAATTGATTGATCGTCCTCTTTAAGCCATTGATTTTCCTAAGCAACGAATTATTGATTGGTCGTCCTTTAATTCTTTTCGAACTCAAGGGATCTAGCTTGGTATCATGCATGTCACCAACATACCCTCTAGGTTGTTCCTTAAGCAAGCATATGCACTATCAAAATAGACAAACACATAAATCCTAGAACATGGTATCTATTCTAGTTATTCATGGTGATTCATTTCTAAGCACCCGCAAAGACACTTGTTGTTACATATCATAGGCCCAAGACTCGGTCATCTAAATTGACCTATGTAACAATATCGATTGTAAAGTTTAAACTATGGTAGCTAAGCATAAAATAAACTCAACAAGATTGGAAAATAAATAGAAATTAACGACTCATCATCAACAACCATCAACGGATCAAACGTGCATAGATTAATTAGAAATCATGACTAGGGCTTCAACCGAAGCCCCTAAAGAAACTTAGCTACAAATGAAATACATAAGGAATAAAAGAAGAGAGGGAGAAGAAGAAGAAGAGAAGATTTGATGTTCTCTTGGTGTGATTTTGAAGAAGGACTTTCTCTCCTTATATAGCCTCTTGAAAATGAGAAATATGTCATGGCATAGGTTACATTTCACCTCCAAAACTTGGAATGACAAGTGACTAAGCTTCCATTTACCCTTAGTGCACCATTTACTCATGAGTGAAGTTACTATAGCTTGTCTTAGGGTGATAGTGGTAGTGTCCTATCTTCATCATGATCATGATAAGCTTGGCACCAAGTTTCACCTCTACCTAACTTGGGTAAACTTCAAATGACTTCACCTCTACAAAGTTACATTGATCATGTACATCAGCCCATGAAGATGTTCTTTGGACCAGTCTTGTGTCTTGTGAAGGATGCATGAGTAATTCAAACTCAACAAGCCCATCATTTGTTCTTAGGAATTCTGCTCCAGCTTGACCGTTCCCCCTTGTGAAGGGCATATCTCCGTGGATGCATATCATAATTGAGTGATTCCAGTTTCATTTGAAACTAGACTCATAGGGCTTGATCTGGAGAACTTGAAACATAACTATGTCGGTCTGAAACATTTTCTACAAGCAATCAAATTTCAGTTCCAGAACGTCCATGCAGCACCGAGTATTACTTACTTGAGACAGAATGCAGGGAGATCCAACGGTCTTAACATAGTGAAATTTGAATGGAGAATAATAGACACACAGAGGTATTGTGTCCATAAATTACACATCAAACCAACGGATAGATGCAGAGAAATTGGCCTCCTAAGTCGGCTGATCTGCCCAGGCAGCAGACTGAATTTCTGTTTAAAAATCTCTTGTGCAATTTATTCTCTTTTCATCTCCTTGTCTTGCTTGGTTTTATTCACTTTTATTCCAAAACACCTATAAAGATGAAAACAAGATAAATAGAGCGAATAACAACTAACTAACAAAGTAAATATAAGGAATTGGACAAAAATAAGTATACAATTATACTCCTTATCAACATGCTTGTGCAAGCGTGATATGCATATGAAGTACATATGAGGCGTGCTTCCGAAAAGTTTTGAAATTCCGGTTGCACGGAATAGTCCCAATAAACGGTAGTCGTCCTAAACGCTAATCGGAGAGCATACACAACTTTGAACAAATTAAAAGTGTAATCTCTCCGCAACCTAACAACCTAGGTTCAAACAATTGCACAAGCAATTTACAATTGACAACAAATATATATGCAACAAGCACAATCAATTGTACAACCTAGAATCCCAAAGTGAGCATCATCAATAGCTCACCACGGACTATATCTATCAATGTATGAACAAGCACACAATATGCTAATCAATTATGCACAATAGCATATAAATAAACAATCATACAATATGCTAATTAATTAAGCACAATACAATAGATAAGCAATCACACAAACAACACACAATATGGTCACACGGAAACCTCTACCTCTAGAGGGAAAACCGGAGGGGAGCCGTACCCCACGCTCTTGTGTAACACTATGAAAAACGCCAATTGGCAAACACATACAAGGGGGAACTCCGTCCCAAACTCTACACTATCAACCCTATGACTAGTGGCAGCTCTAACCTTGTGTAGCCTCCAAATGCTTCTTCAAGTGCTCCCACCTCAAGCCGCTCCAATTAGACGAACACCACCATGTGAATCCTCCAACCGCAAGCAACACCAACAATGCAAATGTGTGTGTGTATGAGTGAATGAAATGAATTCAATTCGTTTGACACAAGCAAGTAAACAAGGAACACTTGCTAGAATCAAACAAACCGAATTGACAAACCTTGAATATGATTCAAGGGTTGATTTAGTTATTCACAAGGAACAATAACTAAATCAACAACATCAAAGATGTGAGGAGCCTATAACATGGATCTAGGGTCACTCAACTATACCAGAAAACTCTCTCAAGACGTTTTTAGACAATATGGAAGAGTAGAAAGAGTTAGAACAAATGAAAACCGAAGGATTCTATTTATAGAAAACAAAACAGACTCTCGGCGATCGATCGCACTGTTCACGGGCGATCGATCGCACTATTCATGAACAGTGGTACTGTTCATGAATAGTGGTACTGTAGCAACGGACATATTTTTGAATCGCAACGGGCAGATTCTCCAACGGTACTATTGACGATCGATCGCACGATTCCAGGCGATCGATCGAACTGTTCACGACGATCGATCGCACTGTTCATATAAACAGTAACACTGTAGCACATGAACAGTGACACTGTAGCAAAACAGAAAAAATATCTTAAAAATAAATGTTTGCTTACCCAAATGAAATTTAATTAATTTTTAGCAAACCTAAGATATTTGTGCTACTATTTAAGCATAAACAAAATGTATGAAATGCATATGCATGATTCATACCTTGAGATGCTTGAACGAAACCTTCGATGAACAAAAATCGAAGTCCGGAGAAAAGACCGGATAAGAAAGACGTCTTCACGAACCATCTCGAGCAAGAACAACCTAAGCCACTATTCCTAATCCCTTAAATAACCTAGCATTGATACATAGAAAATGCTAATACAAGGGAAGAGGTTTTGTCAAATAGGAAATAGCCAATAGCAAATATTCTGCCCTTTCAAGTTTGTTTGTCGGAAAGACATGAGCTTCAAGCTCATGAGTTTCGAGCGAGGAATAACCCCTTTGAGCTTGCTGTTGGTTTCATTAATGGAATGTGAAAGGAATTTAACTGTTGGAACACCAGTAATTGAAGAATTTAATTTTCTATTAATTCAAGTTAGAGCATGAGAGTGAAACTCGAAGATGCCTAAAAGGAGCGCGCATAATGCTTTAGGGACAAACGTATCCTATCCCGCTCAGGTTTTAGTATGCGCAGTGGTTAGGGCTGCCACTTGGATAGGAAATTCCAATCCATCCGATTCCGAAATTTTCCGATCCAAAAATTCCGAAGTAAATTGAATTGGAATTGGAAGGAATTGAAAATTTCCGAAATTTTCCAATCCGAAAGTTTCCGAAAATTGCCGAACTCATTCCGATCCGAATATTCCGAAATTCCAATATTTTACTAATTTATTCATTTGTCGAATATACATATATATAATTATATACTAAAGTGTATTTTCAATACTATTAATGTATTACTGTCATTTATGCCCCTATATTTATTAATTAGAGTTCTCAAAGGGCAACTAATACTAAAATAAGATCTAGGGTTACAACTTTTTACATAGTATGTGGAGCTCGACCGTTGGAGCATGTAGTTGTGAAGAACACAAAAATTGGATTTCAAAAAGAGCGGTTAGGGTAAAATTAGTGGAAAAGATATTTTGGTAAATGATAATAAATAAGGGTTGACTGAGGCTGAAACAACGACGAATAACGCCAATTATTTCACACGGTACCTATTACTATGTGATAAATAAATGGGCGAAGTCAAATCTACCGTTAGAGATCGGATCACACCACGTCCCAACATGTCAACTATTGTGGTCTACTATATTCATTGGTTATAAATAAATGTATACCTTTGAAAAACTAAATCACTGAGGAAAATAAAATTTAGCAAACTGACTGTTGGATGTGATTCCGAAGAGAGCCCGTAAAAACCCCGGGTGTGTTAAAATATTTTTTAATGAAGTATATTTTTCAACTTTCTTTAGGTCAAGTAATATATTAAAAATATATAAAATAGTAATAAAAATTATAATGTATGACGGAGAGTTGATATTTTGTAGAACATTGTTGAAATTTTTAGTAGAAGAAAGATGTATTTATATATTGATAGTTACGATTATTTTAATATAGATTTTCTTTTAAATAGAAGTATGGAGGAAGAGTGATTTGGGTTATATTATTTATATAGAGATATGTTTATATTTATGTTATAATGGATTATGATTAAATTTATTTTAGTTTAAGAATATGTATGTATATGTATTTTAAAATTATATATTTTTATTTTTAATGTATTATGATTGATAATATTTGAATTATGTATGTTTATAAATAATTTTTTTGAAAAAAAAATTATTTATAAATAATAAAATATTAATTTATGATAAATTAATAAATTATTTATTTATGATAAATAAATAATTCGCTAAGATAATAATTTTTCCTAGTCCCAAGAGTATTAATTTATCGAGGTTTTACTGTATTAAGATATTTGAGGCTTATGGTTAAAAATTTGGCCACTTTCGTCTTCATTTCTACCTCAATCCACATGGTCAACCACAATTGTAAATGATAATAAATAAGGGTTGACCGCATTGACTGAGGCCGAAACGACGACGAATGAAGACAATTATTTCATACGGTATCTATTACTATGCGATAAATACATGGGCGAAGTCAATGTTATTGTTAGACATTTTTAATTTATAGGATCACACCAAATCCTGATATGTGAACTAGTATTGCCTACTACATGCATTGGTTAAAAAAGTAATGTATACCTTTGAAAAACTACATCATTGAGGAAAACGAAATTTAGCAAACTGACTGTTGGATGTGATTATTGAGATATTTTATGCCTATGGTTAAAAATTTGGCCGCTTTTGTTTTTGTTTCAACTTTGATCTACATGGTTAACCACAATTGTAAATGGTGATAAATAAAGATTGACCGCATTGACTGAGGACTAAATGACGACGAATGAGGCCAATTATTTAACACGAAACCTATAACTATGCGATAAATACATGGGCGAAGTCAAATATACCTTTAAACATTTTTAATTTATAGGATCGCACCCAATCCCAATATATGAAATTATTATAATAGGCGAGCTTAATTCTGAAAATTGATAGATGAAACTAAAGCATTGCTCAGAAAGGTCCATTAATCAATTAATTACTAGGTTTAATTTACAGTGAGTGAGGTGTCTAGACTGTATAAATAACACTAGATTAAAATTAATAACATATTAATTAATGAATTCTCCCTCAAGACCTCAATCATATATGCGTATATGTCCTAATTAAACCAACCAGGCTGCCACTCTTGCTTGCTTTAACTCGATCTTTGCTCACAGACTGACAGACAATGTGTGTAGATGGAGTCTATAAATAATTTGGGGAGGTTAGTCAATAGTGGCGGAGCTAGCAAGCTTAATGAAACTACAATAGATGAATAGTCATTCGATAAAAATCATTTGAATCTCTCCTCCGAAAACAAACCATAACCGCACACTTTCTTTAGAGCTTTCATGCTCCGTTCGGCAATGTGCCCTTGGGGCGTCGTCATCGGACGGGTCTGTCTGAGTGTCCTTGGGCTACCTTGGTGGTGTCGTTGGACGTGTGGGGGTCCAGATGCTGTCGAAGGGGTAGCGCGCGGGTCTTGCCGACTTCCATGGATCCTTTTCTTGTTTGCACTGGGCTTCATGTGGTGGATTGGCGGGTTAGATGGTTGTCACCGAGATGGACTAGTTTTGATGGGTGGATCGTAGTCGATTTGTACGCAGGGGCGATTTGGTTTGGAGTGATGGTTGGTGGTCATTTTGGTTTGCAGATGTTAGAGTGGCAGTGAGTTATTCGTGTAATTTTTCGGCAGCCTCGTTTTGGCAGGGGGACGTCAATGGTGATAGAGGGGCGACAAAGGGGTAAACGGGCTGGTGGTGATCCGGCTGCGGCTGCGATGCATGTGCAATACAAGAGGGGACTTGGGTGCTGGTGTGGCTTTCTTGCCTGGGTTGGACCTTTGGGCTTGGGTCTTTCTTTGGGCCCAGATTGAGCTGATGCTTGTTTCTATTCACTTATTGCATTTTTAACTTCTAGTTATTTTATGCTTTTAATAATTTTTCACCAATTAGTGGTCGGTTTACTAGACTTTGTCCCGGTTTGTGCACTTTGGATGCTTTGTCTGGCATAGTAGGACGACATGTCGTTGTTCAATGGACGCTACCTCTTAGTGTCAAGATGAAACGTAGAGCCACCGGAATTTTCGTTGGTTGCATAGTGGGAAAGTTGAGCTAATTGGTGATTTATGGCTTTATCTTGGCATGATCTTTCCGGTATGCTGCCTATATTGTAAAGTGGATGATATTGCCTGTTGTGCAATTTCTGCTAATTGGTGCAGGCTAGAAAACATGATTTTAGTAGAGACTTTTGCTATTATTGCAAGATGTTCTGTAGATGCGATTTGTACTTTGGGGTTTAGGCATTATGTCCCCCCTTGTATTCGAATGTTTCATTAATGAAAGTCTGAGGGCAATCGAGGCCCTTCTATTCAAAAAAATAATATTAATATTGAACTCTCGTAATTTTCTTGATGTACGGATTGGCTCTGCCACGTTGGTGCAGGGCTCATCGTCTTCCTTACAAATGCATAGCACAATTATTGTTTGGGTTGTTGAACAATTCCAGTATTCAACTAGAAAATTTAATCCATCAATTCTTTGGCAGTAGCATTGCTAGCTGCATAAATGACATGTATGTATCTATATTAATAAAGTCAAAATATGAGTTGTGGTTAATTTTTTGAAAACTTAAAATTGGTCATTTCTAACTTATATTAGAGCATCTTTAGCAGACTGTCTATCTTAGCTCCTTAGCTATTTTAGAGAACCTATTTAGTTTTTCATTTATTTTAGCAGCTGCACCAGCCTCCCAAGTGGCTCTCTACTTTAGCTTTTAGTTATCTGGCTCCTAAATATAGTGAGCGAGATGAGACTCTCTATTATTTTCGTTAATTTAATACATTTCTTTTTAGTAGCTTTGTGTAATTATTAAATACGATTAATATATTTTTTATTCATTAAAAAAATAATTTAAATTCAATACTAGCTAAAGTATAGAGCATTGGTGTAGACATATTTTCAAATTGTCTAGCCAAAATAACTTTTTTAGCTATTTTAACTTAAATTTGGTTAAAAAGTAGCTAGCATTGGTAAAGATGCTCTTAGCTAATAAATAAATTTAAATATACTAAGATTAAAATAGTAAAATAACATAATAATAAATAAATAAATTAATATGAGGGTCCCACAGTTGCCCCATTTATCTATTCATTTTTTATATTATTTATTATTTAATTTGAAAAATATTATAATAAAACGATGAGTAAGTCGAGAGAGAGAGAAAGAGAGAGAGCTTATGTTATTCACTATCATCAGTTGTTTATTCTTCTATTGAATCTTCACGTTTGATTCCTAAATATTTCTTGGCATATAAAATTGAGAAAATAGTAATGACAAATAATCTCAGTATCGGTCATCAGAACGTCTCTCATGTAGATAATATAGCTCAAGAAACAAACAAGGGTGAGTGCTCAATCTACAATCAATTTTTTTGTTGCGGTTCTCAATTAAATATGTCTTTTCATGATATTACATGATAATTTACACTTGAAGAAGTTCATTTTTAGTTTAGTATTTAGACTACTTGTGGTATATATATAAGTAGTACTTGCGGATATATATAGTTCATTTCAAGTAGTATTGTTTTCTTTTTTATGTTATATTTCTCTCAAGTTCCAATATTAACTCATTAGTCAACTTATTCCAAATTAAAACTTCTTTTTTTTTGCCTGTTGAAATGAACTTGTGTAATACTTATAATTTCCGTAAAAATTGAACCGAATTTAAAAACGTAAAAATAATTTAACATATAAGTGAGACTTTTTTTGCTCTGCTAGGGTTTTCTCTCTAAGCGCAAAAACTAATCTAATATCTTGAAAATTTTTCTTCTCAATGTCGAGTGCTTCGCTAGGTTTTTTTGGTGGTGGTACTGTATCTTTGTCTGAAGGAGGGGGATTTAGCGGCGGAGGTTTCTTTCGTCGGTATGGTTCTTTTCCTGTGGGTTTTTGGCTCTGTTTCTTTTTTCTTTTTGCCATGTTTATTGCTTCGGGCGAACGGCGGATGTCCCAACAACTGGTTGGGAGGAGATGGCTCATGTGCTTTGGTTGCCCAATTGTGGTGGTGGTTTGAGTGCAGCTGGTTATGGTGGTTTTGGGGGATTGTTGCAATCTCGGTGGTCTACAGGGTTTGGAGATGGTGGATCTGATGTTGGTGGTAGTTTTGAGGATGGATTTTGCCTGATATGCATGGCGGCTCAGTCTTCATTGGCGATGCTTTCAAGTGGTGGTGGTAGTGGATCAAAGGTGGCTCCGGTTGCCCGCGAAGGTATTCTTGAATTGCTAATGACGGCTGGCAGCTGCAGTAAACTACTCATGCTAGGGTTGCTGCAGCTTTGTTTGGGCTTTGGGTTTGGTTATGAGCTATGGGCTTTTACTTTTATTTTTTTTGTTTTAATGGATGAAGAGTCTGCGACCTCTTCTTGCTAGGAGGGTGTCGCAGATTAGTAAAGTAGATCTCGTGTCTTTTGCCTTTTATTCGGGGTTTACTTTCTTATCTATTATGGGCCTTATGGTTAGAAAAGATGAGATTGCTTATGTGACGACTCTTTTTGACAGCTCCACGTACTGGGGCGGGTTATTGTGTTGTAATCTCGTTGAACTATTAATGAATTGACATTCCTTCTAAAAAAATATATATAATTTCCTAAGAAGTACTCTTTTAAGTAATTAGTAGTATTGCAAACTTGATTAGCCATTAGCCAAGCAAACACGTTTGCCCTTTACTCTGACTGCTATTTCTACAACAAAGCCCTTTTCTCTTGTTCATTATGATATTTGGGGTCCTCACAAAATTGAATCTCTTTCTGGTGCACGATATCTTCTGACCATTGTGGATGACTTTAGTAGGTGTACATGGTTGTATATGATGTGTGCCAAATCTGAAGCATCAATTCTACCCAAATCAAATGTACAATTCAATGTTTCACTGTCTTTTTTAAACACAAGGTAAAAGTAAGCTTTTTTTTTTAAATTCAAATTTTCTATTGAACAAATAAGAGGTGGACAAAGGGTGTGGAGGGCATTGACCAAAGCCAACCCCCAGCTAAAAACAATGACACGGAAAATGGGACCATGCACATGAAAAGAAATAAAAGACAACATGCTAGCAGTCAACAAACAAAAGTGAGAGATAATTAAAATAACTAGAAAGCTGAGAGGCAGAGTAAAACAGCGGCTAGACCGTGGATAACACCCTCCACCAAATTGAGCCTTCTTTCGCAGCACCATAGTTTGCAAGTTTATCCGCAATGGTATTTCCTTCCCGATAAATGTGGGAGATACGAAGGGTGATCTGACGAGCAAGGTGAAGGCAATTAAGCCAAACAATTCTCAGACGCCAAGGAATCAAGCTCGGAGAGGTGAAATATTTAATTACAAGCGTCGAGTCTGTCTCAAGCCAAACATGTGCCCATCGTTTTACCGAAGCAACACGAATAGCCTCAATGAGAGCTAAAACCTCAGCATCAATAGCACTTGGAACATCAACATTGGAAGCAAAAGCCCCCATAAAATTGCTCTCAGAATCCTTGAAAATTCCACCGAAACCACCAATGTTTGGGTTTTTAAATGACCCATCCGTGTTCACTTTGATCCAAGAGTTCGGAGGAGGCGTCCAACAAACAGGGATGAACTTCGGGGCAGAAGAGCGAAGTGGGGACAAACCCAGGAGAGCAAAAGCCTGAAGAGAAGGCCTAGAAGAGCAGGGCTTGAAAACAATTGAAGCTGAATCTTTAAGAGAGAGGATGAAGGAATGCTTGAAAAGTTGAGCATTAAAATTCGAACCACCGAATTTGAGTTTGTTCCTTTCAGTCCAAGTACACCAGAGAAGGTTGCAGACAACCATGATCCAGAGCTGCTTGGGGGCAGTAGACAACTGGGTGGTGAAAGCTTGGGATAAAAAATTGGTAAGTCAACATTTAGGGGCATGTTCAGATTGAACAGATTAAGAAGCCAAATCCATATTTCATGGATGACGATACAAACTAAGAAAAGGTGAGACATGGATTCAAAGTGATCCAGGCAGAGTAAACACTGAGAATAAAGGTGATCACCTCTCTTTTGCAGAAAGCTATCGACAAGGGCTCTATCGTGAAGCACCATCCAAGCAACAATACTCTTTCTTGGTTGAATTGCAGGGTGCCAGATCAACTTACCCCACTCAAACGTGGGACAAATGGGATCAAAAAAGTTATAAGCATCTGAACGATGGTGGTCGGATGAAGGTGAATGGTTGCCGAGTGTCTCGAGGATTCTTCTTTGAAGTATGGTGCAGGCTCACCTCGTTGAAACACTCGTAAGTATTCAACACGATTTAGAGTTTCAGGATGAATAGAAGTGCTGGAAGTCGGTGAAGATATCCACAGAGGAAAAGGAGCAGTGGCCATGAGTAGGAGCTCGTCTTTGGCTTTGCGGGCGATATCCGAGATCAAGTCGGTGTGGACTCCAACAAGATCATGAGCAGGTCCCGGAAGGTTGTCAGATGGCACCGGCAAGGATGGGCGCTCGACTAGTGTTGGCATGAGGCTCCGCACATCCCATCTCAAGTCGTCCGTATCGATTGAATCATCGGACAACTCAAGAAGATGCTCTGGTTGTGGAGGAACAACTTCGAGTCTTGATAGTGGCACATCTGAGTGCGGAACAGGACCTCCGCAATTGAGACAGATGCCGTTCGGCAATTCGCTGCAATTGAAGCTCTTCGTTCTTGCTCACCAGCTCATCATTTCTTCTCTCTAGCTCGGCAATTCGCTGCTCATCTGTGTGGATACCAAACTTTCCTCTATTTCTCGTCCCCAAATAGTAGATCTGGCTTTCATCTAACCCGATTTTCGGACCAAACCTTTCTCTTTGTGGTTTGGTTGGGTGAGAATACACCGCGAAGAAGGCCTCTAGTGCTTCTTTTTTAGCCTTGGTGTATTTCGACCTCGGGACTCTTCTATGAGTTGGACCGGCTTCACGCTCAGTGGGTTGAACAAGTGGATCAACGGCCTGGACTGGTGCTTGAGGTTGTGGCACAGTCGGCATGCGAGCATCGATGCTTTCGAGCACGCTTTGTGGAATGATTTCATCCAAGCCTTCAAAGATTTGACTCCCTGAAGGACCTGGCTGAAACAACTCGCTGAAAGAATTCACTCTTTTGGCCATTTCTGGGTTGAGAGGGAGGATGACTGTTCGAGCCCAAAAATAATTTTGATCCAGATATGGGTAAATTGATAAGTTTGGTCCAATGTCCACAGCCCGTATCAATTGATAAATTCCAAAGGGGTTGAAGACAGCAAACATCTCTTCATCCGCGTTCTTTCCTTCTTTCTTTCTTCACTTTGTCTTTCTTTCTGAAGAGAAGTGAATCCTCAAAGTCAAATCAATCTAAGTGACTAATGTAGATTTCAAGGAAGAAAATAACGAACGGATTGATGAAGTGAGAACCAAAATGGTGCATCCCACAATTAGACTTCCATTCCTATTATTGTAAAGGAAAGTCAAGCTGCACAATATAAGTTAGAAAACTGAGGTCCAAACTTGGCCTATTTTTAATACTAATTCCCTTTGGATTTTTGTTTCTTATTACTGTGCAAAAGAAGAAGAAATGTCTTATGGAGGTAAAAGTCTGCCTCAATAGCCGAGGATATGAAATACGGCTCTTTCCAAAATAATTGTTTCGCATTGATAATTGAAACAGAGCCTAAATCTAGGCTTTTGACCTTCTTTCCTTACTACTGTGCGAGAGAAGGAAAAGATGAATTCATAAGTACTAAAGCGGCAGCAATATAAGACTGAGAAGGTTTCTAGGTAATTGCTTCGCACTCTCTTTAATAATAAACAAAGCCTATGTTTTGTATATGAGGCTGTTTGATTGATATAAACAATTGGAAAGTTGCTCAATTGTAGCATATTGGGGCAGCCATTGTCGAAGCCTTTTGACAAATGAATCACATGATTCATCATTTCTCAAGCCTAGAGATACATTCAAGAGAGCAGGTGGATAATTATAAAAAGTAACGACTCTTAGAATGAGATCTGGAGTGATCTTAATAGCCATAAAAAGTCAAGCATCGTCAAATCCATTTAATCAAAGTTGTGGCTCAATGAGTCAGGATTCTAGTGGCAAACATCTATCAATACTCATTTCGCAAAAAAAGGCTTAAGAACCTAAAACAATGTGAAAAGAATATGATCAATAATTTAATTATCATAAAACCAAGAGTGGTTTTGTTCATCACCTGTTTTTCGCATATTCTTTCCGCTTTCGCAGAAGGAAAATATGGGAAATGAAGTGAACGTAATATTTCTAAAAGATCATGGCAGACCAATTGGTGTGAAAATCCTTCAAGAGATGAGGTTTCACACTTATGAGTAATATTATACAATGTCTGGTCAACAAATGAGGTTTCACATTTATGATTATATGATATTATATAATGCTTGATTAATCGACATTGATTAATTAGGCATTACAGAAGTAATGCGAAAGGAACCAACTAAGTGGAAAATCATAGCATTCTACATGTGTGAACACACAAATATAGTTAATTAATCAATCTTTGATTAATTGATTTTGTTCACTACGTAGGCTATAACATAGCCTATATTGCGAAGTCAAGAAGGTGTACCTTTATAATGCGAAAGGAATCAAGTGGAAAATAAAATATTTTGCATGTGTGAACATACATATATAATTAATTAATCAGTCATTGATTAATTTCTTTGGTTCATTCTGGAGGCTATAGCAAAGCCTATAAACATAAGAGGATGTTAGTCAAAATATTTTGCATGTGTGAACATACATATGTAGTTAATTAATCAATCCTTGATTAATTTCTTTAGTTCATTACGGAGGCTATACCAAAGCCTACAATGCAAAGATAACCAAATGTGAAACCAAAATATTTTGCATGTGTGAATGAACAAATGTAGTTAATTAATCAGTCCTTGATTGATTGTTTTTGTTCATTACGGAGGCTATAACATAGCCTATAATGTAAAGTCAAGAGGATGTTACCCAAAGTCTAGCTGATATAATTTATTCATGAATGATGAATTGAATAGATATTCCAATACTTGGGATTATAGAAGAGTTTACGACAAACTACTTACTTAATAACTAAGTAGTTCATAGCCTATACAAAGAGGTTTGTTTTTATCAGTCAAGACATTTCGCATATATGGAGATATCATGTACAATATTTAATTAATCAGGATACACAGTCATTGATTGATTATATTTGTTCATACACAACTATAGAGGCTGTAAAATAGCCTAGGCTGCGAAAATAATTATTGAACGATCTTTTAAAGTCCAACATGTGGAACTTATACCTTGAATCTGTTAACCAATAACATATTTATTGAGTAACAAATAAAACTGCAACAACATTTAATGTCGCAGGAGGAGAGGAAGTCTCTATAAGAGACATGAAAGTCCTAAAGCCATAAAATAAGTCAATATAGCTACTAGCTATTTAGTGGACTGCATGCTTAATCTAAGAGAGCTAGACTCTTCAGAATTCAATACGAATGGAGAAGATGATTGAATAAAAAATAAAGGGGCTTTGACAAAGTAAAAGCCTAAGGAATAAAATTAATAAGTGCATGACATCAGAGAAGAATAACCTGATGATTAAATATTCTCAAAGCCTATATAACGAGGTTTTCATGCAAGGTGATAGACATACATTTTTACAAAAAACATACAAACTACTCTCAGCGAGTATCTTGTTAGCCCTTAGGCTACTTCAGTATTTGCACGAACGCTTGCGACTGCAATTACTAAGATGAGAATCTGCACGTACGCTTAGCGAATGCAATCCTCATTGCCTGCTAACCTGCGACACCGCATTTGCGACTGTAGCACCGCAGCACACAATCTTTACTAAGGCGCAATGCTATGCTAGGGGTCACGTTCCTAGTATCGATTGGTAAAACTTGAAAGAGCTTTACAACAAAAAGTCCTTGTATCAACAAGGCATGTACAAGAGCCTGAACATGAAGATATCCCTCTTCATGTGACAATCGTGACGAGAAGAAGTCAAGACGAGCGCGTAATCAATTTCAACAACAACAACTTGCACCTATTGGTGCTGGCACGCCTACAACGCACGAGCCAAAAAGGGACGGTTTGATTCAGCGTCAAACATTTTGGCACGCCCAGTGGGGCATGTAGAGTTTGATCTAGAGTTACCATTGCGTCGATAAAGAGACAACCTAAGTTGAAAGGTTTGTCTGAGGAAGATCCTTATAAGAGGAATTATTCCTACTGTACGAAACACAGAGTTTCCGGTCATAACTCGGCTCAGTGCCGAGGTCTATCTAGACAACAGCTTTTGGAGCAGTTCCCTGAGCTCCCAGCGAAAGCTATGTCTCCTGGATCAAATGATTCTGATGACAGCACCAGTGCTGACAAGGTGGCTGAGTCCTTGATCAAAGCCTTCGAGGAGCGAAACTCCCAGTTCGTGACGAACTCTCTTGACACCTATGCCAAGGAGATCAATGGTACGGTCAGAGAGTTGGCAAAAACTGTCGCTGCATTGGGTGTCCAAGTACAAGACCAACAAGCTACCTTGAGCACAGTGTTGAACGAGCGAAACACTTTTTTGGCCTTGCTATACAAGCATGATTTTGCTCCTAAACCTGAAGGAGAGAGCAGCGGCACGGTGACAGAACCTGCTACAAATCACACCAAGGTTTCTCCAGCTTTGGGATTTAAGATGAGGAGACAGCGTGGTCAGAGAAGTTTACCACCTAGTGGTAGAATTATCAAAGGGGTTGGACTTCAACCAAAGCCCAACGAAGAATTTAATGTGGCTGCGAAAATCTCGCACCAGACCAACAAAGCTAGCTCTTCAAAGCAAAATGAGGTCGAAGACAGTGATAGCGACCAAGAGAATTTCATGGAGTTCGCAACACAAACTTCCCTGGCCGAAGAGAAGAAAAAGATTGCCTATGGTGGTACTAATAAAGAAGGGCTGCATCTCTTTAGTGACGAACAAATTACAGCTCTAGTGCGAAAGGCAGTTCGCAGCCACCTAGGCGAGGAACTTGGATACAACTTTCCTTTTTCAAAAGAGATTGCGGAGGTCAACTATCCAAAGGGTCACAAGACCATTAACTTCACACTCTTCTCTGGTGAAGATGTGAAAGAAAATGCTGCTGTGCATATTGCTAGGTTTACTACTCAGTGTGGTGATCTAGGCAAATCCAATTTGTACAAACTCAAATTATTCGGCAGTTCATTAACTGGAGCCGCATTTGGGTGGTATTCAAGATTGAAACCAGCCAGTGTTAGTGGTTGGGATGAGATGGAGAAGATTTTCCGTGAACAATTCGGGAAAATAGAAGCTGAAGTGGGCATTTCTGAATTGTCCAGCATGTATCAGCAGCCTAACGAAACGGCTTTGGCCTTTCTACAGAGGTTTAAGCTCCAGCAAGCTAGAGCAAATTTTGCGCTGCCTGAGAAAGAGGCTGTCAATTTGGCTGCGAAGGGATTGTCATATAAAATCCGGAAAAAATGCTTCGAGAATCGATATGATTCCATTGGGGACCTTATCAGAGAGGCAACAGGATATGAAAGACTCCTTAAAGAGGGAGATCATATCAAGAATGCCTCAAAAGGCACATACGTGCATAGCAGAGCCAGAAACGTTAATTCACTGGAAATCTTTGATCCTACTATGCCTTCGCCACCAAAGCCTGACCAAGAGTGGTCATCAGGGGAAAATAGCGACAACGAAGGAGTTTCGGCTATCGAGCTCACTAGCAAAAAGCCAGCTAAGTGCAAAGCTTTGAGGCTGATCAAGGAGCCTATGAAACTCAAATCAGTGGCCTTTGCGAAGCCAGAGTTCGATTCATACACTTATAATGCCAACAAGGCTGCTGAAATTCTGGATGATCTTCTTCATGCTGGCATGGTGAAAACAGACTATGGTGCTATCCCAAAAGCTGATCAACTCAAGGAAAAGAAATTTTGTAAGTTCCACAACTTGTGGAACCATAACACTTTTGAGTGTGTTAAGTTGAAAGACCAAATTTAGGTTTGGTTGAACTCTGGAAGGATTGAAATGGAGGTCCCTCCTAAAGCTGCTACCTTGGTGGATAGTGATCCTTTCCCTCAAGCAGATGTGAATATGGTAGAAGTCCAATGGCCAAATGAAGGCCAAGATCAAGAGGGGGATGATAAAGAACCTGAAGACAAGAAAACGAAGCCTAAGGAGGAAAAAGCTTCTACAATCATTTTGTGTCGAAGATGCAAAAGAGAGTGCAACTTAGACTCAGATGAAGAAATTACTCCAAAAATGTCTCAGACCTTGAAGCCTTCAGCAAAATTCTTTCAACCACATAGCCCAAGAGAAAGAAGGGTTCAATTTGATGATAGAGAACCTGTTGGGAAAAGTTTGCGGAGATTTGAGCAAGGAGAGTCTTCCAGACAAGGGGCCCGCGATTCCAATTTATTTTTAAGAAATCATTACTGGAACCAGTCCAGAATAGAGCCTGCGAAAAGAGGACATGAAAGGACCAGAAGATTTTTTGAAAGTAAAAGTGGCGGGAAGATTACTGTCAAACAAACTCCGCAATTCCCCACCAAGCCATACATCCCTCCTTTTTCAAATCCGATCATCCAAGAGGGACAATGGTACACCAAAACTGGAGGGAAGATTGTGCCCATGACTGCTTCTCAACGAAGGAGATCCCAGAGGCAATATGGGGAAGCGAAAAAGGCCATGAAGGCAGTGCAACTGGGCCTTATAAAACCTAATCAGCAGGCGAAATCTTTCGACCAACTGGAAGATGAGGTGCGAAGATTATCCGCTAGAACTTTTGCAGAAATGCCCAGACAGAATAGGGGACATCTTGATCCAGTACCTCAGAATAGGGGACATCTTGCTCCAGTACCTGAGAATAGGGGACATCTTGCTCCAGTTCCTCAGAAATCAAGGGTTGATGACAAATACTGGAAAAAGAAGGATGTTGCGAGAAGAGACATGCAACTTGAAGAGGAAACCCTTGCCAAGAAAAAAGGAAAGGAAATTCTTTCTTTAGTACAGACTGAGATAAGTGGCAAAGATGTTGTAGCAGAAAACAAAGAGGCTTTACGACAGCTTGAACAACATCTAGAAATCGTTCATGAAGGAAAGGCCTTAAAAGTCAAGGTCGTGGCGTTTCCTGAACCAACTTACACTATGCCTTTACCCAAAATAGGGGTCTCAGAAGAATTATCACCTGTTCCTGAACCAGCAGCAATGGAGGTTCCAAATGAGCCTGAGGGGTTTGGAGATAGTGATGCAATGGTTGATGGGTTTGGAGATAGTGACGCAATGATTGACTTTGGAGGAGAGCCAGTAATTCAGGGTGAAGATGATGCTATGTCTGGGGCAGATTGTTCTATGGTATTTGTGCTTCCTGCCAAATATGCGAAAGAGGTTGAAAATGATAGTTTCGATTGCAATTTAGCAGGCATATCAGACTTGGGGGGCAAAGAAGAAAATATTTTACCATCCTCTAAGGCTCCAGAAGCTAATTCAGATACTACAAGCAGTGAGGAGAAAGTTACAGCAGAGATGATGTGCTTTTCTCGACCCACAAAAGATATGGCCAATCAGCTGAGGCCATTGTACATCACTGCGCATCTGCAGGGCGCTCCCATTAACAAGATCTTGGTTGATAATGGTTCTGCTGTGAACGTTTTACCATTCAAGTCCATGCAAACTCTTGGTTTGGACAAATACGCAAGTCATGGTGGGGTCCAAAAGTATAACTTTGGCCTTCTTTGTGGTCGACTGTACCTCTCCTTACAATGCATTGTTAGGAAGAGATTGGATTCACAGGAGCTTATGTGTGCCTTCTTCACTTCATCAGAGTCTCATCATGTGGAACGAAGAAACTGGGAAAGCAGAGAACGTCCCAGCAGACCCAAGACCATACTCAGTTTCAGCTAGCGCAGCAGATGCCAGTTATTACTTCGGTAGTATTACACCTTTGAAGGTCAGTGACATCGACCAGAATGGCCGCCCTACTGGGGTTACGGCCTATGACCTTACACAATGGGGAATGGCTCAAGCACAAGAAGATATGGAAAGACCATTCATCGTTGTGCCAGCACAAGGTACTAATGATGTGTGAGACGTCACAAGACGTCGAAGAGGCTTTTTACTCTTTGTATACAAGAATGTCAATATACAGAGAGGAGAAAGAGGCCTATGCAAGAGTTTGCACGTCAGATTGCATTGATGAGGCACAGATATTGCCTATAGAAGGAGAGGAGCAGGAAATTCAATTAGCTCCTGCTGCACTTGATGATACACCTCCTAAGGTGAAGGACCCAATAGATAAAGTGAATTTGGGCTCACTTGATGAACCAATGTTTGTATCTATAAGTTCTTACTTAGAGCCTAAAGAAAAAGAGGCTTTCATTTTACTTCTCCAGGAATATAAAGATTGTTTTGCGGAGAGGTATGAAGATATGCCTGGCCTTTCCAACACTTTGGTGGAACATAGGTTGCCTATTAAAGAGGGATTCAAACCTTTTCAACAACCTCCGCGAAGGAGCAGACCGGAGACCCAAATCCTTGTTAAGGAAGAGGTCGAAAAAATGCACAAATCTGGTGTTATTAGAGTAGCCAAATACAATGAGTGGCTATCCAATATTGTTCCAGTAAAAAAGAAGAATGGAAAAATACGTGTATGTGTGGATTATAGGAATCTCAACTTGGCCACACCAAAAGATCAATATCCCATGCCTATGGCGACATGCTTGTCGACGCCTGTGGCGGGGCATGAAATTATGTCATTCATGGATGGGACAGCAGGTTACCATCAAATTCCGGTTGCGGAAGAAGATAGACACAAAACTGCATTCAGGTGTCAAGGCTTCACGGGAGTGTTCGAATATGTGGTAATGCCATTTGGGCTGAAAAATGCTGGTGCAACTTACCAACGTGCCATGAACTTAATTTTTCATGATTTACTTGGAAAGATTGTTGAGGTCTATATCGACGATATCGTGGTTAAATCCAAGAAACAAGTAGATCATGTAGAAAATTTGCGAAAAGTGTTCGCAAGAATGAGGTTCCATAATTTGAAGATGAATCCTGCGAAATGTGCTTTTGGGGTCAAAGCAGGAGATTTCTTGGGTTTCCTTGTTCATGAAAGAGGAATCGAGGTGACGAGAGGAAAAAGCAAAATCTGTGATCGGTGCACCTCCACCTAAAACCAAAAAAGAATTGCAAAGGCTTCTCGGAAAGATAAATTTCCTTCGCAGGTTTATTTCAAACTCTGCTGGGAAAATCCAACCATTTTCTTCTCTACTCAAGTTAAAAGACCAAGAAAAATTCATTTGGAGGAGAAACATCAGGAGGCTTTTGATAAAATAAAGGCCTATTTGACAAGTACACCTGTTCTCGTGCCTCCAAGAACAGGAATGCCTTTGAAGCTTTACATATCCGCTACTGATGTGTCAGTGGGTAGTTTGCTAGCCCAAGATGATGAAAAAGGAGTAGAGCATGCAATTTATTATTTGAGTCGCACTCTGAATGATTGCGAAACAAGATACTCAGCAATGGAAAAATTATGTCTTGCTTTATATTTCTCCGCTGCAAAATTGAGGCATTACATGTTGCCTTTCACTACGTGCATCATTGCGCAAACTGATCTTATAAAATATATGTTATCAAGGCCTATTCTTAGGGGCCGTATCGGGAAATGGATACTGGCTTTGTCCGAATTTTCGTTTCAATATGTGCCTGCGAAAGCTGTAAAAGGACAAGCCATTGCTGATTTTTTAGCCCATCATCCTAGTTTGGAAGGCGATGCTTTTAAAGAATTAGAGATTAGAGCTATTTTCTTAAAGCCGTGGACCCTTTACTTTGATGGATCACGTACTGAGGAAACATCAGGGGCAGGAATTGTACTACAAAATCCAGAAGGAATGAGATTCTCTTATTCTTTTCAGTTGGATTTTGTTTGCACCAATAACCAGGCGGAGTATGAGGCTCTCATTATTGGCCTAGAGATTTTGCTTGAACTGAAAGCATATGACATAGATATATATGGGGATTCACTGTTGGTGATCAACCAGGTGATTGACAAGTTCAAGTGTGCTAGCCCACTACTTGCACCATACCTCTTCGCAACATGAAATCTTTTATCTAAATTTAGCAATGTTTACATTGAACATATTCTCAGAGAGAAAAATTTTGCAGCCAATGAATTAGCTCAAGTGGCTTCAGGAATTAAGCTGACAGATGGAATTCAAGAACGAATCCTCAAAGTTGAAAGACGTTCTCTACCATCAGTCCATGACAGAGGTTGGCCTATGGAAATTTCAGCCATTACCATGTCAAAGCAGCCTATTGACTTGGATTGGCGGAAACCTTTGATTCAATATCTGGAAAATCCAAACCAAAATACGGATAAAAGGATCCGGTTTCAAGCTTTGAATTTTTTCCTAAGAAATAAGGAATTAAGACGAAGAGGGGAAGATGGAGTAGATTTCTCGTGTGTCTATGGTAGGGAAGCGAAAAGACTTATGCGCGAAATCCATTCAGGGACTTGTGGTTCACACCAGGCAGGACCAAAGATGAGGTGGCTTCTGCGAAGACATGGCTATTATTGGCCAACAATATTAAAAGATTGCATTACCTTTGCAAAAGGATGCCAGGAATGCCAACGGCATGGTCCAATCCATCGCATTCCCAATGCAACCAATTGTTAAACCGTGGCCTTTTCGAGGGTGGGCAATGGATTTTATTGGGATGATTAGTCCGCCATCTTCTAAGCAGCACCACTTCATTATTGTGGCCACTGATTTCTTTACCAAATGGGTTGAAGCAGAGCCTATGAAGCATATCACTGCGGATAAGGTCAAGGATTTCATTTTTGACAACCTCATTTGCAGATTTGGAGTTCCAGAATGTATTATTACCGACAGGGGTACATCATTCATGGCAGAAGAAGTAGTGACAATGACAAATAAGTTCGGAATTAAGTTGCTACATTCAACTCCATACTATGCGCAATCTAATGGCCAAGCCGAGGCTAGCAACAAGATTATCATTAACATTTTGAAAAAGATGGTGGTTGATAATCCGAGAGATTGGCATAATGAGCTGTATAACACATTGTGGGCCTACAGAACATCTAAGAGGACACCTACAGCCACAACTCCTTATGCTTTGACGTTCGGACATGATGCAATGTTGCCAATGGAAATTTTTGTGCAGTCACTTCGCGTGCGAGAACAACACCAATTAATTGGTGAAGATTATGTCCAAGCCATGTGGCAAGAACATGAACAATTGGATGAATTAAGGCTTGAAACCTTGAACAATCTAATTGCGGAAAAGCAGAAGGTGGCACGAGCATACGACAAACGTACAAGGGGAAAATCTTTCAAAGAGGGGGAGCTAGTATGGAAAATGGTACTACCAGTCCGCGAAAAGACCGACGGTCTCGGGAAGTGGTCACCAAAGTGGGAAGGACCCCATGTCATTCACCAAATTTTGCCGAAAGGAGCATATCATCTCAAACATATTGATGGCGAAATCCATTATAATCCTATCAACGGGAAATATTTGAAAAAGTATTATCCGAGTGTATGGGATTTTGCGACGAAAGTCGAAAAACCAGCGAAGCCAGCGCCAGACTTTAAACGAGTGACTCGTTCTCAGACCCGAATGGCGGGGACTCATTTTCAGTTCTAATATACTTCGCTTTCCTTTTGAGAACATAGTCTTACATCACGAATACTTAGAGGTATTTGGAGATGTTGGAAAACTATTTGCAACCAAGCATGGAATTCCAAGCCTACATGTTAAATTCACATTTTTTATATTTATATCACCGAGAAGTGGATTAATATGTTTGCCTACGGAGGTGTTTGAAAAAGTGGGGTTGCAAAGTTTGCATGATATTCCAAGCCTGTATGTTGGAATCAGATTTCCAAGTCTGCATGTTAGAATTGATTTTTCCAAGTTCCTTTGCGAATGATTTTAGCCAAGTTCTTTAGTGGTTCCTTCTACACAGTTTTGATCCATTTCACATTTGTCAACCAAACTGTGGTTTCACTCATACATCAAAACTAGGGGGGCAATAGTATGCAAGAAGGAAGTAATTATCCATGTACTTTATTTGTGAGAAATTTTAAATTTTTCAGTTTTGAATAGAGGCTCAGTTTTGGCCTTCAAATACATGGAGTTTGTTAGTAACTTTCTTTCTTCGACTAAGTATAATGGAAACATTACTCACCCTAGTTCTTTGCAAAAAAATCTTCAAATAGGCTTAAATACCTTATTACAGTCCTTGATTTTGATTTCTATGTGATATTTGTAAAATCATTTGCTGTGATTGCATGTTCAGGGTTATTATTACCTTAATTGAAAAATAACTGCAGATTAATTCGCACAGAAAATAAAATGTTGATATACACACATAAACAAATTTGAATGTGTTTATGCATAAGCGGCTTTGTGGCCGAAACTACATCATGTGAAATATGTGAATACATCAAGAGAGCCACAAACAAGGCTCTGATACCATGCAGTAGGACGAATATCAATTTCTCAGTTGCAGGTTGGTTGTGGAATCTGAAAGGGAAAAGAGATTGTTCTATACGAGATGAGCGGTCAAGTGAAAAGAGACATACATAATGACTACAAGAGAACGAGAATCCCACAATGAGTTCATCTCTCTCTTTACACAGTTTCTCGATGTCTCGCAGACCTTTAAACCCATATATGGGGCTGCTTTCTTTCCATAGACCCTTTCCTTCCCACCAAAATTCACACAATCAAGAAGAACCGGAAATCCCAAAACCTAACATTTCAGCCCCACTGAAATATAGGGTTTTGTTTGCATCCCAGTTCTCCTGCAATGCAAAAATTAAGAACATATTAAGGCAAACAACGACTGTTGAGTGCAGATATGCCCAATTTTTGCATTATTAACCACAAGATTAGACTATGAAGCCTATCTGTGGTACAAGATTACACTATGAAGCCTAGAATTACCTAGAGGCTATAGACTAATTTATGTGGTAGAGCTTTGCAAAGAAAAAGAACAACAAAAAGAAAACTTGGTTGATACATGATAAAAGGAGTTTTCTAAGTTGTTTTGTTTCTTGCAACAGAGAGAACCTATTTATAGAGGAAGTGAGAGGCGTTCAGATTACGCCTCGAAAACCTAATATACTATTTTCCGTTGGAAAGTTATTGTCATTAAATGTGGTCAAGTCACACAGTGAAAAGAGATAAGATCGAGCAAATCTTGCGTGCGTCATCAAATCAACCGACAAGATAGTGGTTGAGATATGATCTAAAGATTTGAATTTTAAAATCGAATTTTGAATTACGGGACGGTCCAATCCTATTATAACATGTGTGGTTCAACAGTGGCTTCAGAGATATCTATTTAAAATATTTCTGCCTAAGAAAAAGATTTATGACAAATAAAATCAGTGGTCTGATTTGAAAAGAATTTAATTAATTCAAAGCCTACCGGAGTATATAAGTTTATATTCTGCAGAGGGAATTAAAGTCATTATGAATTAATGAAATTTGATTTCGCATATTAAATTCGAATGAAATATTCGATTTCATGGCTTTGCGGCCAAAAGCTACAAATATGAAGCAAAAATGTGAAAATCATGATTTGATCTAACTAGCACATAAATGATGTTCAGTCATCATAATAACAAATATGGAATTGGTTAGTCATGAATTGCTTTGTTTGATAAAAAGCAAGAAAAATTCTACAATGCAGTACTTCTGGCAAAAGCGAATTTGGAACAACAAGAAGAAGATTAGAACTTTGTGTTTTGACTACACAGAGTCTCATCCTTTTTCTTATTAAGAAAATATCGGCCAAAAGAGATGAGAGCATGCTTAGAACCAACTTTGCAGCTAAACTTTAGTGCTACATTTCTTCTAATTTGTTATCATAAGTAGAGGCTACAAGCCTACTTATGATATAAGATTAGACTATAACGCCTAAAGTTTGCAAGCGCAAAGGATGAAACATTAAGATACTCCAGATTACCGTGGAAAATATTTAGAGCTATGTCCAAAGGTTAAACAAAGGCTCCTTATCTATAACACTTTGGGACCCTACTATGCCAACCATACTGGTTGTGGCAAATCTTCAAAATTTGTGGTGAAAATTTAGCTGGATCAAAATTCATGCTAGCATAGAGGTTACGTGTAGTAGCTATTCTTCAACTAACCAAATTGTGGTTGAAATAGAGTTGAATAAATGAATTGGGCCTTAGTTCACCAAAAGGCCATTTCAGAATCATCAAACACAATATCTAGCTAAAAGAAGTATGTCATTGGTGACTACTCGAAAACTATGAGGCATAGGCCTTTAATAATTTGGGGTTTACAAAACAAGCCTAAGATGAGAAAGGGTTACCTATAAATGACTTATTCTCACAATTAAGATCATATGTCATTTGTCCCTTTTCGAGGACGACTTTGGGGTCAATGGGCCATAATGCTTAATTTTTAAATTCACCACGTGTTTGGTCACTCGTAACTTTAACTGTCGACCTTTTGACTTTTAAATTGTCACTGTCTGTTTCTGTTACGTTATATCTTCTTCCTAGTTTCCCTCATAATTCTCGTTTCATCATCCAAGTAATCATAATCCACATTCATTCAAACTAGCGAAAGATCAAATGTCAAGACAAGTTAGATCATTCCACGAGTTGATGCAACCTAGTAACCTTGATTATGAAGATTGGTTAGGAGAACTACCAAGAGGCGCGGTCAAAAATTGTGACATGCCTAAGGAAAAACAGTTGCAAATTTCCTCATGGATAGGCCCAAGCGACCCAAGATCACCTGAGGAAGATTTAGACCCATCATCGGGGTCTGATATAGGCCCATCGCGCCTCAAATCTAAGAAGAGGAAGTATGACGGCTATACAATCCAACAATTAGAGGAATTCATTACAAAGAATCCATATCCGAATGATAATCAGAAGGAAGAAATGGCGAGGCATCTCCTCTTGCAGCCGAAGCAAATCACATATTGGATTCAGAATCACAGGACAAGAAGAAGGGCCGAGTTTTTTCGAAATGAAAATGAAGCCCTGAAAAAGGAAGTTGCCAAACTTCACGTCAAACTCAAGGGGTATGAACAAGCATTTTCTAATACCACATGTTTGGTTTGTGGAGGCCCACGGATTACTGCCAAAGGCCTTGATTATAGACCACAAGTGCCAAATGCAGACCCTAGCATTGAGAAGGGTAAGTCACCACTTGACTTTTCGGAGGCCTTTCAACAACCGAGGAAAGATTTTCTACACACTAAGGATGGGAAGGACTTAGTTGCAAAGTTAGTTTTTGCAGCTATGGAAGAGCTGATCATGATGGCCCAAGCGGGAGCCCCTTTGTGGATTTCTGAGAAACATGGCGGACATCCAAATCAACATGATATTCTCAACAGAGTAGAATATTTGAAGATTTTTCCTAGAAATCTCAATCATACGCCAACGAATTTCTGGCCAGAAACTTCAAGAGATTCAGCCATGGTCCTAATGGACCCTATCAACATTGTCAAGATCCTCATGGATGTGAAACAATGGTCAATTATGTTCGGCAACATAGTTTCGAGAGCAAGAATTCTTCAGGTCTTGGCAGTTGGAGATAAGGAAAATTTCAATGAGGCTTTGCATGAAATGATTGTGGAATTTCATCTACCTTCACCATTAGTCCCTGTTCGTGAGCATCATTTCGTCAGGTATTGTCGCCAATACTACGAAGATCTCTGGGTAGTGGTTGATGCTGATCTTAGGGAGATTTTTCAAGATTCCCTTGCGAAAAGTTATAGAAGACCTTCTGGTTGTTTGATCCAAGCTTTACCAGATGGATATTCCAAAGTAACATGGGTAGAGAATGCAGAGGTAGATGATGAAGATGTCCAGAACTTGTATATTCCATTGATTAGATCTGGAGCAGCATTTGGAGCTAAACGTTGGGTTTCAACTCTTGAAAGACAATGTGAGCGGTTGGTGAGCTCAATGGCTACATCTCATGACCCAATTAGTTTAGGGGTCATTTATGATGATAAAGGAAAAAGAGGTTTGTACAACCTAGCGCGGAGAATGATGTTGAAATTTCATTCAGATATTAGCGCTTCGGCGGCCAATCAGTGGTCTACATCATTAGAATGTCCCGGATCTGATGAGATACAGTCCATGGTGAAGGTTAATATGGAAGATCCAGGAGTTCCGAAGGGCACTATTTTCAGTACTGTTGCTTCTTTATGGCGTCTTACTTCACCAAGTGATGTTTTTGAGTTTCTCCAGAACCTTCAAACCCAACATTCAGAGGACATTCTCGCGAAAGGTGATGTGGTGGAAATCATGCACATGATTACTAGCCCAAACCCGGGAAATTATATATCCATGTTGCGTATTGATGGAGCCAATTCTGGGACAGCCAAAAGGTTAATCCTCCAGGAGAGTTGTGCAAACTCAATCGAATCATACTTGGTATATACTAAGATCAATTTCAATGAGATGAAGGCAGTATTGAATGGGGCAAACCCGGATTTCGTGACACTTTTGCCTTCAGGTTTTGCAATAATACCTAATGTGGCAACCACCAAAGGAGCTGGAGGAAGTCATGGTACAAATACATATGGGACTTTGCTGACAATTGCTCTTCAGAAGGTAGTACATCTTGGGCGAAATTTAAAAAATTTCAATAAGCCTTTAACCGAGGCTAAAAAGCGCATTCGAGCAATAATCGCTGGCATCACGAGAGCGGCCTTGAAAGACCATCAGCAGTTCGCAGGACTATACTAGCAAATGAAGGCAACATAAGGTAACAACTTTTTATTTGTTGGGATTAATCAGTGATTCCCATAAATAAAGAAAACAATGGTGGTTTATTCCTTTCAAATCATTTCTTGTTATTTGATTTTTAGATAATCATGAAAGTAGGAGTCAAAACAAGAATTCTAAAGCCAAACTTGTTTTAATTTTCACAGACCAAACGTGGTTTTAATAAATAAACTGCAGTGTTTATTATCGCACAAAATGAAATAATTGAAATCTACATATGAATTGATAAACTTCGGTTAATCATTCATAAGTGGCTTTGTGGCCAAAAACTTACATGAGCAAAATAAAGAAAAACTTTACAAGCATCAAAATCTATACAAATCAAGCTCTGATACCAATTTTCCTCGAACGCCAATCTTTATTTTACCAATCGGATAGATTCCAAACTTGGAAGCCTGTTGGAGTTAGTTTCCTTCGCGGTCCCAATCCAGGGGGGCATATGCACTCTATTTGAAGAAAATACAAGAGTCATTTCATCAAAAGACACATGGTCTTTCCATATTATTATATGACTAATGACAAAAAACAGGTGAACAATACAGTGGGCTTACTTGTCTTCGCCGTTCGACTATGATATCAGATTATAAAGCTTAAGTTTTGCAAAAAGCTTTGATAAGAAGAAGTGTCTTTTTGAAGCTCCAAAATAATTAGTAAGAGGCTAAACATGATGAAACTAAAGTGTTTCAGTCTTTATTATAGAGGATACAATCTTCGATTGACCTATTTGAATGCTCCATGATGGATGGAGATCAGCAAGAAAGAGAGACGACAAGAAAATTCTTAATAATTCATGCTTCTTGCTTCAATTCTTGCTTCCACTCCCGCACCATAACAAGAAGATAAATGCGGCTCGTAGGGCTTCAATCGATCACACATACTCTTACTCCCTCTTTTAGTCACAAGAGAGAGGACAAGAGAAGGGGCAAGAGCAAGGGTGGAAAATAGGAGCAAAGTTTGTTCCATTGCAGAACACTTCATTCCCATCTTCCTGTGATCGGCTGATTGTGGAAAAAATGAGGAATTCAGACTATTTAGAGTCTGCTGTTCCCCATTTTTCCGGCCGCCTCGCCATGAAATTAGACTATAAAGCCTGCTCATGGCATGAAATTAGACTACAAAGCCTGAAGGTCTTCATGATAAAGGCCAAGAAAGAATCATGGTAATAGAATTCATTCAACAAAAGATGGAGAGAAAAACGCCTAAGAAAGTATAATATAGGCGATATTCGCCTTAGTAGTGGTTTTCAAACCTAGCCTCGGATGATAACTTATAAGGACATGAAAAGTCATGACAGCCATGTGAATATATCTTATCAGCAACAACCAAATCTTGAAAATAAGGAAATACAATGCACTTGGTCTCAAAAGTGTCGGGTCCACCTACGTGAGTAGGGATCACCGACAAAGAAGCCATCATTGTGTCACACCATTATTGCCTATTGAAATCATCGAGGCAAGATGATATTGATCAAGTCAAGAGTGATCAATAATGGCCAATAGGCCAAGCAATTAGGCCTACAGCTTTAAGTAAGCCATCAACAGTATAATACTTCATAGAAGTGGCCCATTTATCAATAGTACTAATACTACAAAGTACGAACATATATAGTACAATATTTAAGAGCTACCAAGTGTTTATAAGGGTATTAATGTTTTAAATTTTTGGGAGGCCTTGCAAAAATTGAATAAAAGCTTTACACTGAAACTCAAGTTTCAACTTAGTATCCAGGACCTCATGCCTCTTCGCGAGACAATGTTTTTTGTGAATCCTTAGGCTTTTATCACAATCTTGCAAAGAGGAGCAAGCATGCCCTAACTCATCATTGAGCGAAGCTTCATCCATAGGAATCCTCTTATCCAACTGTTCTAGTTCATTCTGGAGGGATGCAATTTGGATTTGGATCTCAGCTTTGCGCCTTTTATTCTCATCTATCAAATCCTCTCCTTCGCCAATCCGAAGAGCATTATTTGCCAAATCTTGACGTTCTACTTGAAGTTTTCCTGTCAGTTCATCCAACTCATCAAGCTCCTCTTGGTGTTGCTCAAAAAGATCTCGGATTGAGGGAATCAAATCTAGTGATTTCCGAGCATACTCAAGAATTTGATTGATCGAAGATTCTGGGTTTGTGGAAAGCAAGTAGATAGCTTCTCGTGCTTGTTGCTCTTGCTCCTTAGATAGACTTTCACCTTTTAAATTGCGAAGGAAACGAATGACATCACATTCCCTATCTGTTAACTCGTCTGATGGATCTTTCATGACAGAATGCTCCTTCGCCCAATTTCGCAAATCACTTGTTGATTGCAAAAGAGAGTTAATAGCCTTTGGAACATTATCTTGTTCCGCAGGAGAAGATATTGCTTGGGTGTTTAAGTTCAGCGGCAAATTTTCTACTTCTACATCAATCTCCTACGAAGAAAAAAAAAACAATCAAAATTTGAACTTAAGTGTTTAAGTTTAATCAAAATAAAATTACCTGTCGAGGTAAAATATTTACGTGATCTTCAAAAACAGCCACCGTGTTAGTCCCAAAATGAACATCTAATGACTCTACATTAGAAATTTCAGCATTTTGTGTTGCGAAATTCATCCTTATAGGTTCAGCATTTGAAGCTTCAATAGCTTGCACCTCCAGTTCAGAATGTATTTCATGAGGTGAAGGAGTGTCAGGAGTTGACAAATCTACAACAGTTGCTCCAGCTTGTCCATGAGAGGGCGTTGTTGAAATTGTCTGAATGGCCCTGTCAGTTTCAATAGTGCTTAAAGGAACCAAGTTAAGTGGTTCAGATTTCTGAGCTTGATCCTTAACTGTCGGTGTTGATGATTCTCTTAAGCTTATTGGAGCAGCCACACGGATTTTAATCTCCTTTGGCTGAAGAAGATTGACTTGAACTACCTATTCAAATCACAAAGTGTTAGAAGATATATTTAGCAGTTATATCTCAAGACAGAATCAGTTATAATCTACTGAGTTAGAGAGTTGGTTATTTGATCAATCACAACCTGAGAAGAGTGTTGATGATCTCTTCTACTCCTTTGAGCAGTAGGAACATTTCCTAAATCCATCTGCGAAAAGACAAAGCCATAAGATCCAAAATGTGGATTTCAAAGCTTGGATACTCATAAAACAAGATTTAGTGTTTAAACCTTTACGTGTTGAGTATGAACATGAGGTTCATTACTGGCTCGAGCCTGACAATAAAATAAAACAATGAGAATAGAGGCTATATATATATACTTATATTTTAGAAAGAGTAAGATAACTAACCATCTGAGTTGTCCTTGCCCTAGCTTCACGACGAGTCCTTGCATCAGAAGCCTAAAACAAAAAGTTTTCACATAAAAAAAGCAACGAAGTTAATGCAAAAATAGAGGCTTTGATAAACAGGACTTACTACTTCATTCTCCAAATCCTCATCAGTGTGGGTTCGCTCGCCATCACTTTCATGACAAGGCCTGCGAACGGGTTGTTTTTCTCTCCTTTTTCTCTGAGAAGAATTATCAGGAGCCTCAATAGTCCTTTTCCTACCTGACGTGGTTTGTCCCTCCTAAAAGGACAAAAAGGAAAGTATACTTGAGATAAAAATCTATGAAGTCAATCTAAATAGGACGTAAAAAGAATTTACCATATAAGAAGACTGTGAAATCTTCTGCACAAGACTAGAAGGTCTTGGCGTCACTGGTTTTCGCGCTGCTTGAGAGGAAGCAGCTTTTGAGGCAGCTAGCTCTGCTTTCGCTTTAGCCTAGAAAAGAGGAATGAATGTTAAAAGGAGAAAAAATAAATTAGAATTCTAATTTGCAATCAAATTAGGGAATTACCAATTTTTCTTGACGCAATTTCTCATTTTCTCTGCGAATAAAATCCTGGTCCGCCTGGATACTATTCATCAGCCTAGCCTTTACAGCATCAGATGCTAGTGAAGAGGCTGTTGGTAGGGCTTGTTCTTCCATAATTATTTCCTTCCTCATTGATAGTGGTGCAATCATGTACTCAGCTTGTAATGCACCAATCCCAGGTAGCTTTTCAAAAAGATTAACGAATCTACTAAGATGAGAAGAGGAGAAGAAAATCTTGTTCGCATCATCAAACCAAGCTTGATAGCCAGAAACACTATGAACTTTGCCAGTGTGGTTGATATAGTTAAGTTCTGGATCTGAATCACCAAGCTCACTCATACCCTCAACTGTGACCAGTGTCTTCAAACTCCTTCGCCAAGTTGCCTTGCGAAATAGCTAGGGGCATAAACTTCCATCTGAAGATGTTTTTCTTGTTTGAGCTTCCCACCATAGTGCAGGTCTTTGCAACAAACTGCAGCTCTGAACATATTATAGTAATCGGCATTACCCCACTTGGATTGACGATCGGGGAAAAATCCTATGTTCAAAAGAGGATGAGGGTACTTTCTTGTCACAACTTTTCCCCAAGCTGGACGATAGTCACTACTTCTAAAAGCTTGGAAATAATCCCAGACAGTTCGATTTGGAAGTTCAACATTTACCAAAGCTTCTCCCATAACCTTATCAGGGAAATAACCCCCATCTGAGCCAAAATCAGGAAAATATACTAAAAGGCAGTAATGAAGGAGCCAAAAGGGTCCCTCTGATTGAGATTTCAAAGGAGATAGGACTATTTGGTGAAGTCCTCGATATAAAGAAGCTAGGACTTGGTGGCCTAGACTCATCTTTTCACCCTTGTGGAGAGCAATGGCCATATCCTTCCAATGCGTTGTGACTTTGTTCGCATTCATACAGAATACGAACTTGTTTAGCCACATTTCCAGAAAAGCAATGTGCTCTTCAGGATCTCCTTTTCCTACCCAAAACCTAACCCATTTTTCATAGCTATTACAGGTTTCAGAGGCTAATTTGCGATTTGGGTAGTACTTTTCTCCAAAATCATTGTCGTGATGAAGTCCCGCAATGTATGGTTTATGGTGGATTGGGAATCCAGAGATAACAAGAACATCTAGTAAGCTAATACTCATGTGTCCCTTAAGGAAATCGAAAGTATTGCTAGATGTGTTCCAGAAACATAAAGCAGCGAGAAAAAGATTTTTCTCACCTTTGCATTGTTGGGTAGAGAGCAGAATGGAATCATATATTCCGACTTCTTTCCACAGACTCTCATACTGAGTCGCCATGTCATTCCTCCATTTGGTGAATTCATCATCAGGAAGCGGCCAATATCCAGTGACCTTTTGGGACTTCGCGGTAGTCGGCCAATTGTTCAGATCAATCACCGTTTCGATCTGAGCATGGAGTGGCTTCTCTGTTGCAGGACATAGATTGAGAGCTTTATTTATATTGGTCCATTCGCACGAACCCATATGAGGACCGATAAGCGCCACTTCTTTTCGAGAAGAGAGTTTAGAAGATGGAGGATCTACTCCCATGGATTGATAGATCACCTTGATACGATCTATCATACTCTCAGATTCGACACGTAGCTGATCATAATCTGAAATCTCAGATGATTTAGCAGCCATTGAAACCTTTCGAAAAAATTGGAAACTAGGGTTTTGAGAAGAAAGAGAATTCGAAGAGTCTTTTAGATGAAGACTGATAACTACTATTTTCAAATAAGTGAGAGTAGTGGGGAAGTTAGCAAAGGAGGGAATTACTTATAAGCTTCTTCAATCACTGTTCGGCTTTCAAAGCTTGGGGGGCAATGTTCGAGCCCAAAAATAATTTTGATCCAGATATGGGTAAATTGATAAGTTTGGTCCAATGTCCACAGCCCGTATCAATTGATAAATTCCAAAGGGGTTGAAGACAGCAAACATCTCTTCATCCGCGTTCTTTCCTTCTTTCTTTCTTCACTTTGTCTTTCTTTCTGAAGAGAAGTGAATCCTCAAAGTCAAATCAATCTAAGTGACTAATGTAGATTTCAAGGAAGAAAATAACGAACGGATTGATGAAGTGAGAACCAAAATGGTGCATCCCACAATTAGACTTCCATTCCTATTATTGTAAAGGAAAGTCAAGCTGCACAATATAAGTTAGAAAACTGAGGTCCAAACTTGGCCTATTTTTAATACTAATTCCCTTTGGATTTTTGTTTCTTATTACTGTGCAAAAGAAGAAGAAATGTCTTATGGAGGTAAAAGTCTGCCTCAATAGCCGAGGATATGAAATACGGCTCTTTCCAAAATAATTGTTTCGCATTGATAATTGAAACAGAGCCTAAATCTAGGCTTTTGACCTTCTTTCCTTACTACTGTGCGAGAGAAGGAAAAGATGAATTCATAAGTACTAAAGCGGCAGCAATATAAGACTGAGAAGGTTTCTAGGTAATTGCTTCGCACTCTCTTTAATAATAAACAAAGCCTATGTTTTGTATATGAGGCTGTTTGATTGATATAAACAATTGCAAAGTTGCTCAATTGTAGCATATTGAGGCAGCCATTGTCGAAGCCTTTGGACAAATGAATCACATGATTCATCATTTCTCAAGCCTAGAGATACATTCAAGAGAGCAGGTGGATAATTATAAAAAGTAACGACTCTTAGAATGAGATCTGGAGTGATCTTAATAGCCATAAAAAGTCAAGCATCGTCAAATCCATTTAATCAAAGTTGTGGCTCAATGAGTCAGGATTCTAGTGGCAAACATCTATCAATACTCATTTCGTAAAAAAAGGCTTAAGAACCTAAAACAATGTGAAAAGAATATGATCAATAATTTAATTATCATAAAACCAAGAGTGGTTTTGTTCATCACCTGTTTTTCGCATATTCTTTCCGCTTTCGCAGAAGGAAAATATGGGAAATGAAGTGAACGTAATATTTCTAAAAGATCATGGCAGACCAATTGGTGTGAAAATCCTTCAAGAGATGAGGTTTCACACTTATGAGTAATATTATACAATGTCTGGTCAACAAATGAGGTTTCACATTTATGATTATATGATATTATATAATGCTTGATTAATCGACATTGATTAATTAGGCATTACAGAAGTAATGCGAAAGGAACCAACTAAGTGGAAAATCATAGCATTCTACATGTGTGAACACACAAATATAGTTAATTAATCAATCTTTGATTAATTGATTTTGTTCACTACGTAGGCTATAACATAGCCTATATTGCGAAGTCAAGAAGGTGTACCTCTATAATGCGAAAGGAATCAAGTGGAAAATAAAATATTTTGCATGTGTGAACATACATATATAATTAATTAATCAGTCATTGATTAATTTCTTTGGTTCATTCTGGAGGCTATAGCAAAGCCTATAAACATAAGAGGATGTTAGTCAAAATATTTTGCATGTGTGAACATACATATGTAGTTAATTAATCAATCCTTGATTAATTTCTTTAGTTCATTACGGAGGCTATACCAAAGCCTACAATGCAAAGATAACCAAATGTGAAACCAAAATATTTTGCATGTGTGAATGAACAAATGTAGTTAATTAATCAGTCCTTGATTGATTGTTTTTGTTCATTACGGAGGCTATAACATAGCCTATAATGTAAAGTCAAGAGGATGTTAGCCAAAGTCTAGCTGATATAATTTATTCATGAATGATGAATTGAATAGATATTCCAATACTTGGGATTATAAAAGAGTTTACGACAAACTACTTACTTAATAACTAAGTAGTTCATAGCCTATACAAAGAGGTTTGTTTTTATCAGTCAAGACATTTCGCATATATGGAGATATCATGTACAATATTTAATTAATCAGGATACACAGTCATTGATTGATTATATTTGTTCATACACAACTATAGAGGCTGTAAAATAACCTAGGCTGCGAAAATAATTATTGAACGATCTTTTAAAGTCCAACATGTGGAACTTATACCTTGAATCTGTTAACCAATAAAATATTTATTGAGTAACAAATAAAACTGCAACAACATTTAATGTCGCAGGAGGAGAGGAAGTCTCTATAAGAGACATTAAATTCCTAAAGCCATAAAATAAGTCAATATAGCTACTAGCTATTTAGTGGACTGCATGCTTAATCTAAGAGAGCTAGACTCTTCAGAATTCAATACGGATGGAGAAGATGATTGAATAAAAAATAAAGGGGCTTTGACAAAGTAAAAGCCTAAGGAATAAAATTAATAAGTGCATGACATCAGAGAAGAATAACCTGATGATTAAATATTCTCAAAGCCTATATAACGAGGTTTTCATGCAAGGTGATAGACAGACATTTTTACAAAAAACATACAAACTACTCTCAGCGAGTATCTTGATAGCCCTTAGGCTACTTCAGTATTTGCACGAACGCTTGCGACTGCAATTACTAAGATGAGAATCTGCACGTACGCTTAGCGAATGCAATCCTCATTGCCTGCTAACCTGCGACACCGCATTTGCGACTGTAGCACCGCAGCACACAATCTTTACTAAAGCGCAATGCTCTGCTAGGGGTCACGTTCCTAGTATCGATTGGTAAAACTTGAAAGAGCTTTACAACAAAAAGTCCTTGTATCAACAAGGCATGTACAAGAGCCTGAACATGAAGATATCCCTCTTCATGTGACAATCGTGACGAGAAGAAGTCAAGACGAGCGCGTAATCAATTTCAACAACAACAACTTGCACCTATTGGTGCTGGCACGCCTACAACGCACGAGCCAAAAAGGGACGGTTTGATTCAGCGTCAAACAATGACTTTCTGGAAATTTGGGATGAATTTCTGGAAAACAAACTAAGAACACGAAGAACAAGCTAAGAACACTATGAACACTTAGAGAGAAAATGAGAAAGACAGAGACAAAACTAAGGGAAATGAAACAAAACACACAGACTCGGGGAAGGGAATGGACGGACGCGTGTCAAAGTCCACAGACAGAGATCCGTAAATCACGGATCGAGCGACGAAAGTCGCAAAGCAAACAGTGAACATGCGTTCGAATTATTAAACAAACAATTTTTTTTTCTTTATTATTAAGCCGACGCATAAGTCGTCGTTCGGCCCAATAACAAATTTTCTTTTTATTTTATTCAAACTTTACGCGAAAGTCGTAAAGTGAATAGTCGAAAACACGTGTGGCACGTCGACACACTTATTGGATTGCCGACACTTTAAATGGGCCTGGGCCATCGGCATGGCCTGGGCTTTAAAGTGGGCTAGGCCGAAGAAAAACTTGGGCCCTTTATTGGTGGGCTTTCACTAATGGGCCTAAACAATCTACAATATTATTTTTTTAATTAAGGCCCGACAACAAACTAAAGCTCGACACATAAAATGGGTTTGGGTTACGGGTTTTGGGTTTTGAAAATGACAAGGGCCCAATGGACCAAATTTATTGAATTTGAAAACTTTTTTTTTTCAAAACCCAAAACCCAAACCAATACACAAATGGGCCTAAGGCCCAATACTATACAATCAAGTCCAAAAATAAACAGTAACTAGAAATAGTAAAATAAATAAATAAATAATTACAAACAGTAAAAAATAAACAAACTCTTTTTTTTTTTAACAAATTTTCTACTTTTCTTTTTTTAAATAAACATATATACAAATAAATAACGAGAGTGAAAAAAGAAACTTCCCTTTGACAAACTGCCGAGGATAGCCGGAAAACACCACATAAACACCAACCTCAAGGCACTCCGGCCTTGACTTCCAAACGTTAGCTCCAAGGTGCAAAATGGTACAATTCCCGACGTACCTGAATTATTTCCTATACAAAATAAAAAGTCAATGAGAATATTTACAAAATAAAAAACAAAATATTTACAATGTTAAAAATGTATTATTTATAAAAAGAAAAACACTGTTTAGAAAAGCAAATAGTGAAAGCAATCCCCGGCGAGCCGGCGCCAAAATTGATATGGATATTTTCGCACACCAAAAAGATGCACAAAAATAACCTCAAGATAAACCCTACTGGGGATATAAATATCAAATGTAGTATAGGAAAGTAGGGATCGTTTACTCACATGAGATTGTTTTATTTGCTAATCTATGTCACGAAAATTAAATAAACTATACAACAAATTTATTTACAAATATATACAATATATACAAAAGTGTTTTTTAGTTTTTGGAGGTTTTTGTGTTTGAAAACAAGGAATAAATAAAAGAAAATATTTTTGGATTTTTGGTTTTTGAAATACTAATAGTAACTAGGAATTAAAATCTACCACCGAAAATCATGCTCACATGCTGTGTTTCTATCTAATTTCTTCTATTTCTAGATGAAGATGTCCAGGCTAGCTCGGTATGCTTGAACTAAACCTATTACCACTTTCTTACTTTGTATGTTAAGAGAGAAAACGTTCTACCCTTAACGTATTTCCTAACGGTCTCGTAAATGCCCTAACGTGCAGTCTAAAAACTAGATTTAACACGCAGGAATCATTAAGTTTTAAAAGGGTCTGAGTCATCACAAAGCATCACAAGTACTGGTGTTGTCTTGCTTATCTTAGGAACCAAGTTACATGCTAACCGCAGTTAACAAGTGGCACTCTAGAATATGTGAGGAATCTTATTTAACAAGAAGCAGATATCACACATTCATAACTATAGAACCCTAACATGCTTACTAAGTATGCACCTAAAGCAAACATATAAGGAATTCATCACTGACATAAACAGTAAAATGGTTCTCACCCAAAGATAAAATTGATTAAATAGAATGTCACAACATGTTCGCAATTAAAACATGGCTTCAAACAATTCAGATTTATTACACAAATATTTACACAATAACATTTCCCAAATTTATTCACACAAAAGTTAAATGCGGAAATTAAAATTAAACAAAAATAAATATAATAATTAAACGAGTTTGGAAAATGTTACTTATGTGTCTATGAAAATGGACACTTGTCGTCGGGTGCGGATGGACGACTCAACTTCGTGCTCAAAAACTGAACACCACCGTTCAGGTGCAGGTGGACGGCTCAGCTATGGTTCTGTACTTGGATGTGGCGGGGGCCATGGGTGTCCTTAGCAGATTGGAAAGGGCTTTGACTTGGGCTTTTGGGCTTGGAGGCCCAATTTATTATTATTCTTTTTTCTTTTTTCTTTCTTTTCTTTCTTCTTCCGGCCCGGCCCAGTTTCTCTCCTTTGGTTTGACTTTTCAACGCAGCTTCTTTCTTTCTCTTTCTTCGCGTCTGTTTCTTTTCCTCTTCTTCATCTTATCTCTATTTTCTTCTTCTTTGGTTTCTGGCCCTTCTATTTCTTTGCAGAGAGAGAGGGAGCTGCAGCGACGAGAGCACGGGCTTTTGGGATCGACGCTGCGTATGGTTTTCGCACACCGGCAGCTGGATCGACGCGGAGAGGCGAGCATGGGCTCGGGTTTCTGCTGGGCTCGCGCCGGCGGCGTCGCTTGGTGAGTCACGGGATTGAAGACAGCGCCGACAATGGATGGGTCCAGCGGTGATTGGGTTTTCATCTGCAGCGGCAGAGCACGGGCTCTGGGATCAACGGCGGCAATGGAGGTGCGGTCTGGTGGCGTCGATGGCTTGGTGCGGTGGCGGAGCAGAGTCACGTGATCGACGGTGCTGATTGGAAGAACGGCTGTGCTTGGCTTGGCTGGTGATTTTGCAGGTGTTGAGGTGATCTGGGCTGCACGGCAGAAGCAAAAGAAACTCCAGGCGCGAGCATGGTTGCCGGCGGTGAACCTCGAGAAGATGGCGGCATGAACTGATGCTGATTTGGTTTGGGCATTGGGTCCGGCAGTGATTGGGTTGTTGATGATTGAGCTCACGGCGGTTGAAGTCGATGGTGAAGCTGTGAGTGATTGTGATGGTGAATTGTGAAGTGGTGGTTTGTTGTGAAGCGGTCTGTGAGTTTGCAGGTGGTGAATGGTGGCGTGGCTTTCATGGTGGAATGGGTATGGTGAGGAGCCACGGTGGTGATTGATTGGGATTGCAGGGGCTGTACGGGTTTAAGGCTAGGATGAGAGCTTTTGGTGATTGATGATTTGGGAAATGGAGTTGTTATGATTGCAGTGGTGATAGAGTGAATTGAAGGTGAGATTGGCAGTGATGGTGCATATTCTGGTCTTAAGAAGACATGGAAAGGAGAAACAGCCAAGCCGGGTAGCATGAAGTCAAGGAGGCCGGTAGAGGTGGCCGGCAGTGGTGAAGTGTGGAGGCCGGCTGCCTTGTCCGGTACTGCCAAAGTCAAAAGGCAAAAAGCAGCAACCAATCAGAATATAAATAAATAAAATTAAAATAAAAACAAAAAGAAATAAATAAATAAAAAATAAAAATATATAAACAATTAAAAGAGAAAAATAAGTGGAGGTTCAAATTTGTTTTCTCACCGCTTGTGGTGGTTGTGTCGCTTTCAGTGGTGGTTTGCCGACAAAATTGTCGGGATTCGAAACGATTTTCGAAATCTTCGTACAGTTCTGTATTCCATAAGTCTGAAAGTCACGGTTGACTTTCAAATTGCGCTAAAACCTCCATAATGCACATTTTTGTGCAAATTAACATTTTCTGCATATTTTCCCTATGAATACGAAAACACACATTAAACATACTAATAGGCTCTTGGAAAAACCTAATCCAAGTAATTAAAGGCACTTTGTGTACGTATTTTACGTTCACATCAGCATCCCTTGAAGTAAGATGACCCGAAGCTACATGAGGCTAAATGGCTTGGTCAGACCCCTGCTCGAGAGGAAGGGCCAAGTTTGAGATCATAGAAGAAGCTTCAGGGAAAGAAATAGAAAAAATTGGAGGGAGGACCCATTTGTTGTCATAAATAAACTTCTCCACCCGATCATTGAGAAAAGGGATCACCTCCAAGGGGATGTCCAACAAAGAAGAGAGTTTGGTGCCTAACCAATTATCATTCCAGAAAGAAACTTTGTCTCCAAAAGCAACCAACCACCTATGTTTAAGAGGATGGAGGGCCAGAGGTTTTTTAAACCCAGCCAAACTGAAGATTTTTGGTAGTAAAGAAGAGGAATAAGACCGGTACCCAAGAAGCGGCTCCTCAAAAAGATGGAAGAAGGGGAGGAGCCTTGCACAACATCCCAGCAGCATCGCTTAAGCAACATAGCCCTGTTTAACTGAAATAGGTTCTTTAAACCCAAGCCACCTTACTCTTTTGGAAGACAACATTGGGACCGGGCGATCAAAGTAGAACCCTTCTTTAGAGGGTCCCCCGTCCAAAAGAAGTTTCGCGTCCATCTCTGAACTTTAGTTAGAAGAGATTTAGGCCAAGCATACACTTGAAAACTATAGATTAGTAAACTCTGAATTACTGAAGAAATCAATTGCATGTGGGCCGCCCTAGAAAGCTGATGCCCTTTCCAGGAGGAGAGCTTACATCTCACTTTGTCTGCAATCAGACGTAAGAAGTTCGGTTTTGGTCGTCCTTTGAAGATTGGAACACCCAAGTAGGTAAAAGGCAGTACACCTTCTCTAATACCTAAAAGGTGTTGGATGACTATCTCTCTAGAGCGGGCATGTTTACCCAGATAAATAGAAGATTTTATTTTGTTGATTACTTGACCCGAATTATTGGCATACTCCTTTAAGAATTGCATTAAGTACTTGATTCCACGAGTGGAGCCTTGCATAAAAACCATAACGTCATCAACACAAAGGACGTGAGAAGGAGGAGTTGCACTCTTAGGAGAAGCCATAGGCGTAATTTTTCCACTGGAAACCAAATTTGTCAAGCCACGACTTAATACCTCTTCCACAAGACAAAATAAAATTGGAGACAACGGATCACCTTACCGAACACCTCTGGAGCATGAGAAATAGCCACAAGAAGTTCCATTTATTGAGATTGAAAGGTAAGCTGACTGAAGAATATTCTGAATCCAAGTAATAAAGGTTGGGTCAAAGCCAAAAGAACCCAGTACCCTTACCAAAAAATTCCAGTCCGGAGAGTCAAAAGCTTTACTGACATCCAATTTAATTGCTATGTTTCCACTCTTGCAGTTTCTATCCAACAGGTTGATATACATTATTGTTGGTTAGTTTTTAAATATGGTATCAAAGCATTATCTTCAGTTTGTTATTTAAATCTTTCAAATCTAAATTCTTTATTATTATTATTTTGTGTCAACTGATGTTCCAAAATCATACAATCTTTTATCATATTGGTCGTCAATATATGAGTTAACTGATGACATGACATACCTTCTGCATCATTGACCTTACGGAAATTGCAACAAAAAAATTTATACTAATGTGCGAGTGTTGTACTGTTGTTGGTGAGTCGTCTCAACACGATATCTAGGCCACCATGAACTCCGGATGAAGTTTTATGCGCCAACAAGTAATTAGGTACTTGGATTTCAAATACAAAAACACCAACCAGTCTCCCACCATCCAATTTTCAAAAGCCAAGTACTTTCACAGGCTGTCTTTGAATGCACTGCCAAAAATAAAAAAGTTACAACATTCGACTTCATACACTAATCACTTTAGACTACATGCCTAAAAATGAGTCCTATATTACATGGATGCTAAATCGATTACATGTATATTTCTTATTCAAGCTGAGAAACTGATTTTGGGAACACTTTTGCACAGGATTCCACTTTCTTCATAGTTTTTAACAGCATTAGCAATGGTCTCTTCTAATGGCCTATACTTCCAACCAAGTTTCTGCAATTTGTCTGAGCTCATCTTCATGTCTTCAACTACTTCCGCGATTCTATCATATATATATATATATGTAAAGAACTAATTAACCCATTATAATTTAACAAAGAAGTAACAAGAGGAATGAAAAACTGATCGATTGCTTTGTATATATACTCTGCTTAATAACACCAATTGGAGCTTATTACCTTTTAGGGTAGTTATAGTTCGGATACAAGTTCTTCAATTTCTCCACCAAAGCCTGCACTTTTATCACGTAGGATGTACAAATGTATCTGCCTTCTGCTTCTGGCTCTTTATATGCCAGAAGTAATGCTTCAGCTACATCACGAACATCAACAACAGGACGAGCATGGTTCTCAACAGATTCAAGTCCATCTAATTATATGAAATTGAACAGACATGAATTAAAAAAAAGGAAATAAATGAGGACAACAGGTCATTATTCATTAATCGTTAATCGTAGTGCATTTCAACATAATGTGAATCCACACTGTAATTAAAGTCTTTTCTCTTCAGAGACAATATGCATAGGAAGAAAAGCAGTTGAAAAACAGATGACAGTGAGAGGAGTGACCTTTCAGAAGAGTTATGAAAAATATGCTACTCGCATTTAATGTGGGTTGCAGCATCGGACCAAAGACAAGGGATGGACAAACTGTACGTTATGATTCTCAGATCACTTTTCTTTGCATACTCCAAAGCTTCACGTTCTGCTATTGTCTTGGCAAGACAATAGTTACTCAACTTGGTCTGTAATGTGTGTTCATAATGTGAATGAGAAATAGCACATAATTCTGGGGCACTAGCAAGCCTGTATGATCCTGAAATTCAAGGCATTGTTATCAACTTATACCTTAGCTTCCTTGCAATACTCTGGGTCAGACCAACATTCTTCATCCATGGGTTTATCTTTGGGCCATTTTGGGTTGTACAAAACAGCACCAACAGACGACACAACCACGACCCTCTTTACTTTTGCCTTGATACATGCATCTAGTACATTCCGCGTGCCCCTTACAGCAGGTTCGATAAATTCTTTCTGCACAGAACTTTTCCCCTTCTTTTTTTTGAAAATAAAATTTTTTCCACATTAATCAACTATGTTGTTTGAATTAATATTAGAATTTAGACGAGTCTAATCTCTAACGGGGAATAATTTGTCTATCTTATTGCTTTGCAAATTCAGGGGTTAGAGTAAAAGTCTTGTCTAGAGTATGAACCCATAAATTAACTAATTGAGGGCTAGTTATATATATATATATATATATATTCATATATTCTCTATACAGATATGAGAAGAAATATAGGACATGTCCAACAGTACTTAGTTATCATGTTATGGTTATGTTTAAACTGTATCAGTGCATTGATAGAATAAGTTGGTTAAAGTCTACAAAGAAAAAACAGAATAGTAAATGAAACAGTGACTAGAATTGAAATCTTGCCTCAGAATTAGGATCTGTGTCTGAAGGAACAGGGCAGGCAACATGGAACACACCAGTGCACCCAGAAATGGCAGCAAAAAGACCTTCAAATTCGAGCAAGTCTGCCTTGAACAGTTGCAAATTCTCAGCAGCATTCTCCAATTTCTTCAAATGGGCATTCTTCTCATCACCTGAAACAAAGTTTTGAATGAAAATTAAGTGCAATCATAGTACATCAGTAATTCTGATAGAAGAAAAAGCAAATGAAAGGCCGGGACTATTTACATGGGTCTCTAACAGTGCCATGAACTTTATATCCCTGAGAGAGGAGCAACTTGACAACCCAAGATGCCACAAAGCCTCCAGCACCTGTTACACACACTGTTTCTTTCTCTCCTTTCTCTTCCATTGTTAGCCAAACATGAACAAGATTGGCTTTGCAAACTCCTTAAAGACTCTTCTTGGCAGTAAACGACGATAATTAATGGATGACATATTTTGTGTGGTGAATTGTTAGAGAAATAAGTGCCAAGTTTAAGGCATGCACAAGGCCTCGTTCAACACTTGGGGCCTTCCTTCTTATGCCTTTGTTTAGACTAGAAAGGAAGGCCGCGCGTTGCTGCGGTATTATGTGATTAAATGTACTTCACATATATTACATCGCTGAAATGATCAAAGTGTTTGAAGCAAAACTTGAATGAAGACGGAAGAAATATTCAACTTGATATAAGCAAGGACTGTGTGCTTCTTCTTCAATGACACCTGCAAGCAAAAAGTAATTGAAGGAAAATCTTTTGGTGAACCAAGCTTTTAAAGCATTAAAAAAAAAATCTTCTTCTGTCATGCGCAAAGTTAAATTGGGATCTTAAACCATTCTCCATGGTTAAGTTGTGCACCAAAGTCAGAATGAAGAAGAAACTTTTACCTTGAGGCAACCAAAGGAGAAAGCTTGTCAAAATCTTCCTCCACCAGCAAAGCATTGGTGAGTTTACAGATCAGCAGTGGATCTTTTCTTGGTTGTATAAGGATAGTATTCAGTTTTCCTGTTATGGCTCATATTTTAAAGATGTTGCTTTTTTGTTTTCCTTCAGCTGGCAGCCAAATTTAGCAAATTCATCTCCCACCAATAGACCTCCAACTTCCACAGAAGCAAAATTACAAAACAAAATCACCGATGACAAAAAAATAAACACCAGCGATCAATCCACAGACCAAATAAATAGCCAAAAATTCAATCAATCCACAGAGAGAGATGGCAAAAGAGGTTGAGCATAATCCTCAGTGTCATCTTTAGCATGGAGTATCAACACAAACCCTATTTATTACCAATATCTCAACTAAACCAAAAGAATGTAGCATCTTTAGCAAGAAGTACCAACACAAATCATTTTTTAAACCAATTTTAGCACACTTCATTCAGAAAACAATTATTTTTACAGCTAAATGATTATCCACACATCACGCTTTCAAACCCCAAGTAAACTGAGGGTAAAGACTGCTTACATTGTAATTGCCTGCATAATCTTGCAATCTTCTGTCTTTAACTTCAACCACTCTATTAACTATTTGCTTTATGAAGTATCAGTCATTAGAAATTGTGATAACAGTAGCCTTACACTCTGTTATTACCTCCTGAAAAAACAATTAGGAATTATAGTACAGGAAGAAAGTAAGCCAAACCTCAGTGCAAATATATAAGAGAAGGAGTTTAACAGTTTGATAAGACTCTTGAGGCCTAAAGTCTACATCACTTACTGCTCAAGCTTCTATGACTACGATTGCCATTTATTTCATTTTTAAATGCTATATGCAGCAGTGAAACAAATGAATTTAAATACTAAATACAAATTTTAATATATGGATTATAATAGTATTCTCTTTTCCATGGCTTGTATTATATACTCAAACTAAGTACAATTTATAATGTTAATAAAATTCCTAGATATGAAATTACGGCTTCCAAATAGGCTCAGTTCTTAGAAATGCAAATTTATATAGGATGAGCAGCTTCAACATGAACAGAGAACTCATATATAATTAAAGAAATAAATAAAAAGTCTCTGCACCTCGGGTTTAGCATTTAATATCTTGTCAAACTGCTTCAAGAGTTCTCGTGGAGAATAGTTGTCAATCTCAGCTCCTAGTACCGCAATGGGAGATTTAACCCCTGTTGATAAGTTTAAGCATTTACCATTTAGTCTTGCAAAATTGGATTTTGACTTTTGAGAAAATAATAATTCATAACAAATGCAATAACAATGATCTGTGATTAAAATTATATGTAAAACAATTGTAAAGCAATGATATGATGCACCTTAAGCATAGCATTTTCAATACATCAATGGCATTTGAACCGTAAACGAAAATAGTCAAGAGACTGACTATCAACTATCAGCTAGGATATTCCTTTTTATTGAAGACTGCATAGACTTCAAAACTGAGAGGCTCATGAAGTTAGAAGATACCAAAATTCACAAAAAAATCTCGCACTCCGACAGATGAAAATGTACCGAGAGGCTCATGAACTCAGAAGATTATTCAAGATTATAGAACAGGAAAAGGCAAAGAACTTTGTTGTTGGAATAGATTAGCTGAATAATACACAGGTCAATTTATAATCAGACAGAGTTTACAAATAGCGAAAGTAAATCCAAAAATGGCACTAACTGAATTAACAACAACACCAAACTCAAATTACACTTACCAACTGATCAGGTACCAAAATAATAAGCTGTATGATCCAATGTTATGTTGTCAAAAATAAAAATGAAAACTGGAGGCAACAGACCAAACAAATAGCTATCAATTCAATGAATCATTGAATCCACAGACAGATGGCAAAAGAGATTGAGGATAATCACCAGGTATTGTGACATCAACAGAATAGTACTTCTGAAGAAGACTGCTATAAAAACCTACTGAATCCTTCCCTCTTCTCCACAAAATCGCTCTCTTTTTCTCTCTTCTGTCATTCCCTAATTTGTTACCATGGTCAAGCTCACAGATTGACTTTGATACCAGCTGTTAGCAAATTCATGTCACAGAGCAGCAAGGAAAATGAGAAACAATGGCTGTCCCAAACCAAGCCAAGCTCAATATCATTTCTACACAACAAATTGAAAAAAAAATTCAACCGAGTCCCGATTTTTTTGAATCTAACCGATAAACTAATTTGCCGAAATCAAAGCAAAATCATAGAAATTGGATTTCACAATTGTAAACAGCATCCCTAGAAAATAAATCGCAAAGAGAAACCCTAGGCAATTAATAAACACAGAAACCAGAATCAAGAGGATCAAATCCAACCTATGGTAATTGAAGAGAAAACGAAGATATAAAACACGAATTTGAAAATCAAACATTCAATCAGCGAGTCTGAGAGGGAAGTCGGTGAAGGAGTTCGCCGGAAACACAGCAAAGCAGATTCCAAATCCTAAGCAACAAAGCAGATTCCAAGAGAGAGAGAAGACTGCAGAGGAAAGTGTGATCGACTATGGATTGGGGAGGTGTGATCAATACTATCAGCGATTCTGAATTGAGCTGTGATGGGTCTCTGTGTTGTAGGAAGTCGAAGGAAGGAAGAGATAAACTAGAGCAATAGGAGGAGAAAAAAGTATTTTCGGTAAAGAGAGAAGGGACAAAATGGTAGTTTGACATCAGCTCGAGCCAAGTCGATACTGTTCGGCTTATGAACAGTGTAGGCACTTTAGATATATATAAATTATTACACTTGGGGCCTTCTTTCTGATGCCTTTGTTTAAGGCATCCTTCTTTTTTTTTTTGAGTAGGAGGGGCACCGGCCGCCCTCAAAAGCCATCCATTAATGAAACTGCAGAATACAAGGGGGGGACGTAAAGCCTAAACCCCAAATTACAATGAGAACAAATCGATATAAAATCAATGGTCTCAATTACAACAAAGTACTCAAACAAGCACCAAATCGCTAGAAATGCACAAATGGCATCCTCAATAGCCTGAATATAATGGCGACATACAAGAAGGCTAAACCCACCGGAGTGGAATAATAAGTCAGATAAGATTACCTTCCGCCTATGTTGCCGAACGGACATTCCGTCGACACATTTCATCTTGCCACTAGGAGGAAGCTTCCATTTGGATAACCAAAAGCTCCACCTCCTCCCAGTAGCAATCGAGATACTCAAAGAGCACCAGTACAACCCACTCAACCTAAACACATGTAAAGAAAACTGGTCCATGGAAAGGCACGAGACCCCATCAAGTTTATACAGGTAACAAGTAGTCTGCCTAAAGCCATCCACACTTATTGAAATAAAATACAGGCTAAATGCTATATCAAACTTAGGCACCCGTAAAGATTCACCAAGCCAAACAAAGCTTATTAAAATAAGAGAACTACCACCCAACCAAGAGAGCCTACTTTTCATTTTCACACTCGGTGGCAGCAACCATTTAACAATAACATGCCATACCTTAATGGCCGACACAACGCCCCATGTGCACCAACCCGAACAAAAACCATGAAGCTTTACCCAACGTGGGTAAGCATAAGTGAAAATAAAACAACTAAATAAACTAAAGTTTGAAAGATAAAAAACATACACGACAAACACGCCGTGCAGAGCATGTCTCCATGACACAGTACCACGCCGACACAGAACCCAACACCAACGGACCGGCAGTATTACCACCGCTGAACCGTCACAGACCCACTCCAACTGGTCTGTACCTATGCAAAACCCGATGACCGACCGTATTACCACCGTCGGACCATCATCACAGACCCACCCCAACCGGTCCGTATTCCTGCAACTCCAACTGACCGCCAGTATTACCACTGCCGGACCACCACCATTAGCACAAACCCACTCCAACTGGTCTGTAGCAACTATCCAAACTGGACTTATTTTCCAAAACCAAGGAAAATAACTAAAAACACAAACAAAACGCACCAACAGAGAAAAAGAGAGGAAAGCCTCAGAGAAGAGGGTACCCATAGACTCCCACCGATCAACGATGGCCACATGAGGCCGCACCATCACCGGTAGAGATCGGATCCGCACCATGGAACTTCCCCAAACACGGATCGAAGACGCCAAAACCGACGCGCCTTGGAACGCCTCATCGATCCAGCAATACACCAAGCTGCAACCCATTCCTACGATCCACCCTTCTCCGACAAGCTCAGCACCGTCAAGGCCACGGGGCGCCGGCCAAGCCCGCGAGAACCCAACCCGCCGGTCCTCCACCGACACGCCCCCGCTCGGCTTCCATTTCAAGGACCCGGGCCTCGCCCATGCGCCTCTCCACCCGCTTGTAGTTCCGGCCATACCCTCCCAGACCGGAGCAAATCGACAGGGAAGTCGGGATGCTCACAGCCAGGAGGGGCACGGGGGCTCCCTTTGGATTTCACTCAGGCGCGTGAGGTGCGTTTTTAAGGCATCCTTCTTCTTATGTCCAAAAGTGACATCCTTACATTATTATTATTATTTTTTATATGGATCGGAAGTAAAAGCCAACATAAAACTACATTATCTTGCATAAAACTACATATCCTTTTATCAAATTATCATGAGTGGCGATGTCTATAGTAAAGCCAAGAGTACACATGAGAATAATCAATCATGCTTATTAACTGAAACTATTATCTTCACTGAGCATAATGGCATATGATGCTTAGTTTGTCTACTCCAAGACTCCAATTTTCCGGCAGTTTTCAACGGAATCAATAAGAGTTTCCCCCAATGGTCGGTAAGTCCAACCCAACCTCTGCAATTTTTCCGAACTTAGCTTTTCTTCTTCTTCCTCTGTGTGACTAAGCCTGCCAATTGCAATGTAAAAGGTATAAAACATTGTCTCAAATCTCAGTAGTAGCAAAATAGAGCACAAACTGAAAATTAATCGCCAATTCATGATGAAAATTAGGAATCTAGTCCTCTTGTGTTAATCTTGTACTTACGTCAAAAACTAGGTTGTTTTGACTTTAGTTTCACCATTCTGATACAAATCCAAAATATTACACACTAAACAGATAAAGTTTAACACTTGGAACTCCAAAACGAATTTGGACATATATAGCCAACTCTATGTAATTAATGGGAACTTACGTGTCGGAATAATTGTAGTTGGGATATGCCGTCTTTAAGTATTTCTCTACCACTTCCTCCACCCCAATTGCATGTGATGTGCATATGTATCTTTCTCCAGCTTCAGATTTCTTGTATGCCAGAAGCAGTGCTTCAGCTAAATCACGAACATCCACCACTGTCCAATAATTGTATCCGAACGATCCAAACCCACCTTCACAGAGTCACAAGCAAATTGCACAATCAAAGAACAAGATCCATACTAATGCATACATACACCGGATAATGTTCTCTTGCCAGACAGTCTGCAATATAAGTTGATTACTGTTTGAATGTGTTGTGCAGATTCATAGTCCGACAGTTATGTTGTTGGACTATACGGCAAGAAGATATAAGTTCAGTCCATATATCTATATTCGATCAAGAATGAAAATTGATAGTACCTTTGAGGCCCCTAGGTAGGAGCCAACTACTGGAAGTCAAGGTGGATTGCAAAACTGGCCCCAAAATGGTAGAAGGACAAACAGTAACAACCTCAAGTCCACTTCTTTTTCCAAACTCCAAAGCCTCGCTTTCTGCTTGTGTTTTCGAAAGATAATACCATTTCTTAGCCGTGTTCATAGATTCAGGACTAGCGGTTTTAAGATATTCAGTATCAGACCAACAGCTCTCGTCTTTGACTTGATTATTGGGCCAATTTGGGTTCTTGACAACAGCAGCTGTAGAAGACACAACAACAACTCGCTTCACCTTGGCCTCTAAGCAAGCATTCAGCACATTAAGAGTTCCCTTCACAGCTGGTTCAAATATTTCTGCTTCGGGATTTGTTACCGTGGTTATTGGTACAGGACTGGCAACATGGAACACACCACTGCATCCCAAAAATGCAGAAGACAGAGACTCATAGTCCAGCAAATCTGCCTTGAACAGTTTCAGGTTCTCTGATGCTTTCTCAAGCTTGTTCAAGTGGTCATACTTGCTATCCCCTGCAGCTTGTACCATTTCATATTTTTTGAGAACCTATGCAATTAATTCACCTATATAAAATTATATACAAACAAATTACCCTAAAGAACATACATCCCATTAAAAACCAGATCGATTAAATTGCCGTCTTTGAGGCATTTCAAGGAGCACCTAGCCTTGTCCTTATCTTTAGGAAAATATAACCCCAAACAATTTAACATGGAGAATATCTAGAGAATATAGTGATGAGTGCTATTAGAAAGGAAGAATAAGAAGCTTGACCTGGTTGTCTGACGGTTCCATGGACAAGATAGTCCTGGGAGAGAAGAAGCTTCACAACCCAAGAGGCAGCAAATCCTCCAGCTCCAGTTACGCACACTTTTTCCTTCTCACCAGCCATTTGTCTACTTCAATCACTCCCTAGTCCCTATGTTTGTGTGCGTGTGTGTGTGTGTGTGTGTGATCAGTTAATTGAATATTCAATTGTTTACTTATTGAGGAGAAGAGACTGATAGATAAATCAACCACTAATCCAACCCAGCGACCGACTGTTGTTGGCCTGCTTTCTCAAGAAAATGTTGACCGACCAAGGCGTTCATCATTATGATTAAAAATGGGAAGCTTGTGCTTCACTTTTAAGTTTTAACTACGCAAAAGTGAAGTTTAAGTAGTAAAATATATAGCCAATAATGAAAGACAATCATAAACTTATGCCACTATCCCACTATAATCAAATAGTACTGGGACTTTAATTAATTTATATTTCCAGTGTATGTTTACTTGTATTTGTGTCTATTAGTTTCATGTATTAATATGGATTAAAGGCTTTTGCCTTTGAATGGTCTAGGATTTGATCAACGTACGTACCTTCATCTCTACATGTATTGATGATAGCCAGAGTGAGACAAGGACGTCTACAGAAAATAGTAACACGTCTTTGAATTAATGAAGTATAATATATTTCTTTAAATTGAGGGCTAGTTATATATATTGATATATTCTCTATACAGATATGAGAAGAAATATAGGACATGTCCAACAGTACTTAGTTATCATGTTATGCTTATGTTTAAACTGTATCAGTGCATTGATAGAAATAAGTTGGTTAACGTCTACAAAGAAAAAACAGAATAGTAAATAAAACAGAGACTAGAATTGAAATCTTGCCTCAGAATTAGGATCTGTGTCTGAAGGAACAGGACAGGCAACATGGAACACACCAGTGCACCCAGAAATGGAGCAAAAAGGCCTTCAAATTCTAGCAAGTCTGCCTTGAACAGTTGCAAATTCTCAGCAGCATTCTCCAATTTCTTCAAATGGGCATTCTTCTCATCACCTGAAACAAAGTTTTGAATGAAAATTAAATGCAATCATAGTACATCAGTAATTCTGATAGAAGAAAAAGCAAATGAAAGGCCGGGATTACTTACATGGGTCTCTAACAGTGCCATGAACTTTGTATCCCTGAGAGAGGAGCAAATTGACAACCCAAGATGCCACAAAGCCTCCAGCACCTGTTACACACACTGTTTCTTTCTCTCCTTTCTCTTCCATTATTAGCCAAAAATGAAAAAAATTGGCTTTGCAAACTCCTTAAAGACTCTTCTTGGCAGTAAACGACGATAATGGATGACATATTTTGTGTGGTGAATTGTTAGAGAAATAAGTGCCAAGTTTAAGGCATGCACAAGGCCTCGTTCAACACTTGGGGAGAATATTCTGTAATATTATAATTGTATGCATCTTTAGGAGATTATTTGTAATATTCCTTATATCCCTAACTTGTAGGGATTTACGTGTTATACAAGAACCTAGTCTATATATAATCTTTTAGTATCACTGTATCAATGAGAATATTATTCCACCTCAGATTTTTTTTTTATATGGTATCGGAGCAAGCCTAAAAAAACCGTAGCTGTCATTTCATTTGCGCTGCACCATTTGTTGTGTTATCTTTTTATCATTGATTTTTTCATGGCTTGTGCTTCCAAGTTTGCTTTGTCACCCGTTTCCCCTAATCGGTGGATTGTCAATAGTGGAGCGATCAATTATATTAGTAACTCACCAAAGTTGTTCGCAAGTAGTCAGAAAAATATTTCACTACACTACAACAAAAAAGGTCAGTGGGGACAAACATTTGTCTTTACTGCAAGTGTTTATATTGCTTATATTTGTCCCTCAATAGCTTATATTTATCCCTAAAGGCTAGATTTTGGGACAAATAGATTATCTGTCACATTTTTGCATTAGGAACACTTTCAATAGGGACAGATATTTGTGTCTATAAGTATAAAAATGGGACATATATTTGTCCCCTTAAGGCCTTTTTCTAGTAGTGCTACCACCAGGTTTTTTGCCTAGTGGTACCAAGGCTCATATTTCCATGAAGGGGCCAATTAAAATCAATGATGCTGTTTTTTTAGATGTTTTGTGCAAGGACTGAAACATCAATTTTTTTGCCAAAATATTGGGGAAAATATCTTTTTTCACGTGTGGCGATATATTAAATGCATATACCACCTTTATATCATTAGAAATTAAACCAGTTTGAAATTAATCATGCAAATAAACATCTTATAAAGTTTGATTTAAAGTTTCCATGTTTTTTTTTTTCAAATTTTCATCATTTATCTCGAACATTTACCGATATCGATATTTCCATCGAAATTTTCATTTTTTAGACCTTCGAAATTTCCATAAAACTCGAAATTTTGGTCATTGGTACTGTGTGTGCCTTCATTTGATGTCAACTTTTTATCTATTGGAAGAACTATAGATGACTTACATTGTTCGGTAAATTTTTTTTCCATCTTGGTGTATTTTGCAGGACTTGGCTTCGAGGACGATAATTGGTGTGGGTAAGCGACGAGGGGACCTTTATTACCTTGTGGCGCTAGCTTCCATCGATCTCCATCCAAACATCATTTTGCTTCTCACCTTACCATCTCCTCCGACCTTTGGTATCGCCATTTGGGGCATCCTTCTCCTACTTGTTTACAATATATAGCCAATGAGTCACTTCATTTTCTTTTCGATTCAAAGAGAAAGTGTGAAATTTGTCCTTTGACTAAACAAACTCGCCAACCTTTTCCTTCTTCAATATCAACTTCTCAATGTTTTCTCTTATACATTGTGATATTGGGGATGACATAAAACTCCCTCACTCAATGGCGCTCATTATTTTTTTAACTATTATGGATGATTTTTCTCGTTTTACATGGGTTTTCTTAATGCACCATAAGAGTTAAACACAATCGTTGCTTCAAAAAAAAATTGCTTATGTCAAAACTCAATTTTAGACTCATGTTCAACAAATACGTACTGATAACGGAGCAAAATTTCTTTCTTTAAATGATTGTTTCTTGAGCAAGGGATTATTTTTCAACATTCTTGGGGTGTATAATGGTGTTGTTGAACGAAAACACAAATATCTTCAAGAAACTGCTAGGGCCCTCCGCCTCCAATCTCACTTGCCAATTGATTTTTGGGGGGAATGTGTTCTTAAAGTTGCCTACACAATTAATCGACTTCCTACACTTTTATTGAATAAGAAAACCTTATTTGAAGTCCTTTTTCACAATCCTCCTGACTATTCTTGCATGCCTGTTTTTGGATATGTTGCTTTTGCTACTTCTGTTTACCCAACTTCAAAATTTGCTCCACAAGCTCAAAAATGCATTTTTCTTGGGTATCCAATGGGTCAAAAAGCTTATAAACTCTACAATATAGAAACAAAGAAAAAATTTATCAATAGGGATGTTCTTTTTCTTGAAGATACCTTTTATTTTCCTTCCAAAACTCATTCTCTTACTTCTTCTTTTGATCTCGTGTTACCTAACCTAGTCCCAGATTTGTAGCCATCATCTTCTTCTAACGTGTCTGCTTCTCTCTCTCTCTCCACCATTTCTGTCGCACACGCACCTGACTCAATGATTGAATCGGCACCTGAAGTACCTATACATGTGCCGGACCCGACGCGTAACCGTGCTCATGAATCCGCAAATATACCCGTGCCTGACCCTGCACTAGCACAAGCGCCTAAACCCGCGCTCTGCCGGTCCCAACGTTCCCGTGCGCCTAATACTCGTCTATGTGATTATGTCTGCTCGTAGGTGATTCTGCCACCACACCATTGATCATCTCCTCTGTCAAGTCCTACACTAGGTACATGTTACCCATTTTGTAATTTCATCTCTTATCAATGGTACTCACCGTCCCATCTTTCTTATGTTGCTTCCATCAACCGAGCTAAAGAGTCTTCTTCTTATGCAGATGCAGCCTCTGATCCTAAATGACAACAAACAATGGACGATGAACTTGCTGCTCTCACTGCCACAACACTTGGACACTCATCCCACTTCCTCCTGGAAAATGTCTTATTGCTTGCAGATGGGTTTATCGAATTAAATATAATGTTGATGATTCTATTGAGAGGTATAAAGCTCACCTTGTTGCCAAGGGCTTTACTCAAGTTGCTAGGATTGATTATCATGATACTTTTTCACCCACAGAAAAGATGATTATTGTCTGTTGCCTCCTTGTGACATCCCGGACCAAGATTTACTATTGTGCTAGGCAATTTTACCGCGAATTGACGAATTTTCATATTCGAGTTTCGATTAATACATTTTAGGGGTCCGTGAGATGACTTTTGTTTCGGTTAGGAATTTGATTTGACTTTCTTCATGGAAGTTGTAGAATGCATTAAATCAAGTCTGTGGACATAAAGTACGCAAAATCAAACTTTATATGAGAAAGTTATTGTTCACGGAAAGGGGAGTTACTATTTTGGGAAACTAATATTTAAGGAAATTCCCAAAAAGGAAATTTCCATTATTGGATCCACTCTCTCTCCTCAACTTCCAACTGCTACAGTTTCAATCGACTTCTTAGGTCGAATTCTCCCTCCTTCGGCAACCCCATGGCTCGCCACCACCCACAAAATCTTCATCTCCCTCTTCTCTTCAAAACCCGACAAGTCTCAGGGAGAACCACCACCTATGGCCACCAAAATTTGCTCCCAAAGTCGCGACGACAGACACAAACTTCTCCTATTCGACTTGTCGTTTTCCGGCCAAATCAGCTGGTGAAGCTTAATGGGTTTTGAAGCTCTCTCCAAGATTACACAACCATACCAGCCTTGCTTGTCAATTTTACCTGGAGAAGGAGAATTTTGGATTTGAAATTCTAGGGTTCCGACAGTTTCGAGGCAAATTCATGGACTTCTACTCCGATTCCGACTTCGTGGCTGGAGGACGAGTAGAACGTCGATCACGAGGAATTTGCTAAGTGTGAGGCGTAACCAAAAGTCTGTGAGTGGACTTTTAATTTAAAGTTAAACTTGCATGCAATTCCATATATTGTTGGTAATTGATTGATGAGAAAAACCTGCATATGGTACCTGAACTATCACCAAATGCAATTTTTGGTACCTGAACTTTCATAAGGAACCTGGTGGTACCTGAACTTTCATAAGGAATCTGGTGGTATCTGAACTATGCCTCCGTTAGCCATTATAGTACATATCGTTAAATATTTCCTTAAGTGCTTATGTGGCATGGGTAAAACAATAATTTTATTTATTTTCAATTTTCAAAATAAATTATTCAAAAAACAATTAGAAAAGTTATCCAAAATTCAAGACTAGAAATAAGAATTTTTTTTATATTTTATAATATAATTTATTTCCAATTTTTATGTTTTTAATATAAATTTTTACCATTAGCTGGTGTTCTTATTAATTAAAAAATAAAAATAAACTATACTCAAAAAAGTAATTTAAATTTTTATTATATTAAAAAATGATAATTTATTTTGATTTTAAAATTTAAATAAATTATACAAAAAAAGATTTAAATAATTTATCCACAATTCAAGATTAAAGTTGAGAATTTTTTTTTAATTTTTATAATATAATTTATTGCCAATTTTTATGTTTTTAATATAATTTATTACCATAGGTGGTTTTGTTATTAATTAAAAAATAAAAATAAATTATACTAAAAAAAATCCAAAAAATTTATTATATTAAAAAACAATGATAATTTCTTTTGATTTTAAAATTTAAATAAATTATACATAAAAAGATTTAGATAATTTATCCACAATTCAAGACTAAAAATGAGAAAAATTATTTTTATTTTTATAATATAATTTATTATCAATTTTTATGTTTTTAATATAATTTATTACCATATAGGTGATTTTATTATTAATTAAAAAATAAAAATAAACTATATTAAAATTCGACATAAAAACTTAACGGAATATTTAACGGTATGTACTATAATGACTAACAGAGACATAGTTCAGGTACCACCAGGTTCCTTTTGAAAGTTCAGGTACCAAAAATTGCATTTGGTGATAGTTTAGGAACCATAAGGAGATTTTTCTCTTGATTGATTGCGAATTGGTTTATGTTGCCTTGTTGAGAAATATGGGAGTTATGCTTTTAATTTATGATTTGAGAAATGGAAAGGATGTTGGGAGTATGAATTGTAGTATATATTCAGTTATGTTGTGGTATTGGATCCTTGTGTTTTGGTTATGATTATTTGCATACATGCATGTGTTATCTGTAGTAAGTAGATCGAACCCTTCAGGTAACATTATTATTAGTTTTTTATAGGGATCGGAAGCAAAAAGCCAACAGAAAACTACATTACCTTGCATGAAAAAGAAAGGAAAAAGAAAAAAGAAAAGAAAAAAGGTATTACACATATCCTTTTATCAAATGTTTATAGTAAAGCCAAGAGTACACATGAGAATAATCAATCATGCTTATTAACTGAAACTATTATCTTCACTGAGCATAATAGCATATGATGCTTTGTTTGTCTACTCCAAGACTCCAATTTTCCGGCAGTTTTCAATGGAATCAATAAGAGTTTCCTCCAACGGTCGGTAAGTCCAACCCAACCTCTGCAATTTTTCCGAACTTAGCTTTTCTTCTTCGTCCTCTGTGTGACTAAGCCTGCCAATTGCAATGTAAAAGGTATAAAACATTGTCTCAAATCTCAATAGTAGCATAATGGAGCACAAAATTGAAAATTAATCGCCAATTCATGATGAAAAATAGGAGTCTGGTCCTCTAGTGTTAATCTTGTACTTGCCTAAAAAACTAGGTTGTTTTGACTTTAGTTTCACCATTCGGATACAAATCCAAAATATTACACACTAAACAGATAAAGTTTAACACTTGGAACTCCAAAACGAATTTGGACATATATAGACCAACTCTATGTAATTAATGAGAACTTACTTGTCGGAATAATTGTAGTTGGGATATGCAGTCTTTAAGTATTTCTCTACCACTTCCTCCACCCCAATTGCGTGTGATGTGCATATGTATCTTTCTCCAGCCTGAGATTTCTTGTATGCCAGAAGCACTGCTTCAGCAAAATCACGAACATCCACCACTGTCCAATAATTGTATCCGATCGATCCAAACCCACCTTCACAGAGTCACAAACACATTCACAATCAAAGAACAAGCTTCAAACTAATACATACATACATACACCGGATAATGTTCTCTTGCCAGAAATTGAATGTGTCGTGAAGATTCATAGTCCGACAGTTATGTTGTTGGACTATAGGGCAAGAAGATACAAGTTCAGTCCATATATCTATATTCTAGAATGAAAATTGATAGTACCTTTGAGACCCCTAGGCAGGAGCCCGCTACTGGAAGTAAAGGTGGATAGCAAAACTGGCCCCAAAATGGCGGAAGGACAAACAGTAACAACCTCAAGTCCACTTCTTTTTCCAAATTCCAAAGCCTCGCTCTCTGCTTGTGTTTTCGAAAGATAATACCATTTCTTAGCCGTGTTCATAGATTCAATATATTCAGGATCAGACCAACAGCTCTCATCTTTGACTTGATTCTTGGGCCAATTTGGGTTCTTCACAACAGCAGCTATAGAGGACACTACAACAACTCGCTTCACCTTGGCCTCTAAGCAAGCATTCAGCACATTAAGAGTTCCCTTCACAGCTGGTTCAAATATTTCTGCTTCGGGATTTGTTACCGTGGGTGATGGTACAGGACTGGCAACATGGAACACACCGCTGCATCCCAAAAATGCAGAACACAGAGACTCATAGTCCAGCAAATCTGCCTCGAACAATTTCAGGTTCTCTGATGCTTTCTCAAGCTTGTTGAAGTGGTCATACTTGCTATCCCCTGCAGCTTTCACCATTTCATATTTTTTTAGAACCTATGCAATTAATTCACCTATATATATAAACAAATTACCCTAAAGAACATAATCAGATCGATTACATTGTCGTCTTTGAGGCATTTCATCGAGTCCTCATCTTTAGGAAAATTAATATGCCCTCAAACAATTTAACATGGAGAATATCTAGAGAATATGGTGATGAGTATTATTAGAAAGGAAGAATAAGAAACTTGACCTGGCTGTCTGACGGTTCCATGGACAAGATAGTCCTGGGAGAGAAGAAGCTTCACAACCCAAGACGCAGCAAATCCTCCAGCTCCAGTTACGCACACTTTTTCTTTCTCACCTGCCATTTATGTGTCTACTCTCTGTGTGTGTGTGATAAGTAAATTGAATATTCAGTTGTTTACTTATTGAGGAGAAGAGACTGCCATTTATGTGTCTACTTATTGTCTACTTATAGGGTTCTCTGACAGTTCCGTGCATGGGTTCCCTCTTCTTCTGGGTCTCAAATGAGATTTTATTTTACACGTTAATTTTCTTTGAGAGGGATAAGACTAAACCCAGACGACTTTTGCCGCCCAGAGAAAAGTCTTATGCAATAACTAATTGACAATAATGACTGGAGAAACCATCCTGACCCTTTGTAAGGAGTGACGCACAGTAATGACATTGACTACTAGAACTTTTTTTTATTATTTTAATTGTCTTCTTTTGTAGGGCAGAGGAGTAGTAGTAATAAGGGAGCATATGTCAACCTCTCTCTCAATCTCTCTCTCTTCTGTCTTAACCTGAGTTTTGTTCAAAAATCCATTAAAAATAATTCGGAACTTCAAAAAAATTATCTGAAAAATGCTACGAACTTGTGAAAATGTCTACTACAAATTGGAGAAGAAATATTAAAGTTGACGTGAGGACTTTGATGGTTCAGTCCCTCCTTAATTGGAGGAGAGGAATATGTGTGGTTTGGTGACCCATTAATTACATAAGATTATATGAGCTTCTCTAGTGAGTATCACTTCAATGAGTATTATTTGAAGACTTTTCGATTAAACATACTTTTTTATCACATTTCGACAAATCAACCATTCAATATTTAAATATTTATAATAGAACTATAGGACAGAGTAGCAATTGTTGAAAGATGAATAACAAAATGGTTGTTGAAATCTTTTATCTTGAATGATGAAGATTTTATGCATTTAATGACCTGCATGCATACTTTTTTTTTTGGCAAGAGCATGCATACGTTGAATGCAAGTGAAGGCTAGCTATATTCACATAGCTAGAATGGTGCTGCCAACTTTGACATATAGCTAGCATGGTGCTGCCAACTTTGACAATGCATCAACTACAAGGTTTCTCCTAATTTCAACTTTGACAATTTCGAATGGTCAATGGTACGGTGTGAATATAGCCTCTTATCCAGATACCAATTTAGATAAGTTCAACTTTGACAACGCATAACCTACAAGGTTTTGACATAAGTTTAACTTTGACAATTAGATCGGAAATTCTTCTGTCCACAGCAGTGGACATTTAGGGGCAGATCTCAGCCGTCCAATACATTCCAATCAATCCAAGCCCTCACTTCATACTTACTTTTACAAAGGCAGTCAACGTTAGAGTTGCTTCCAAAAATGAAGTCAGTCAACGAGGTGATTTCCAGGGGTAAGAAATCTACAGATGGAATTGTTGGGGATTTTGATTCCCAGGGGTAAGAAATCTACAGTCAACGTTAATTATTGATGTGAACGTAAAATACGTTCACAAAGTGCCTTTAATTACTGGATTTTGCTATTTCGAAAGCTTAATTGTCTGTTTAATGTTTGTTTTCGTGATTTTAGGGAAAATACCAGGAAAATGTTAATCTGCACAGAATATGTGCATTTTGGAGGTTTTCAGCGTAAATCGGAAAGTCAACCGTGACTTTCATTTGTGAAATAAAATAATGTACGAAGATTTCGGATTATTCCGAATCCCGACAATTTTGTCGGCGAACCACCACATAAGGCGGCGCAACCACCACACGCGGTGGCGATACACATTTTAATCCTCCATCTTATTTTCCCTTGTTTATATTTTACTTTTATTTATTTTACATATTTCTTTTATAATTATTTCATTTGTTATTTTATTTATTTCTTTTGTTGTATTTTATAATTATTTTTTTTAATTTTTCTTTTTCTCTTTGCAGCTCTCCCCCTTCCATGTTCACGATTCCTTTTTCTCACATGAGTTCATTTCCAGGCAGCATCGCATCTTCACCATCACACACCACTTTCACCTCACATGGAATAAATCAGTGCTGCTCCCATGTTACCTCCCTACTGCATTTGAATTCAAAATCCCACTTCTTGCTTGGATTCTAGCTTAACCACCACTCCCTCTAGCATTTCCAGATCACCCCACGAAGCTCCACCATGAATGAATATTCTCTCTGCTCCTTGGCTGTTCCCCCATTCCTTGCCTATTTAAGGAGAGCTCCTGCAGCCTCTCCATCACCAATTCACCGAGCCACAATTCATCACCATCAAATCAAAGCTCACAACCATATCGCCATGGCAGCCAATCCTGAAATCAATTCAAGTTTTCTGTTTCTTTTCCTGCAATTCACAATTCAAGTAATCATCAATTCTTTCTATCTAATATTGTTTGTTTTTCTTTTGCAGGTTCAGAAAGCCCAATGGCCAAGCAGCTCACCTCGCCGGCATCTCTCTGTTCGATCTGTTCTGCCGGCAGCCATCATTGATCCATGCCGCACCTTGTCTCCTGTCATCAATCCGAGCCCAGAAAACCCAATCCCGTGCCATTCCCGTGAAGCCCAGCACCGCCTGTCGTCAATCCCAGCCGGCTTCTCCAATTCCGGCGTCCCTGCTCTCTTCCCGGCGTTAATTCCAAATCCACGGAGCCTCTGCTCCAATCAAAAACTGCCGGGGTCACCAATCGTGTTCAGCCCAGCCATCGTTCCACTCACCGCCGCTCCTCATCTAAGCCCAGTCGCTGCTTCCCTCTTCCCCGCGTTCACCGCTGCGCCGCTGCTCCTAGCAACTCCGATTCGACGCCGTCGCTCCAAGCACCGCGTTGCCCTCCTCCGCCAATTTCGCCAATTAGCCCAGGCCACCTTCACGGCGTCGTACCCAGCCACGTCCTTGCTTCGCCGCGCCTCTGCCTCCATGCCGTCATCTCTCAAGCTCACTGCAGCTCCCTCTCTTGTTGTGTTCAGAAATGAAGAAATGAAGAACAATTCGTGAAAGAGATGATTGAATCATGTTTGCTGACTTGGAGCTGTTGAAAAGTCAACACAAGCCAAGGGAATACACGGGTCAACAGTCAACATGGGCCAAAATTGGGCTGGGCCGCAAGCAAGGAAGAAAATGAAGAAATTAATTGGGCCTTTGCCCAATTGCCCAAGCCCAAAAGCTCAAAGCCCAATCTGCTAAGTGCACCCGCCACATCCAAATAGTCCGATTTTATAGCTGAGTCTGCCACCTTCGCCTGCCAGACAGTGTCCATTTTCATGGACACAACAGTAACATTTTTCCCAAACTCGTTTATTTATTATAATTTATTTTTGTTTAATTAACTATTCGTGAATAATTTTGGGAAATGTTATTGTGTAAATATTTGTTTAATTTCTATTTTTGCATAATAATTGTGATTTGATTTTTCTAAGTTGCTTTTGTGTAATTGTTTGTTTGATTCTGTTTTACGGAAAACTTTTATGTGCTTTTGTTATAGGGTTCGAAACTTATAATATTTGCATGTAATTGGAGCTAGAGTTAGGAATCCGATTCACCTAATAGTTTTGGAAACCTAATTCACAAGTAGTAAAGGCTTTGGACAAAGGTCGGAATCAATTAAAAAGGATTACAAATAGATGGACTTTTCCATACTAGGTTGTGCACTTGAATTAACGATTCTTTTCGATGCTTTGAACATGGTTTGACTAACTAGCTTTCTAGACTAAGATGACATGTTTAATTGATTGATCTAGGTGCTTTCACTTAGGTTAATTTTTATAGAGAAGTCTAATTGGGAAATAATTAGCTTTCTAATATTTCACAATGTTAATTTCGATCATATGACTTAGAGAAATCAATATTTGTGTGTGTTGTTCTTGTTTTCAAAAATAATAAAAATCCAAAAATATTTCCTTTTAATTATTTATTGTTTTCAAAAATCTCAAAAACCCCCAAAAATACTTTTGTATATAATGTATATTTTTGTAAATAGAAACAATACTGTATAGTTTATTTAATTTTGTATATATATATTTTTTATTCTTTATACTTGTTAATAATAATTCTTTATTTAATTTAATTTATTGTGACAATGAAAAGTAAATATAACAATCCTCTGTGGGAAAAACCTATATTTCCCATTATACTTTACAACGACAATTGTTAGGAATTTAGGTAATAATTAATGACGTAGGTAAAAATCCTCTAATCATTTTGGCGCCGGCTCGCCGGGGATTGTTTTTACTATTTACTTTTTACTATTTACTTTTGACTATTAACTATTGACTTTTTACTATTTGTAAATAATACTTGTTAATTTTATTTATACTCACTTGATTATACTTGTTTATATTTTTACACTTAGTAATTATATTTAGGTGTCTTTTATATAGTTGATTATTTTTTGTTGTTGTAAGTTGTAACTTGAACGAAAATAGGTAAGGTCCTTTTGTTAATATTGGCCTAAACCCTTCATTTTTACCGTAAGGTTATTTGAGGTTGAGGGCGGCCTTTATTAACACTTGGAGAATTGTCGAACACTTAAGTGCTTTCTCAACTGAGTAAGGGGCACATGGATGGTGTCTAGGTCGAGACCCTGGGTGACAGGTTTTGGATTCAGAGGACTATAGACTGACGTAAGTCGATAGAGGTGTAAGCCTCCGTAGTCCACCAAATGAATCCTGCCCCTCGCTTATCTCTCATATGATCTGGCCATTCGCCTTTTGAAAACACGGAAAGTCATTTAAGTCAAGGCATTGCACCTAGGCCGCACGTCCACCTTGAGTTACCGCTTAGAATCAACTTTCATTTTTTTTCAACTATATTCAGGCAAAGGAAAATATTTTTGTACACTTAAGTGTATTGTGTAAATAAAATATACGTAGACATAGGAATATACGTAGACATAGGAAAATTTATTCATTTTGTATAGATAATTTGTTATACATTTTTAACATTGTAAATATTTTGTTTTTATTTTGTAAATTTATTACTAACCTTTTTATTTTGTATAGGAAATAATCCGGGTTTATCGGAAATTCTACCACATACATCGGAGCATACGTTTAGGAAGTCAAGGTTGAAGAACCTTGAGGTTGATGTCTTGTTGGTGATTTTTGGTTTCCTCGGGAGTAAAAATGTAAGTTTTCTTTTCACTCTCGTTATTTTTTAAAAAAAAAAAAAAAAAAAAAAAAAAATAGAAAATTTTTAATTGTAAATAATAATAAAAAAAAAGTGTGTTTGTTTTGTTTTACTGTTTGTAATTATTTATTTTTACTGTTTATAATTACTGTTTGTTTTATTTTTGGGCTTGTTTGTTTGTTGGTTTGTTAGTATTGGGCCTTAGGCCCATTTGTGTGATTGGTTAGGGTTTTAGGTTTCGTAAAATAAAAAAAAATAAAAAAAAAAAAATTTAGCCCATTGGGCTCGTGTCATTCACGAAGCCCAAAACCCGTAACCCAAGCCCATTTAGCGTGTCGGGCCTATTCGTTTTTAGGCCCATTAGTTTAAGCCCACCAATAATGGGCCGAAGATTTCTTTGGCCCAGGCCCACTTTAAGGCCCACACCATTTCGATGGCCCAAGCCCGTTTAAAGTGTCGGCAAGCGCGTGTGCTACGCGTTTTCACTGTTCACTTTACGACTTTTCGTAAAGTATTAAAAAATTAAAAAAATTAAAAATCGAAAATCAAGAAAATATGTGATTGGGCCGACGCACGACTTTTGCGTCGGCCGAATTGTTTAATAAATCGTGCGCGCGTTCCACTATTCCCTTTGCGACTTTCGTCGCTCGATCCGTGATTTACGGATCTTTGTCTTCAACTTTGGACACGCGTCCGTCCATTCCGTTCCCTTCCCCTTCGGTTTGCGTTAGTTCCCTTAGGTCATTTCACGTTTTCCCTTAGTCTCTCTCTCACTCTCTCTCTCGTTTTCTCTCTCGTGTTCTTCGTGTTCTTGAGTTTTCCCAGAAAACCTCCCAAATCCCAGAAGCTATCCTCCCTTCCCAACCCAGAAATGGCCAAGAGAGTGAATTCTTTCAGCGATTTGTTTCAGGCAGGTCCTTCAGAGAACCCGATCTTTGAAGGCTTGGCTGAAATAATTCCACCGAGCATGCTCAATAGCGCCGATGCTAGCATGCCGACCGAGCCACTACCACAACCACAACCACTACCCCAAGCACCAATCATGCTTGCTTATCCACCCACCGAGCCGGAAGCCGCTCCTGTCTATAGGAGACTTCCGAGGACCAAATACACCAAAGCTCAGAGAGATGCACTAGCGGCTTTCTTTGATGTGTATTCTCACCCCACGAAACCACAACAAGAAAGATTTGGTCCGAAAATCGGACTTGAGCAGGACCAGATCTACTATTGGGGGTCGAGAAATAGGAAGAAGTTCGGTATCCTTACATCTGAGCAGCGTATCGCCGAGCTAGAGAGAAGAAACGATGAGCTGGTGAGCAAGAACGAGGAGCTTCAAATGCAGAATCAACGACTCGTCGATGCTCTCCACAGCGGCATTTGTCCTAATTGCGGAGGTCCTGTTCCGCACTCAGATGTGCCACGGCGAAGGCTCGAAGTTGTTCCTCCACAACAAGAGCCTATTCTTGAGTTGTCCGATGATTCCATCGACATGGACCACTTAAGACGGGATGTGCGGAGCCTCATGCCAACACTAGTCGAGCGCCCATCCATACCTTTGCCATCTGACACCCTTCCCGGACCTGCTCATGATCTTGTCGGAGTCCACACCGACTTGATCTCGGATATCACCCGCAAGGCCAAAGACGAGCTCCTGCTCATGGCCACTGCCGGTTTTCCTCTATGGATTTCTTCACCGACTCCCGACACGTCTATTCATCCCGAGACTCTTCATAGGGCCGAGTACTTGCGAGTGTTTCAACGAGCTGAACCTGCACCGTACTTCAAGGCGGAATCCTCGAGACACTCGGCAACCATTCACCTTTATCTGACCACCATCGTTCAGATCTTAATGGATGTTGGTCGATGGTTGCCAGTCTTCTGTAGCATGATCACAAACGCCCGAACGTTGGAGATCTTATCGTCCAGCAACGAAGAAGGCTACGAGGAGCAGAAGCAGGTGATGTCGGCCGAGTTTCTGGTGCCATCTCACATCGTTTCGACTCGTGAAGTCCAGTTCGTTCGGTATTCTCACCAACAACTGGATGGAAGTTGGGTCGTTGTGGATGTCTCCGTGGATGAATTGCGCACAAATCCGAAGCCTTCCGTGAGATCTATATGCCGAAAACGCCCCTCCGGATGCCTGATCCGAGACTTGCAGAATGGATCTTCCTTGGTCACTTGGGTGGAGCACGTGGATGTACGCGAAAAGGAGATGAAGGCCATTTTCGAACCTTTCGTTCATTCAGGGTTCGATTTTGGTGCAAAGCGTTGGATCTCAACACTCCAACGACAAGCCGAGCGCTACATGTGCGCCACAGGTATCCACACTTCACCCGCTGACTCTATCATCTCTCCTGAAGGAAGAAGAGGCCTGGCGGAAATGGCAAAGTAGATGACGATCTGTTTCTTCAACGACATCAGCAACTCCACGTACCATCACTGGACTTGTTCGAACCGAACAAGAGACACTCGAATGGAGGTCAGGACCAACAAGAGAAGGGGAGATCCGAGCAAGCCCCCTGGAGTCAATCGTACTGCTGGTTGTTCCGTCGTTCATCTCTCCCATCACACCAGAATCTTTGAGTTCCTCAAAGACGTTCAGACGAGACCATTGTGGGATAGTATGTCGATGGACAGCTCGGTACGTGTGCTAGAAAATTTCACCATCGGTCTTGACCCGCGCAATCAGATTTCGGTGCTCGCCATAGATAATCACAACGACTTCCTCATTCTTCAGGAGTGTTGCACCGATGCAACGGGGTCGTCTGTGATTTATGCGCCGATCAACCATTCCATTTTCCAGTGTTTGCTATGTGGAGTTGAACCGGAGCCATTTCCGCTTATGTCATCAGGCTTCTCCATTCTGCCTAACGTGTCCGGAGCTATACTTGACGGAACTCTACTTACCATAGTGTTCCAGATCTCAGTGAAGGCTACATCAGCTAAGTCTGCCGTGGAGTCGGCAACAACCCTTGTCCAGGACACACTTCAACGGATCAGAGCCGTAGTCAACTAGGAGCAAACGTTGGATGCAAGGCCCTTCTAGCCTTGTTTGTGACTATTGGTGACTTGCTTCGGGAGGAGTTTCACGATCTTCAAAGGGGAGTATTTATGTTTCCTTTTTCATTTGTATAAATGTTGTGTGTTTACTTCTGTTTATTTCTATTTGTGTGTTTATTTATGTTTGTGTGCTTAAATTCAATAACCATTCTTGGATTTTTCATTTTCGTGAAATATCTGTCTAACATTGAGGACAATGTTTAATTCAAGTGTGGGGGGAAGGTTTCAGTTTATTTTCTTAAAAAAAAAAAATTTGAAAAATTCAAAAATTCAAAAAAATAATTTACTTGTGTTTGTTTTCTACGGTAACAATATATCGACTAGATCATACTTACTCCCTTGGTAGCGTTGAACCTACCATTGCACTAAGTAAGTCACCGTGGTCACGTATTGTTACCCTAATAAAAAAAAATTGAAAAAAAAAATAGTTTTGTAAGCTCGTTTGTTTCGCACTGGCTTTGGAGCTATCGAGTCTTAGAAAGTGCTTGTTTGTTTATTTGAACTATATCAAAAAAAAAAAAAAAAATCAAAAAAATCAAAAAAATCAAAAAAATCAAAAAAATCAAAAATGACAAAAATATTTGCTTATGTTTTGTGTGTTATTGTTTGTTTTGTGCTTTGTTCTTTCCAATTCCGATGATGAATTGAGTTTAAATTGTTGTGATTAGGAGAATGTTTATTATATGTCAAGGCTTTGTGTAGTTTGCTTTGAATTTAATTTGCATAACTTATGAGTGCTCAAATTTCCATGTTCACATAACCTGTTTCGATTAATTGATTGCAATCCGAGAAACACATTTAAACATACATTGTCATGCATACCCAGAAAATGTGAGGATTTGAGCCTATTGAATATTCACATGTATGCATCATTCATACATTTACTCGTTCTTCATGTGCGCACAATTCATGAGTTTTGAACCTAGAACTTGCTCAGAGACCACTTGAAACTTTTTATTAATCCGTGATGAATTAGAGATGAGTAAGGCATTAGTTGAGCACCATGGCCAAAGTATTCACCATCCATCTAAACACGAACTTTAGGAATCCCCTTTTAAACTAAACACTCATTAGCCGTTTCTTTTGTTCACCCACACCATCTCACCTTTGTTTTATTATGTTTGCAAGACGATGATAGTGACTTCTTGTGTCCTTTTGCTTCAGATTTGTATGGTAGTATACCAAAAGGCAAGTGTGGGGGTGCAATTTATTTTGTTGTATTTGTTCAAAGAAGAAAGAAAGAAAAAAAATAAAAAACAAAAAGAAGGAATAAAGTTCCTCAAAGAAAAAGAAAAAAAAAAGAAAGAAAGAAAGAGAAATTACAAAAATAGAGTTATTTTCTTGTATTATTTTCAATAAAAGGTTGGAGGAAAATAAGAGTTGTTTCGAGTTTAGCATAGGTATGAGTTTCAAAGTCGTTGATTTGTCTTGCAAACATGTGAAACATTTTTCATTTCGAGTCCTTTCACTTCATTTACCATTCACCCTTTGGTCCCCATTACACCATTGAAAGTCCTTATGATCTGATGATTTGTAGATTAATTGTAGAGAGTCGGTTAATGAGCAAGCATATGGGAACACTACTTGTGTAATTGTTTTGAGAGTAAACACTTAACCCTAAACACTGAGCGGAAATAATTAGTGAATCTTGTGAGGTTTAGGGGTTAATGTTATTTTGATGTGCCTATTGGATTGCTTGACATTAATTGTATACTTGGTTTTCACACACTACACCCGAGCATAAATGAGATGTACATATTAAATGCTTAGCAAATTCTTTAACCTTGGTATATAATTTTTATTCTCTTGATTATAATTCTTTCGAACTCGCTGAGGATTATGGTTGGAAAGACCAGTCTGTTGTGTGTTTCCCTTTCTGTTTTGTGTTGTTTTGTTTCGTGTTTGCTCGAGGACTAGCAATAATTCAAGTGTAGGGGTGTGATGTGAACGTAAAATACGTTCACAAAGTGCCTTTAATTACTGGATTTTGCTATTTCGAAAGCTTAATTGTCTGTTTAATGTTTGTTTTCGTGATTTTAGGGAAAATACCAGGAAAATGTTAATCTGCACAGAATAGGTGCATTTTGGAGGTTTTCAGCGTAAATCGGAAAGTGAACCGTGACTTTCATTTGTGGAATAAAATAATGTACGAAGATTTCGGATTATTCCGAATCCCGACAATTTTGTCGGCGAACCACCACATAAGGCGGCGCAACCACCACACGCGGTGGCGATACACATTTTAATCCTCCATCTTATTTTCCCTTATTTATATTTTACTTTTATTTATTTTACATATTTCTTTTATAATTATTTCATTTGTTATTTTATTTATTTCTTTTGTTTTATTTTATAATTATTTTTTTTAATTTTTCTTTTTCTCTTTGCAGCTCTCCCCCTTCCATGTTCACGATTCCTTTTTCTCACATGAGTTCATTTCCAGGCAGCATCGCATCTTCACCATCACACACCACTTTCACCTCACATGGAATAAATCAGTGCTGCTCCCATGTTACCTCCCTACTGCATTTGAATTCAAAATCCCACTTCTTGCTTGGATTCTAGCTTAACCACCACTCCCTCTAGCATTTCCATATCACCCCACGAAGCTCCACCATGAATGAATATTCTCTCTGCTCCTTGGCTGTTCCCCCATTCCTTGCCTATTTAAGGAGAGCTCCTGCAGCCTCTCCATCACCAATTCACCGAGCCACAATTCATCACCATCAAATCAAAGCTCACAACCATATCGCCATGGCAGCCAATCCCGAAATCAATTCAAGTTTTCTGTTTCTTTTCCTGCAATTCACAATTCAAGTAATCATCAATTCTTTCTATCTAATATTGTTTGTTTTTCTTTTGCAGGTTCGAAAGCCCAATGGCCAAGCAGCTCACCTCGCCGGCATCTCTCTCGTTCGATCCGTTCGCCGGCAGCCATCATTGATCCATGCCGCACCTTGTCTCCCGTCATCAATCCGAGCCCAGAAAACCCAATCCCGTGCCATTCCCGTGAAGCCCAGCACCGCCGTCGTCAATCCCAGCCGGCTTCTCCAATTCCGGCGTCCCTGCTCTCTTCCCGGCGTTAATTCCAAATCCACGGAGCCTCGCTCCAATCAAAAACTGCCGGGGTCACCAATCGTGTTCAGCCCGGCCCATCGTTCCACTCACCGCCGCTCCTCATCTAAGCCCGTCGCTGCTTCCCTCTTCCCCGCGTTCACCGCTGCGCCGCTGCTCCTAGCAGCTCCGATTCGACGCCGTCGCTGCAAGCACCGAGTTACCCTCCTCCGTCAATTTCGCCAATCAGCCCAGGCCACCTTCACGGCGTCGTACCCAGCCACGTCCTTGCTTCGCCGCGCCTCTGCCTCCATGCCGTCATCTCTCAAGCGCACTGCAGCTCCCTCTCTTGTTGTGTTCAGAAATGAAGAAATGAAGAACAATTCGTGAAAGAGATGATTGAATCATGTTTGCTGACTTGGAGTTGTTGAAAAGTCAACACAAGCCAAGGGAATACACGGGTCAACAGTCAACATGGGCCAAAATTGGGCTGGGCCGCAAGCAAGGAAGAAAATGAAGAAATTAATTGGGCCTTTGCCCAATTGCCCAAGCCCAAAAGCTCAAAGCCCAATCTGCTAAGTGCACCCGCCACATCCAAATAGTCCGATTTTATAGCTGAGTCTGCCACCTTCGCCTGCTAGACAGTGTCCATTTTCATGGACACAACAGTAACATTTTTCCCAAACTCGTTTATTTATTATAATTTATTTTTGTTTAATTAACTATTCGTGAATAATTTTGGGAAATGTTATTGTGTAAATATTTGTTTAATTTCTATTTTTGCATAATAATTGTGATTTGATTTTTCTAAGTTGCTTTTGTGTGATTGTTTGTTTGATTGTGTTTTACGGAAAACTTTTATGTGCTTTTGTTATAGGGTTCGAAACTTATAATATTTGCATGTAATTGGAGCTAGAGTTAGGAATCCGATTCACCTAATAGTTTGGGAAACCTAATTCACAAGTAGTAAAGGCTTTGGACAAAGGTCGGAATCAATTAAAAAGGATTACAAATAGATGGACTTTTCCATACTAGGTTGTGCACTTGAATTAACGATTCTTTTCGATGCTTTGAATATGGTTTGACTAGCTAGCTTTCTAGACTAAGATGACATGTTTAATTGATTGATCTAGGTGCTTTCACTTAGGTTAATTTTCAGAGAGAAGTCTAATTGGGAAATAATTAGCTTTCTAATATTTCACAATGTTAATTTCGATCATATGACTTAGAGAAATCAATATTTGTGTGTGTTGTTCTTGTTTTCAAAAATAATAAAAATCCAAAAATATTTCCTTTTAATTATTTATTGTTTTCAAAAATCTCAAAAACCCCCAAAAATACTTTTGTATATAATGTATATTTTTGTAAATAGAAACAATACTGTATAGTTTATTTAATTTTGTATATATATATTCTTTATTCTTTATACTTGTTAATAATAATTCTTTATTTAATTTAATTTATTGTGACAATGAAAAGTAAATATAACAATCCTCTGTGGGAAAAACCTATATTTCCCATTATACTTTACAACGACAATTGTTAGGAATTTAGGTAATAATTAATGACGTAGGTAAAAATCCTCTAATCAATTATGCTAGGTAAGGGGTATAATTACCCAGATCAGATCGAAGGGTTCAGAACCCTCTCGCGCGACCCATGTTGCTCCGCTGTGACTTCTCCGTCCGCAGCCTCATCTTCCGGCAGTTTCACTGTACCAAACTGGTACCAAAATATTTGTCTCAGTTATACGAACCCATTGGTGGTTATAGCTTGTCAATTCGACGACTGTAGAGGGAGAATCGAAGGAAGAAAGGGGTCCGGCGAAATTTTCAGTAATTTCAGTAATTTTCAGTAATTTTCTTCGACTCAGTCATGTAACCTCATCAGCTCTTCGAGCTCTACATGTTTCTGGATTTGCTACCCAGATCCCATTTGGCTTGGTCGGGTAGCAGCGGCGGAACAACCGATTTTCTTGTTTTTGTTAATTAAGCTGACCGTTCATTGGTCAACTAACAGAGTCATATATCCAAACGGCATGGACATTCACTGCCATGGACTGAAGACGCTCCGCAATTTAGATACATATATAATTTCTCCTACACTGTTCATAAGGGAGAGAGCAATGACTCTTTTGTCCTCATTTATTTATTAATTACTGTTTTGCCATTAGCTCTACAAATTACGATTTTGTCCTCATTTATTTATGCATTACGGTTCTGCCATTATTACTATTTTAAATTAATATAATAGAAAAATTAATGTTTAGAAGAAAAAAATGAATTTTTTTATAAAAAATAAAATAGAAAATATTATTTTCAGAAAAATAAAAATAGCGAACTATAAATTACATAATAATATTCTAAATCACTCAATTTTTTGCTATAAAACAAGTAGTACTTTTTTTTTTAGCAATGTAAAACAAGTAGTACTTGAATCGATCATGTGATCAACTCCGTTTAATACTTAATATTATTCATAATTTAGTGAGTAGATATTTGGTTATTCGGCTTTTTTTTTTCTCTATCTAATTTTTCTAAACAATATATAGTAAATTTTTGTAGTGTGCTTAGCTTTGCTATTTGAAGAAGACAACTAGGAAAATGAGCTCTTATTGAGCTTCAGAATATACTCTAACTTGAAACAACTTTGTTACTTCTTTTTGTTTCAAGCTTTTACTGATATTTTAAAATTTTAATAATTGTAATGCTTTATTCATTGCATTATTATTAATTTAAACTATTTTTATACTTATTTTGGTTTTACTTTCGGTTTATGTTTCAATTTTTTTCCTTCCTTTTATCACATTGTTTTTTATTTGCAAATAAAGGTATGTTATAGAAAGGGAAAGATTTTTTTGTTTTTTACTTCATCTCAATTGCATGTTAGTAGTGAGACATTGATATTTTCTTTTAAACTTTATATAAATCCTTACTATAATATCAATAGGAAAGTAGTTGTAAAATAATTAACCAACTAGTTGGCTTAGTAATAGGAGTACTAAATCAGCTTAAGCTTGAAGCTAGATTGGTACAGGTAGCAATAAAAGAATTATATCACTACCAAAATGGTAAAGGAATATGGTTTAGAATATCAGAATTTAGTTTTGATGTTTGGTCTAAAAAGAAAGAACATAAGAAAAATAGACTCCGTCTTTCCAATTTGATGTGAATATATTATTTTTTTTGTTCATCTCTGTTGATTTCTCCAGTTTTGGGCTATCTGTTTCATTCAGTTTTATATGTCAAGTCTAGTTACAATCTATTTCTTCAAACTTCAAGATAATTGTTTTCATGAATTTCAAGAACACTGTTTTCATGAATGCTTCTATGTAGTTCTCAATTTGTTGGAGTAATTAATTTAATGTGTGTGTTTGTAGTTTACCTATGCATTAGCTCCAAAACTTGCTCCAAAACTTGCTCCATTCAGTAATAATATTGCATTAGCTCCAAAACTTGCTCCAAAACGCGGGCATGATTTCTAGTGCAATTAATATTGCATGAGAACATGAAGCATGAAGGAAATTTCGTTTGGGTTGTTAAGGAGAGCATGTATGCTCTTGTGGAAAAACAAAAGTCCTTTCTTCTTTTGTTTTTTGACTAATGTGTGTACATGTATTTAATATGCACGTTGTGTGCATGTTGCAGCTATTATATCTATATATATGTACGTAATGTGCATGCACAAATGAGCAGCATATATATAGATATTTAGATAGAGCTGTGCAGCAGAAGACGAGAGAGAGAGAGCACAAGAAGTGCAATTGTAGTCACTCCAAGTAGAGAGTGTGTGTGTGAGGGAGCAAACAAAGTGTGAGAGTATGTTTCCTTCAAGTTGTACTCAGTAGCGGATCCAACTTGATTACATAGTTGACTAAGCCCTACCAGTGACGGATCAAATCAACTTATCAACTAATCAAACCACTTATCTTCTCTACTTTGCATTTTGGCAGATTCATTGCCAAATCAGATGTGGCTACTGATTCTCTACTTCCCCCCCAGGGCTTGAGCCCAGTCTTGATTGGATCCGCCACTGGTTGTACTTGAAGTTGTTTACTCTTGGTGTACCCATTATTCGTATAGTGGAAGTTCTTTGTTGTTGCTACTCCGTGGAAGTATGAACCTTGCCTAATCACGTTAATTCTCAGTGTTTTTTTATCTCTTTTATTTCTAGTATATTTGCTAGTAGTTTTTGAGTTGTTAAATATTTCATTCAATATTGCGCAATTTCCTAACAGACTTCCTATTGGCTATTGAAAGATAAGTGGTAGGTTGTGGGGTAGACAGTATGTGGCTACTAATGTCAGCATTTTGGCTTAGTCATTGGACACATGGTAAAAGGTGGGAAGTGGTTTGTGTGGTGTTGACATGTGGCTTTTTATGACAAGTGTAACTATTATTTCAATTAAAGATGCTTAAAATTCGCCAACACCGAGTCCGGGGCATGATAGTTTGCAACCTTAGCAGTTGTAGCTCTCCCTTTTTTTTTTGTTACTAGTGGCGATCTGGTTCGTAAGAGTTCTTGTTCGGCGGAGGTAAAGAAAGCTTTGCATTGTGGTTGTGACAGGTTCTAGTTGTGATTGTGTTTGTGGTTGAATTTTGTCCAGAATCTAGTACACGATCTTTGAGCAGTCGTGGTCTGGGTTCATCGATGGCAGTGTGAGGGGTAAAATAAGTCTTAAAAACCAATCCTGGCCTGTCCCATACCGAAAAAAAAATCCGGGCCAAGGCTCGAGTTCATCTTAATATTGGCCCGTATCCAGCCCTACAAAGGACAATTGCATTAACAATCGAATATATATTCATTCTCTTTAATTGTTCCATACATCAAAAAGAGGCTAGCTAGGGTATCTAGCTTATTATCTTTCTACCCAACTAGTATTTGTAGAAAGAAATACAAAAGAAGGAAAGTTGTACGGTATATTAATGATATACTACTACATTAAGTAGACTTGTTCGATATATAGACAGTCATATAGACCGGCTCCATGCATTAATAGACTATTTTGACTTGATCTCGAACTGGTCTCCACTTCTCTATCGAACTAGTCTACATTTTTATTAAACTAGTTTACTTGATGTCGTAGACTATCGGTATATTAATATATCGTAGACGAACCCACGAAAAAGATGTTAACTCATATCATATTTTTCCCAGCAAAACATGTGAAGCTCATCTACATGTTAAAATTTATGATTGCTTATGAATTAGTCAACTCACAACAAACTTAAAACAACACTTGTATTAAACATGAAGTGATGCAGTAGGAACATACGCATAAAACAAAGAAAATAAATCCAGTATGAAAATTTTATATTTCCAGTTCACAGAATTATACTGAAACAAGGCTAAACATTGACATTTATATACAACTACTTGAGCTTATCCAGTCCAGCTAAGGACATGATATTGACAAGATATTACTTTATCTTTACAAGATATTAACTAAACAAATTAGATCTAGCCAAAATATCTAGATATTTAATTCATAAAGCAAAAGAAGAAGAATTCTGGAAAATTATCTTTCCTAAACACAGAAAGATATTTAACTTCCTACATCGACTTTATTTGAGATATATGAACAAGCGAGTCTTATAGAGGGTTTTGCCCTACAAGACTAGTACTGATAGAATTAATACAAGTACAGTAGTCAACAAGATACTTTTTATGAGACATGACCAATTCAAGAATTGAAAAAGGCAGAAAAATTAGTTTACTATATTGAACACAGCCTTTAACATAAGCTAGAATTACAGACTACTCATGATGATGATGATCATATTTATTAACATTACCATCTTGACAGGACATATGGAAAGTTTAATAATATATAAAGTTTAATTTGTCTAATCCAAGACTCCAATCTTCCGGTAGCTTTCAATGGAATCAATAAGAGTTTCCCCCAGTGGCCGGTATCTCCAACCCAACCTCTCCAATTTTTCTGAACTGAGCTTCTCTTCTTCTTCCTCCGTGAGCATAAGCTGCCAATTGGAACGCAAAGGGTCGGGGTAACATGTGAGCTTGACAAACTGACCGAATAACTAATTAAGAAAAATTAGGACTTTTGGTGTTGAATTTGTGCTTATGTCTTAAATTTTAAACTTCCGCTTAATTACATTTCAAACATTAATGCTAAAAAGTGCTAAGCAACTAGTAGTTTAACCCTTAATCTCCAAAACCTGTAGTTTAATTTGGACTAGCTTGCAGGAGCACAAAATCATAACATTTCAAAGAAAGTTGACCAACTATATATAATTGTTGCGGGGTTGGATATAAAAGTATATATTTACTCTTAAGAATAGTTGTAGTTAGGATGTGAAATCTTCAAGTACTGGTCCACTACAACCTCTACCCCAATTGCATGTGCTGTGCATATGTATCTTTCTCCAGCCTCGGATTTCTTGTACACAAGCAGCAGTGCTTCAGCTAACATCAACCACCGTCCAATAATTGTAGCCTGCCTTCTCAAACTCGCCTTCACACTTTCACAGTCACAAACACATTAATTGCACAATTAAAGAAGAAACATAAGATGTTTATTTATCTAAACTTGAACTCATAATAAAGTTTATTCATGTACCTTTGAAGCCCATAGGCAGGAGCCGGCTACTGGTATTCAGTGTGGATTGCAGCAAGGGCCCCACCGGCCGCCCCAAAATACAAGAAGGACAAACAGTTACAACCTCAAGACCACCTCTTCTTTCAAACTGCAAGGCCGCAGCTTCTGCTTCTGTTTCCAAAGAAAGATAATACCATTTCTTAGTGGATCTAAAATATTCGGGATCAGACCAACACCTCTCGTCTTTGACTCGATCCTTAGGCCAGTTTGGGTTCATAACAACAGCAACTATAGAGGACACAACAACCACTCTATTCACTTTGGCCTCTAAGCAAGCTTTCAACACATTAAGTGTTCCCTTCGCGGCTGTTTCAAGTAGTTGTGCTTCGGGATCTGTTATGGCAGTTAGAAAAGGTACAGGACTGCCAACATGGAACACTCCACTGCATCCTGAAATCGCCAAATACAGACTCGTAGTCCAGCAAATCTGCCTTGAACAGTTTCAGGTTTTCCGATGCTCTCTCCAGCTTTTTCAAGTGATCATACTTGTTGTCCCCTGCAGTATTTTCGAGAATTTAACTAACCTGATCAATTAATTCACTACACATTTTACATTTTACATTTTCTTTTCCTTTTTGATAGGGAAAAAAAAGGTATTAAAATGTGGTCTCAGTGTCTAGGTCATGCCAACTTAAGTAGCTGGACAAACGAGGGCTGGCCGGCTGGCCCTGAGATTTCCACAAAGGATCAAAGCGTGGTCTCAGTGTCACATGCAGTATGTGCCGAGCTCCCACTTTTGTTACACCTCTCAGCCTGTTTGTGCCGAGCTCGTTCCCTCGGCTGTAGTTTCATTGATTGCATAATTGCTACATTAAGAAAGTCATAGTTACTCCCACCACTTAGCTTCCCTTGGGTTGATTTTCTCCACTTTGACGTACAGCGTAGTGAGAGGCAGACTCAAATTGTATTACCACTTTTTCCCAACACACACGAAAAATAAAAAAAAAGTCTAAAATATAATAGTCTTGCATAGTACACAAATCAGGGAAAGTATAAATAATACAGTTTAGGTTTCACCAAATCAATTTGGCATTGCAACAGCCAAACTTTCCTCTTCCATGTTATTTATTCGAAGATGATGCGGCTAGGCGAAACACGCTCTGAGATCTTTTCAATCCAATAGTCCCGCCTCCCGGTAGCATTCAACAGAGTCGATGAGAGTCTCGTCCAATGTCCGGAAACTCCAACCTAGCCTTTGCAGTTTCTCTGAGCTCACCAGTTTGACTTCGTCTACTTCAACAAAGCTGCCATCATACATATGCATAATCAAGTTACTGAAGAGGGAAAACCATAACAACAGTAACGGCCATTCTACATTTGCTTAGGATTAATCCCACCATTCTAACTACAAGTATTAATGGAAAACCTTACCTCTTAGGATAATTGTAATTAGGATAAAAGCGCCTCAGCTTCTCAACCAGATCCACATTCTTAACAGTGTGGGATACGCATATGTATCTTCCTTCAGCCTCAGGCTTCTCGTATGCCATAAGAAGTGCTTGAACTACATCCCGCACGTCAACTATTGTCCGGGGCCGGTTTTCAACTGAATCATTCCCTTCTGCATGGGGACATTGCTAAAGCCAGTTAATATAAAATACATGCATACATATAGAGGTGCCCTTCCACTAAGGGATCCATTTTCTTGTGCATTTTAAGGGATCGCACGTGAAACCCACTTTGCGATTACTTTTCCACAATTCGACTGCTCAAGTTTTAGACCTCCACACATTAGATCATTTCTGCAAAGTTTTAGCCTAGGAAGTTGTTAAGGTACTAAACTAAATCAAATCAATGGACAAACATAATCTGTCCAACATGAACAGTTCATTATCATAATGATAAATTACTATTATTAACACCTTAACGATTTCCAATTAGGCTGTAACTTTGCATAAATTATCTACATCTAGAGACCTAAAATTTTTTTTTTGGCAAATAGAGACCTAAAATTTGAACAGTTCGATTGTTGAAATTTGATCACAAAGTAGGCCCCACATGTAATCCCTTAAAATAAACAAAAAAAATGGATCCCTTAGTGGAATAGGGATACACCTAGATATATATTACGAGAAATACAAGCTCTATGCGAACATGAATGGGGATACACCTAGATATAGCTCAGTAGAAACCAAAATAGAGACAAACAGTTGGAAACTAGCGTAGACGTACACCCTGTGGTAATGTCAAAAGTAAGTACCCTTCAAAAGCTTGATGAGGATCAAGGTACTTGCATTTACAGTGGACTGCAGGATTGGCCCAAAAATAAGTGTAGGACAAACGGTCACAAGGTCAATCCCAGTTCTTTTTGCAAACTGCAGAGCCTCAGATTCTGCTTCAGTTTTTGAAAGGCAATACCAGTTCTGGCAAAAGAAAGAACATACAGATGTAAATTTCTTGCATTAGAGTGCACCACCTACCGTAGGTTTTAAATTGTTAAATTTGTAACTCCCAATAAGAATATCAAATAATTACAGAGATAGTGTTTGGAATAAACTACTAAAGGGATTTATGCAGTCTGTACTCATGCCTAGATGAAATTAGGGACCAACCTTGCAGATTTTCATCAGCTGAATTCTATCCAAATAGATTACAGGGACCCTGACATTTGTAAACAGAATTGCATTGCGTAGTACATAACTAAATTATATTTTATAATCACTTTTAGTAACACAAGTTTTGCATTTGGAAGAAGTTGAGAACTTTGACTGCAAATGTGGAATCAAATTTCATAAAGGTTAGTACATCAAAAAAGTTCCCACTTTTGGGGAATTTCATTCTTTTTTTAATGAGTTTTGTTCATATTGCTTCAGGATTTCTCTATAGTCTATTCATTAAAGCTTTTTGTTATCTCTGCGAACAACAGAATTTTCACTCTCTTATTCCTATTTTCTTGTTAGTTCTTGGGGAACCAAAAAAACTAATAAAAGTGTTCTTTGTATCGTCTCAAAAGAATCAACAGATCCTAACTCCTAAAGTAAAGTTGTATCTATGTGTTCCTATTTCATGGTTCTACAACAAACCGCAACTATCATTAAGATTGAGTGCTGTACGATATAAAATTTGTCAACAGATACCTCAGTCTTTCTGCAGTATTCCTTATCCGACCAACAAGTCTCATCCATCACTTGATCTTCAGGCCACGTAGGATTCACGGCCACAGCAGCAACAGAGGACACAAAAACAACTCGCTTGACTTTGGCTTCAAGAGATGCTTTAAGTACATTAAGTGTCCCCTTCACAGCAGGTTCAATCAACTCTACCTGCACAAAAGATGCACTAAATCTTAGCACACTAAATTGTATGAACCGAAATTGAGTACTCAGTGGTGATGAGACAGATAGTTTGGCACCCTTTAAATGCTTCAATCATCTACATGTCTTAGAACCATTCATACATATAGCAATTCCTTGTATCATGAATTAGTAACAATATGATCGAGCATGCTAACTACAACTATAGCAAGCAAGAGTATTGGGGATGAATGAGGGAGACTCTTGCCTCAGGATTTGGCACACTGGAGGAGGGAACTGGACTGGCGACATGAAACACTCCATCGCATCCTTCAATTGCAGCATGAAGGGAGTCATAATCCATTAAGTCGGCTTTGAATAGTTTCAGGTTTTCAGATGCCTTGTCAAGCTTTTTCAAGTGAGAGTACTTATCATCTCCTACAAGCACAATACAGTATTATCAAGAGTTTCACAATACAGCCATTTCCATGATTGTTGGCTAATTATTTGCTAATGAATCAAGATAGTTATTGATGTTTACATTAGTTATTCACACAAGAGAACAATTAGCCAAGAAAAAGAACAGAATTACTGAAAATCAATGGAATTTAAAACTGGCCAGAACAAACTGATCAATTTTTTGTTGATTAAACACAAAATATGTAATCTTCAATCAGTATAAGCGAGAGCTAGCAGACCAGGGAAATGAAAAGCGGGTGATTCGAACAGTGACAATAATAACAGAAAGTGTCTCTGGTTTATATAATTTCTCAAAGAAAATTAGAAAGAGAAGGGATTGAGTTAGGAGTGGAATTACTGGGTTCTCTGACGGTTCCGTGGACTATGCAATTCTTGGATAGAAGAAGCTTGACGACCCACGAGCCAACGAAGCCTCCAGCCCCTGTAACACAAAACTTTCCATTTTCAACCGCCATTTTAGTTCTGTCTTGCTCTTGGGTCTCAAATGAGATTTATGTTACACGTTACTCTTCTGCAATGCCCTGCAACGACTGGAGTAACTGCAAAGTATATGTGCTTCGCGAAGCGGTGAGGGACTTATATATTTAGAATTGGCAGTAGACCAGGCCAGACCCTTCGTCAGGGGTGACGCACAGTAATGACCACTAGGATTATCTATAGGGAAAAAATCATCTTTAGTCCCTGAACTATGATCCATTCGACACTTTCATTCCTGAAGTTGAAATATATCACTTTAGTCCCTGAATTTTAACATTCTATATTATTTTCGTCCCTGCCGAGGGTTTTCATTGAATACACCTCCGATTCCGGCCAAATCGGAGGACAACACCTATTGGGCTTTGAAGCCCTCCTTGAGGCGAGTTCAACGCCACCAACCTCGCCTCAAACCGTCGCCGGACGGCGGAGAATTTTACGATTAAAGTTCCGGCCACCATAAGCTTTCGGGCTAAATTCGACCAATTCTAGGCCGAATCGAGCTTAGCCCCAGTTATAGAAGTTACTCCTCTCATCCTTGCGAACATTTTGGCATAGGTTTTGCACCATTTTGTTCCGGTCAGAGACGAAAGTGATAGTTGGTGTTGAAGTTCAGGGACGAAAGTGATATATTTCAAACTTCAGGGACGAAAATGTCGAACGAGTTATAGTTCAGGGACTAAAGTTATAATTATCCCTTATATATATTATTATTTTTTTTCTTCTTATTTTGGAGGGCAAAGGTCTTAGGGCTGGGCATAGAGTTGGCAGAAATCTTCAACAGGGCGGGTCCCATTAGAGTCCTAATTCAAACGGGAGAAGGAATTTGGGGACAAATGGAAAAGGGTGATGGGAAGACCCGATATCCTCTTACTAAGATCGGGAACTGGCGGAGATGAGATTGTGATCTTCATCTCTATTTAAACTCGTCCCGATATTAGATAATTAATTTTTATTTAAATATATATATTGTGGACATTTTGTTTAGTGTCTTGTGGGTTTTTTTAAGACTTGTGGATATTTTGTTTCTTCTTGTGGTTTTTTTAAGTCTTGTTTTTATTAGAGTAAATTTTATTATGTAAGATTGAGATAATTAATCATATCATTTATGTTTTGTATATTATAAATTATGAATTTATTATGTTTTTATGTTTTGTTTATGCATTTTTATCGGAGATTTTTGGCGGGTATGGGGGTTGAATCCCCAATGGGGATTGGGACTCCCCGATAATTTTTATTGGAGAATGGGGAGGGGATGTAGATGAAAAATGACTGCAGGGATGGGGATGAGATTGTCATCCCCGTCCCAACACCCGCCCCATTGCCATCCCTAGCTAGGCACATAAAACCGAAAATGGGTCTGGAACCGAACCGAGGTGGAATGTGCTGGTTTTGAAAGTCAAATTCTTATTGTTAAATCTCGTCTCGACCCGAACCGAATAAATTGGAAGGGCCTTGATTTTTTGGTTTTAAATCTCATGCGTCCCAGCCCGACAAGAATTACTTATCTATTTTTTAAGTAACCATAAGCTCGGAGCAATAACACAAATTCAACAGAAAAAAGTAACCTCTTTGAATCTCTCTCTTCTCTATCTCAAACACTCAAACTCTCAATCTCTCAATCTCTCTCTTCTCTTTCTCGAACTCTTAATCTAATGATGGAGACGAAACGCTCTCCTTTGATTTCTTCTAGTTGAGCAAGCTTTATGCGATTGCCACCTTAGCAATCGCAACTCTCCCTTTTTTTGTTGTTACCGGTGGCGATTTGGTTCGCCGGAGTTCTTCATCAATGGAGGCGGAGAAATCTCGGTGTTGTGCCTGTGCCAGATTCTGGATTTTGTTTTGGTCAAATTTCTTCCAGAATTTGGTACACAATCTTTGTCGTTGAGGTCGATCAAAAACTTGGTCCATCACCGTCCCAAACAGAACTCGATAGGGTTCAAGTTTGGTCGATTTCAATTTTGTAAAATGGCAATTTCGACCCGTCCCGTACCCAAAATAAAGTTTGGGGCCCAGCTTAGGTTCAACTCAATCCCAGCCTGTCCGGGCCCGTGCCCACACTTTATAAAGGACAATTTGTCACGCCACCGACCCCCGGAGGGTGGTTTTTAGGCATCTAAATATGAATATGAGATGCGAGCGTTAAAATATAAAAATAAAAATAAATAATCAAAAATATGTTTCCGCTGCACAACTCTGATCAATTTAAAATAACAAAATCTTTTGCAAATACACATTTTAAAACACAGCGTTCTAAGCTTGTCGTTCTCTATGTATTTCTCTCCAAAAGATGTTGGAGATGGATGGGTGAGGAAAACCACACTCTCAGTAAGTAGATCATGTAATATGTCATTGAAACTATGCAATTTTACACACACTATAACAATAATATAATAATCCAATTCCTTATAACATGCATCACATCACATCACATCGTCTTCATATCATGGTTATCCTTCAATGTAGTGATATATCCTTACGGATATCTAATGACATCCGTGTCCTATACAACTGGGTGACACATCTTTACCTCGACATAACTCATCAAGAAGTTCTCATGAACCATGATTAATCTCAATCATCAGTTTCGTGTCATATATAGAATCTCAATTTCGAAAATAAATATGCTTCACTTAAAAAAGAGAGAATGATTTTAGAAATTGAATACGACATTTTATAACACATTACATAACCCACATACCTCGATTCTGAGAATAATTACCGAGCATAGCAACAATATTACGAACATGCATAGAATAGCCATAAAAAATCAACACCTAATCTAAAATTTATTAAGCTAGATTGATGATCTTGTCAAGACGAATTTGTAAATTTTCACGAATCCTGAAAGATAAATCGGAGCTACGGTTAAAAATTTATGCTAAAAAGAAGTTTTGAAAAATAAATAACAAATACAAAATTATTTTGCTCTAGGATGTAGTCCAATTGCAATAAGGCAATGACCTGCCCAATAAATATCCGAGTTCGAGTCTTACCATCCCTACATTTCTCATCATTGAAAAAATAATAATAATAAAAAATTATTTCAAAAATTATGGATCGGAGCTTGGTTTATATATGGCAAGTCACCAACATTAAGAGTCAGTTAAATTATAAGGACCAATGAGATAGTACCACTTGTTGGCAACACCTGTATCATTTGAACATTGGGCAACACATGTAAATACCCTCCATTATCAATCTGTCATGTGTCAACAATTAACACATATGCTTCCACTAAGTGACATGTAGTGCTGCGTCAGCAATACCACTACCCAGCTTCTAACATGTGTCACTGACATAGCCAAATCGCCATGTCACCATTTTAAATATATTTTACAATTTAAATTTTTAAAATTCACTAAAAATAACACGGAACTCTAAAAAATAAACCGAAAAATACCATGAACTTGTGAAAACGTCTACTGGACTAATATGTAATTAAAAATAAAATTTGACCTACTTAAAAATAAATAATTTTCAAGAGCTATTAAAAATAATAAAAATTGAAATAAAAATAACTAAAAAATATATTTCAAACTTAAAAATAAGAAATTAAAAATTTGGGATGTTACACAATTGCATTAAAATATATATTAATTCTTCTCTGATTGTGTCATACATCAAAAAGGGCTAGGGTATCTAGATTATTATCTTTCTACCCAACTAGTATTTGTAGAAAGAAATATAGATGAAGGAAATTAAGTTGTACGGTACATTAATATACTACTACACAGTGGCGGAACCGGGATTGAAAAATGGGGTAGGCTAATTTCTAGAGGATGAAATTTTTTGCCGCAAGGCAAAATTTTTTTTTGCCATTGAGCAAACCTCATAAAACCTACAAATTGCTAAACCAATTGGGCAATTTGAAATAAAAAATTACATATATACTTGCATTCATCGGATTGAGGCCTTGAGGAATTGATCAATTGAATGATCTTGAGGGGAGGATTGAAGGAGGAAGAACAAAGACCAATACCCAGAGGGCTGCGAAAATGTAGATCTTTCATCAAATCTTAATAGGAGACCTTGAGAAATGGAATTGGCTTAGCAGTTTGTAGTGGGAGGATCGACACCTTAGAGAGTTGAAAAGGATGTGTGGAAGAAGGATAGGGAGCGTAGTCTAACCTAACATTTTTTTTTCTGGGGGTGGGCTATTACATTAGTATCCCTATACTTGATAACTTTTTACCAAAAATCTTGTCTAGGCTGCAGCCTAGACAGCCTTCCAAGTAGTTCCGCCCCTGCTACTACATCAAGTATATTGACTAGTTCAATACAATGATCGATGACCTATGATAAGGAGTATAATTGTATACTTATTTTTATCAAATTCCTTATATTTACTTTGTTAGTTAGTTGTTATTCGCTCTATTATGTTGTTTTCATGTTTATAGGTGTTTTGGAATAAAAGTGAATAAAATGGATGAAAGAAGACATTTCAAGCAAAACTAGGAGATGGAAAGAGAATAAATTGCACAAGAGATTTTTGAACAGAAATTCAGTCTGCTGCCTGGGCAGATCAGTTGACTTGGGAGGCTAATTTCTCCACATCTATCCGTTGGTTTTATGTGTAATTTATGGACACAATAACTCTGTGTATCCAGTATTGTCAATTAAAATTTCACAATGTTTAGACCGTTAGATCTCCCTGCATTCTGTCTCAAGTAAGTACTACTCGGTGCTGCTCGAACGTTCTGGAACTGAATTTTGATTGCTTGTAAAACATGTTCCAGACCTAATTAGTTGTGTTTCAAGTTCTCCAGATAACGCCCTGTGAGTCTAGTTTCAAATGCAACTGGAATCACTCAATTATGATATGTATCCACGGAGATATGCCCTTCACAAGGGGGAAAGGTCAACCTGGAGCAGAATTCCTAAGAACAAATGATGGGCTTGTTGGGTTTGAATTACTCATGATTCCTTCACAAGACACAAGACCAGCCCAAAGAACATATTCATGGGCTGATGTACATGATCAAGTAACTTTGTGGAGGTGAACTCATTTAAAGTTTACCCAAGTTAGGTAGAGGTGTGCCAAGCTTGTCATGATCATGATGAAGATAGGACACCACCACTATCACTCTAAGACAAGCTATAGTTACTTCACTCATGAGTAAATGTTTCACTAAGAGTAAAGGGAAGCTTAGTCATTTGCCATTTCAAGTTTTGGAGGTGAAATATGACATATGCCATGACATATTAAGGAGAGCAAGTCCTTCTTCAAAAACACACCAAGAGAACATCAAATCTTCTCTTCTTCTTCTTCTCCCTCTCTTCTTCATTCCTTATGTATTTCATTTGTAGCTAAGTTTCTTTAGGGTCTTCGGTTGAAGCCCTAATCATGAATTCTAATTAATTTATGCATGTTTGATCCATTGATGGTTGTTGATGATGAGTAGTTAATTTCTATATATTTACTTTCCAATCTTGTCTAGTTTATTTTATGCTTAGCTACCATACTTTAAACTCTACAATTGATATTGTTACATAGGTCAATTTAGATGACCGAGTCTTGGGCCTATGATTTGTAACAAGGGGAACTTAGATAATGAGTTCTTTTGGAATTAATCACCATGAATAACCGGAATAGATACCATGTTCTAGGATTTGTGTGTTTGTCGATTTTCAAAGTACATATGCTTGGTTAAGGAACAACCTAGTAGATACCATGCTAGATCCCTTGAGTTCGAAAAGAATTAGAGTAGATGCCCATGCCTAATTCGTTGCTTAGGAGAATCAATAGCCTAATGTGGAGACACCCATCCCTTTAGGTTGGCAAACTTCATCATCATCAATCGGATTTGTTTCATACATATATTGGTTAATTAGGAGGAAGATTAGAGGTGGATACTTGAGCCCTAACCTTCTCTATATTATTGTTTACAAATTTTACCTTCTTGTAATTTTATCTATTTCATTTGTACTCTTGTGGTAGTTCCTTAGTATATATTTCTTATTGTTGAAATTCTAGATTAGTGACAAATCTAGTTTTATTGTTTAAGGCATAATTAAAGCACTTCCCCGTTTAACTTATCCGTACTTACCATCTTCTACTACATTGAAATTTGGTGTTTTGCAAGAGCATAAATTCACACCCATCAACCTACACCCTAAACCACTCATGAAATTTGTGTCTCCTTTTATGTGAGGTTGATGAGATGATAACGAGATTTGGAAACAACCTGTGATGATGATGAAGATGATGAACGTAAGATCATATTCAGAAAATGAGTGTTTTTGTTTGATTGAACTCTCTTTGCAAATTTTCTTTGATTAATGAAAATTAATTGTAAACTTTAATTACCATATATAGAGTCAGTAATTAATTAATGTCAAATGTTACTTTAAACGTATGACAATTGATTATAAAATTTAATTACTGTTGTAGGATAACATTATTGTGTGCCTTGTCAAAGTAGGACTCTTAGTATAGGTTATCATTCTAGAATCACTACAAAAAAAGTTTGCAATGGCTACGCTTACTTAGCGTCGGCACTCAATTGCCATTGCTAATGTTCAAATTTGCTTCGGCAAGCCCTGCAGTCGAAAATTTCGATTAAGTTTGCGTTAGCAACATGACGTTGTCGCAATTGATCGGTTTTTAGCGACTGTATGAGGATTTCCGTCGCAAACATAATGGCTGGATGCCTGGATGTATATCAAAACTAGTTCGGAGACCAAACACTTGCGAAAAAAAAAGAAGAGTTTTGACACTCTTTCTCTCGCGAAGCTCGATCTGTTCTCTCTGAGACCTTGGCGTCTCTCTCTTCTTCAGTTTTCTCTCTTGGGTCTTCTTGCTCCTTCCATCTTCACCTTGACCGTTAAAGTTAGCTGAATCCTTTGAACCCATATGGCCTAGATCCCCTTTCGGATTAACCTAACTTTAAATTTTCGAATTAGGGGTTTGGATTTGTGGTGCGATTGAGGTTTTTCTTTGTAGTGAGGGATAGAAGAGATCTCAACACTACGGTTTTGGAGCGCAAGAAGGCTGCGAATCGACTCATGGTGGATGAAGCTATCAACCATGTCAACTCGGTCGTCGCGCTTCACCCTGAGACCATGGAGAAGCTCCAGCGGCGACAAAATCTTCATCAAAGTACGATTTTGATTATCTTTGTGGCTGTATTTGTGATTTGTGTCATGATTTGCTGGGTCAATTTCGGATTTTGAAGCCATTCGCATCTGGGTTTCATTTGTGATGAGTGTGTGATTGAAAATGTGATTTTAGTTATTATAAGTGGGAAATGGATATTCTTGAATTGGTTCAATTTGATAATGGAAATAAGTTATTAAGCATTTAAGGTTTAATTTTGTTTATGGGCAGATGCTGTATAATTTATGATATTGATGTCTTTTACAGTAATGGTTTTTGATTCTGTGAATTAATCTATTGAATTTAAGGAGTCCTCTTTTGATGGCTAAGCTCGATGCTGAGCGGTATCTTAAAACTTCGAAGTCAAACGATTCCCTGATGTGCTTCGGCTTGTCAATGGCAGCTATTAAGTGTACACCTGATTTGCACTTATTTATAGCGCAAATTGTATTCCTAATCACGAGAGTTAAGCTTTTCTGAAGGCATTTTGTTACTACTAATATGCGTTTTCACGATTTCAGGTTACTTAGGTGACTTGAGGTAATTCGGCACAAGAAGGTGCATTTTGACCACTTTTGGGCACACTTCCGAGAAGAGGACAAGAAATCAACCGTGGCTTCTAGACATTGAAGATTGCACAAATCAACCTTCGGAAGACGTTGCCATTGAAGGCCTTGAAGAATCGAAGAAAGGAAGGAAAATGAAGAAATTGCATTTCCGGCGATTTTTCCGGCCAACCACCACCACAAGAGGCGGCAGCACCGCCGGACCATCACCGGAGCATCACCACACCTGGAGAAGATAGTCTTGACCAGTTGCATGTATGGGTAGCTGCACCCATTACATAAGGAAAATCAGTTTGGTTTACCTATGCATTCACTTTTCCTTAAAATCCTCCACTTAGCCTTCCTTTTGCAACTCTCCATGCATCCACTCACACACTTCACTAGGGAGACTCTTGGGGGCTGAGAGAGGGCTGTTGAATCACATCCCATAACCCTAATTCTAGAGACAATTCGTACACACCCAGATCAGCCACCACCTTACACATTCAGCCACCAAGAACACCAAGAAACTGCCCAGTTTTGTTCTTCCATTTTCACCACTTTCCATTGCTCAAATCACTTTCCATCCTTCACGAAAGTTGTTCCTAAGGCATCCATTTATCTTAGGAACCAACTTTCATCACCAGTCCACTATCATTTCACCACGTTTCAAGCTCCACAGCTGGGAATTCGTCAAGAACACAAGAATCCGGAAACTTGAAGGAGAAGAAGCTTGGAAGAGAAGAGGAGTTTAAGAGGGGGCTGTCATCTACACTTGGAGTCACCAAGGAGCTGCTGGCCATCATCCCTTGAGAACTTCTTAACTCTACTTTTGTTATTCTTTGTATCTATGTTTATATTCTTGACAAGAATGATGTATTCCTTGAACATGTGTGAGTAGTTCATTAGGTTGGGGGCTAGGGTTGTGTGCTCTAGCCCATGATGATGTTTTGATGACTTGTATTGAATATGCTTGATGATTTCGTTTTTGGATATGTTCATTGTTTAAATACGGTTTTGTTTGATGCTTGTTCATGAATCTAACTAGTTCTCAAGCATGTGTTAAACTTAAATTGTTAGGATTTTATGCTAGTTACATGTTATCCTAAGTGTTGAATCTTGAGCATGATGAGTTTATGTCAATGGACTGAACTTGTTTGAACCTTGATTCTTGAAACTCTATGCCTAGGAAGTTTATTTGAGACCCTAACAAGGCTTGGATAAATGGACTAGGAGTATTTGTGACCCTAATAAGGCACAAAATAGGCCTAGAAGAGTCCATCCTTTGAGCCATAACATGGCAAGGATAGGGGTTTGATCCATAGTAAATTCATTGATGCATGTTCTTGAGAGTTATCATACATTTGATTGGGGTAGAGTGAACCCGAAACTCCAACTGTTTCATCCATTTGATCACACACAAAGCATACATTTGTTGGGCTTGTCACCTCAACAGCACAAAAGCGATTGAACACACTTGCTTGTGTTCTTGTTACCACAATTTCATATTGATTAGATTGGTTACATAGTTACTGTTTTGGTTACAAGTCACCCAAGAGTAACACACAATTGAACACTACACTTGCATATTGCACATACTCCACATCTAAGTACATAATTCATCTCTAATCACACCACTTCTAGTGCATAGCATATCTTGGTTGCATTTGCTCACCAAGTAGGGATCTTGGGTCTTCCAATCCCTTGGGTACGACAACCCCTGGTCACAATTTACCATCCACTACACTTTGACGGCGATACTCACATTCACCCCGTATCTATCGATGAGTCAACACCTTTATATCCTTTGCAGCTCATATATACCTCTATATTTGTATATTTTTCCTCAAGAGGAAAAGCAATTCGAGTCATTCCGAGTACATGGTAGTTTAATTCAGCACTTCTTTCTAATACCCAACATACATGCTTGACCATTCTAAGATTAATAATAGACTGGTCATGGCTGCCTGCTATGTATATAGACATAGACACGTATACAACCCACATCCTAAATTATATGTATGTAGCTACCTTATTTCTACCCATCAGACATGTGTTTCAGCTTATAGGTATTTAGAATTTTTCTTTTTGTTCTCATCTCAGTCCTTTGAGCTAAGAAAACTGAGAAAATTAAAAGAAGCATACTAACTAAACTTGAAAAGAAAAGAGTCCAGTAGCTTCTGTACTCAAAGTCCAGTAGCTTAATTAAGCTTCTGTCCATAATTTCAATAATATCCATCTAATTGCAATTTCAGTATGCAAATATTACTTGCAGTTTCGATGAAGTAGTGCATTTCTTTTTGGGTTTCTCTATCGATACTTTTTGCCTTGTTTTCCGGCCTGCTTGTTGTTCTCTACAAGCTTATGCAACAAATTTTTTTTTTCACTTACTATTTATGGAAGTTGTGTGGATGCTACTTGATCTTGAAATCTTAATTTGGCTTCTGAGTTTCCGTTTATAGCTCCAGAGATCAACTAGGTAGTCCATTTTTCCCCTTTTCACTTTACCTTTACTATATATTTGAACACTGCTTTATTAATTACTGGATCCTAGCTAGTTACTTTTGGCTTTGGTGCTTGGATTATATGTGAAAAGGGGTAAATTCTCATTTTAACTAGTTCAACTTAAGTCTCTGACGGAACCTTTGCATTCTTTTGTGCCTTCCTTTATTAGTCTTTGCAGATCTTGGTTCATTCATTGTGTTATGTATAGTATAGATTGCTTTAGCAGCTTGACTGTTAGTTTCCTTATTAAGCAGATCTTGATTAGTTTAGATATGTATGATTATTAATATTTATAGTCATTTGAGCTGGATTCTACAATTGACATACCCTTCTATTATTGTACTTATATGGGTTGGTTCTACTATAAATGATTATGAATTTGTCTTTTCCTTTCTGGTAGTAACTCGATGCAGTAGCAAAACATATATAATAAATATTGATTTGAGAATTGAATAATTTTTCTGTACCGTGTTGTTTTCCTTTCTAGTATTCATTCCCATAAACACTTTAGAATTTGAATATATGTGTTTGATATGTCTTAGGTTCCAGTGCAACTAGTGGCCATGAAATGAGGAGGGAGTCCATAGGAGATGAAGCAAATCTAGAGCCAACTAGTGACAGCAATGGATTGAGTTTATAAGTTCCTGCATCATATTGAAGAAGACAAAGTGCAGTGTGTTGACTTCTAAACTAAATAGAGAAGGTTCTTAGCTGCCCAGGTTTTAGATCGAAGACATTGTATAGATTATAATCGTAGGGTTTTAGGCCTATTTGTTAGGGTTTACATGTTTGAACTTGTCAATCTTGTTTACTAAAAAAGGTATAATGGAATTTTGAATTTAATGTGTTGTAAATTGTCGGGAAAATATATGGTGTGATTTTTTTATTAATTTTGGAATAATTTTTTTTTTAATTTTGGAATATATTTTGCGACGGCAAATGTCTGTAGCTAAATAGTCAATGGTGACGGCATATAGCGTGGCGACTCTCCGTCGCAAACTGATCACCAAAGTCACGGAAAGACCATTGCGACCCTTTTGCCGTCGCTTAATCTCTTTGCGACGGCAAATTGCCGTGTCCACGAGCATTGGCGATGCCACATACGGCTACACATCGATTGCCGTCGCATAGCCGTCGCCAAAGGTCTTTTGCGACGGCAATTGACCAAATGCCGTCGCTAAATTTGGATTTTTTTGTAGTGAATATGGATTAGATATTTCCTACATCAATACGGATTGTATCTTGTATTCATCTATATATAGAGGCCCTTATTCATTAATAAAGATGATCATATTCTCTACTATTTCTCTCTTTATTTACGTTTCCCTTAAACACGTTATCAGCACGAGCCCTAACCTTAGCTACAAAACCAAAAATCCAAAAACAGTTTTCGTGAACAGTACCAACGTGAATAGTGTCGCCAATCAAGAATTCAAGCATATTTTCTCCAATCAAGAAAACCAAGTAAGTATTTTCTAAAAGTTCCTGCTTTTGATGCGGTTATGTTTTTCTCGGGGATTTAAAAACTTCCCTTCTTCTACATCTCGACCCCTCTTATGGCGTGGGACTTTCATGGTGAAATTTATGAGAAAAATACAATAAGCTATACCTACTTCGAAAGATTATGAGAAGTATTAGGGGAGTGATTGAGCTTTATATCGCTTGCGATATATGTAAGTCATGAGCACCCCTAATGTTATCATTCTTTTGTAAAAGTTAAAGAGCTTTAAATGAATCGTGGGGATTCATAATATATGCTATGATAAAGTAATTTCATGAGCATCCAAGAATATCTTCGTGATAAAGTAATTTCACGAAGGCATCGAATTCGACCAATTTTTGGTCATGGCTTATTCATTACTAGACTCACCTACGTATGTGTGATTTAGGTAAGGGGTTGGAATCAGTGGTATTGAGAGAGCTTTGCTCCACCGACATTCCCCTTTCTTATCTGGTCATGCCTGCGTGGAGCTATCAAACGGTTTAAGTCATGGTCATATCCATCTTAGTCTTGTTCTAATCCGAAAAATACTTGGAAACTTTATTTAGTGTTCGTGGATGTCTTTTTATGACTGTGAAACTAAGGTATCTTCTTATTGTGATAAAATAATTTCACAAGTGATAAAAGTGATAAAGTAATTTCACTATTGCTGAATATAATTCATATATGCTTCAACTATGGTTATGCTTCAATTTTGTAAAGATGATTCTTACGGAAGCAGAATTAATAGAGAAAACTCTCTCTACCTTCCTAGCTTCGGCACTTATATTGTACATACAATATCGTTTCATGTATATTGCCAAGAAACTTTCAATCAGCTTATCAATTATCTGCAAATAGCTGAAAACATGACACGATCATGAGAAGGAAATTGCAACAACGTTGCACAAAATCGTGGGAACTATTGCACCACGTAAAAAGGGGCAAGAGGGAAGAGGCATGGGCCATGGAGGCCATGCCAACGCCGGCAAAGTAAAGCGTGGCAATAAGGTGTCAAGAGCACCAATCTATCCTCCAAAGGCACATGGTGCCGAAACACTTTTTCCCGACGAATGGTTCGTCGCTATAGCCCTTGACCAACGAACAGATCCTCGCTATTGGTAACCTATCTTTTACCAATCAACGGATCACCAATGAAGCATGTGTAGATAATGAGTTATATTCCACTTCATATGAAGCATTAAAAGATACCGGAAAGGACACGAACGTCAATCTCACAATTGCATATTTTATAGTCAACCAAATTAACGAGAAGACTACGGAAGTTCCAGACTTCCAATTGCAATTGTTTTTCCAAGTTTATTATGTAAATAGGCGTTTATGCCTTAATTAAATTGACAATTGTCATATTTATTTTGGATTAGATTTTCTGGACAAGACCTCGATGCAATCATTAATTGGCATATGAATAATAAATCTTTGATTTTTCCTCCAAGTACTGAGAAAATTTCGACTAATGTATCATAGTATCAATTCATATTTGCCAAACGATTATCATATGGAAACTCATTGTAAGAATGGACAAAAATACTTATGTATTATTTCTAATGGTTGCGGAAGAAAGCGCATCTTAGAAAAACTTATGTGTGGATCTAGTGGGTTATACTTAACCACTATTCGTATCATTGAATCCAACAATGTTTTAAAGATGATCTCTTGGATTCTGACACATATAGGCTTTGACACGATTGCTTGGGACATCCAGGTCGTGATATGATGATCCGTATATTGAAAACCTCACACAGACATCTATATTATCGAGCTAATAGAAGCAAGAATCAAAGGTTGATTCAAGGAGACGAAACAGCCATGCCACAAAGCAGCGTGGGTGCTGTCCGACGCCAGTCGACCGGTCGAACACCTTTCTGGAAATGTCGACTTGTTAATTGTCGACCGGTCGAAGTACCCTTGTCGACCGGTTGAAGCCCCCTGACGTGAGAAAAGTCTCATTGTCCAAATTTGAATAAGATTCCTCCTATGCTTCTACCTTTATGGCCAATGACTCATTTTGCAAAGCCTGTTCCTTGAGCAAATTAGGATCGAGACCAAGAAATACTATTCCATTCTTACATTGTATCCAAGGAAATATTTGTAGACTCATCCACTCATATTGCAGACTTTTGAGATACTTTATGGTTTAGGTGGATGCATCGACATACTGGTCACATGTCGTTTTATTGTCTACACGTAATGCTGCTTATGCAAAACTTCTAGCACCAGTTATACGCTTAAGGGCTCACCACTCAGATCATCCTCTTATGTCAGATATGTCTTGACAATGCTAGAGAGTTTACATCACAGAAATTTGATGATTATTGCATATTTATTGGGATTAAAGTAAATATCTCATACCACATGTGCATAAACAAAAATGGTCTCAGACATTGGTTATGCGCACCATTCTCCCATTATCTGCTTGGGGTTATGCAATATCGCATGCAGCTTTACTTATTCATTTTCAGACCCACTATCAATCAACCGTTTTATGCGTACCAGATGGTAACTGGAGATGAGCAGGATGTCTCACTTTTTACGCATATTTAATTGCGCGATTTATGTGTCAATTGCGCCCCCACAGCGCACTATAATTGGGTCTTCCGAAACGTTTAAGTATTTATGTTGGTAAAGAATCTCCAACTATTGTTCGCTACTTGATCCTTGACAGGCGATCTCTCACCCGCTATATTTGCGGATTGTTACTTTGATGAGACAGTCTTCCCGTCGTTAGGGGGAGATAAGAACAAGTATGTTCAACAGGAACGACAGGAATTGTCGTGGTCTGTCCCCACTCTGTCTCATCTTGATCCCCAAATCGCACAAACGTGTTAGTAACGTGCGTAGTATACTCAATATTCAAAACATAGTAGATTCGATGCCTAATGCGTTTTCTGATATTGATAAAGTGACGAGATCAAATACACCAGCTGCACACATGCCTGCAAGGTTGGAAATCTCTTAAAGGAAGAGGGGATATGACACCGATAATGGTGTCACAACCACACAAAGTGGAGGTGTGATTGAGGCCGTGGTTCCCTAAAGGAAGAGGGTGAGACCACTTGGTTCGATGAATACTCGCCAAAGGAAAGAAGCGAGTTTGGCACAGCCTATTCCATTCATCATCAATATCGAAACCCGTCTCATGAGATTATCTCTGATTATGTCCATGAATCAATATTGGGGGACGCCTCAATGATTAAACCAATTTCAGAGAATAACAAAATCTCGATAAATGCATGCATGCTTGAGACAAAATTCTTGATGATGTACTGCTCAATAGAATATAGAGCAAGATGACATCGAACCACGCTCTGTTGAAAAATATCAACATAGAGCATATTGGCCTAAATGGAAAGATGCAATCCCAATTGAACTAGTTTTACTAACAAAGCAAAAAGGTATTTGGGTACGTAGTGCTAACGTCCCCAAGTGTAAAGCTTATTGGACATAAATAAGTCTTTGTTAGAAAGCGTAAAGAGAAGAAAGAAGTCTTGAGATATAAGTCTCGCCTCGTGGCACAAGGTTTCTCACAAACGCTCTGGGATTGACTACGAGAAGATGTATTCACTCGTAAGGAATGATATTACATTCCGCTACCTTGTCAGTTTGGTAGCTTCCACAAATAACTTGACATGCAGCTTATAAATGTGGTTACAACATATCTCTATGGAGATCTAAATTCAGAGATATATATGAAGGTGCCTAATGGACTTCAATTACCCACATCAAGTGACTCTAAACCACGGAGTGCGTTTTTGATAAGATTAAAATGCTCACTTTATGTGACTACTTGATTGGGAAGGGATATATAAATAATGGTTTATGCCCATGTGTGTTATTAAGAGAACAAGTTCCGGATTTGCAATTATTATTGTCTATGTTGATGACATAAATTTAATTGGCACTCTTGAAGAACTGAGAGATATTGCTACGTATTTGAAATCCGAATTTGACATGAAAGTTCTTGGGAAACTCGGTTTCTAGGCCTTGTGCTAGGGCATCGAGATAGTGGAATATTAATCCACTAATTGGCTTGTGTCCATAAGATGTTAATGAGATTTAACATGGACAATGTACATCCATTTTAGCATTCCCATGATCAATCAGACCCTAGATCAAAGGAATGATCAATTTCTTCAAAAGAATGATGACGAATAAAATATATGGGCCGAAGTGCTATATCTAAGTGCAATAGGCGCATTATTGTACTTAAGCTCAATACACTAGACATCTCTTTTGTTGTGAACTTGTTAGCTAGATTTAGCTATGCGCTCACGCAATGCCATTGAGTGGCATAAAGACAATATTTTGATACCTTAAGGGTACAATCGATTTGTTTTATCCCTACATAGAGACAAGAGGAGTTGAAAAAGGAACTTCAAACCTCAAAGGCATTAAAATATGGCAGATTTATTTACTAAGTCTTTGTTTAAGTCCACGTTTGAAAAACATGTTAAAAGCATTGATATGCTTAAGTTATTCGAGATCCCATGATTGTAGAAATCAGGGGGAGGTGCAGACTTGAAGGGGAGTCTGGTACATACATGTCACTTTCAAATGTGAAGGGTGCGTTGTACACTTTTTCCCTTCGACCAAGGTTATTTTTTCCCACTGGGTTTTATTGTTACTTGGCAAGGTTTTTAATGAGACAACATGGAAAGCACCACCTAGTTGTGACTGACACAAGGGGGAGTGTTGTTGGATAACATTATTGTGTGCCTTGTCAAACTAGGACTCTTAGTATAGGTTATCCTTCTAGAATATGGATTAGATATTTCCTACATCAATACGGATTGTTTCTTGTATTCCGCTATATATAGAGGCCCTTATATATTCATTAATAAAGATGATCATATTCTTTACTATTTCTCTCTTTATTTACGTTTCCCTTAAACAATTACTATATACATAACTACATAAGATTGAATCAGTAATTAATTGATAATTTTTAAAGTAGAATAAGTAGCCATTGATCTATGATCGATGGGTACGTATAATAGACATTTGTCTGAAACGATGTGATAATAAGCAATATAATTTGACAATTGGTCAATGATGTTTATATATGGCATGCCACATATAATTAAGGCCTCTACGTCTTAAGCTTTATTAAGACCAACAATCATTTTCCTATACCATAAATGAACCCAAGAAAGAGATGGTACCTCATATCACAATTTTCCCAGCAACACATGCGAAGCTCATCTACCTACATCGATATCATTTGAGATATATGACAAGCAAGTATTATAGAGGGTTTTACCTAGCAAGACTAGTACGTACTTGTGGAGTCTACGTATGGTAGTCAACGTACAAGGTACATTTTGTGAGACACTGAGGGGGTAACATGTGAGCTCGACAAACTGAAAACTGATATGCTAAAAATAGCTCGTCAATTTAAAAAATCCTTATCGGTAGTATAGAATAAGTAGGGTATCGTTCACAACGGAGATCAAAAAGTGTACCTAACAAAAAAATGTCACAAAGAATAAAATAAAATAAAGAATTATTATTAACAAGTATAAAGTATAAATATATACATATGTACAAAGTAAAAAAAAGGGATTGAGAGATAAATTGAATGAAATAAATTAATTAAATTACAAAGAATAAATTAAATAAGATGGGATGGAACATAAAATATATAAAATTCAGCCACATATACACAAGTTTATCAATCATTGGACCGAAAATTAACCAAGTTTCCTAGCCATGAAACAGAAATTAACATATGTGGAGAGTTAGAAGCTAACCATTCTCCAAATAAAACCTCTCTACGAAAATCAACCTAAGTGAAAGTACCTAGATTAACCAAGTACACGGAGTCACATAAGATACTAGAAGTACTAATTAATTAGGATTCAATAACTAAATAAACTCATATATATAGTCTGAAAATTATATAAATCATGTCATGTTAACTAATACAAAGAATAATCAAGCAACACAGAGGAACTCAATAGACAATTTAAAGAATACCAAGTGGTCTCAATAAAGTCGAATTACACCATATGGAAAGCATGAAGAACTCGAAGACCACAAATCTTTGAATCCTTGAAAGCAAGCAATCCAAAGCCGTGAACTCGAGGTGATGATGGTGATGAACACATTGGTTGATGGCTGGTGGTGATGGTGACGTCTCCTTCTTCTCCTCCTTGAAGTCTTGAAAACCCTAAATACTAGAGAATGTAAAATATGATGTGAGATGGAGAAGAGAAAGATGAGGGTTTGTCCCTCCCCCTTGGGGTGTTTTGAAGAGAAGAATAAGGCTGCTATTTATAGGAGAATGGAGAGGAAGAAAAAGACAATGAAAGAAATAAAGAAAGAAAGGGAAGAGAAGTGGAATGTGAGTGGAAGAAAAGAAATGGTAAATGACATGGTGGAAATGTAGTCATATGACAATTAACCATTTATTTAAGTAAAATAAATCAAACATAGTGTGGTGACATGGATGACAATATGGTGGTGAGTGGAGCATTGAGAATAAAAGAAAATGAAAGAATTAAAAAGTAGACAGCACTGAGCTGTGCACACTTGGAATCGAATACTGGACGTTCCACCGGTTGGATGATTCTGCAATTTTAACTGGGAAGACATAACATCCACATGCAGTGTGTGTCAAAAATACAGCTAGATCTGACGGTGCAAGTGGTAGATATGCGCTTTCAAAGTTGACTGATCTGCACAGGCAGAATGTCTGAAAATCTCCTAGTCTAATGGGCTTGTACCTTTCCTCATGCTTTGTGGACTTGGGCTTTCCTTCATGGATTTGGGCATTCATCTTGGGCTCACGACAGCCCACCTCGAAAAAACCCATTAGACTTCGTAAATTTCTGAGGTCCGATTTTCCATTCCGACCACAAATAGTTTTCCTGGTTGCACTAGGTTTCCTACTCCCTTTAGGATTCCTGGCTTCATTAGGATTCCTGGCAGAGTCACGAAAGAATTCAAATTAGGATAGTTTCCCTAATACAATCAGGAAAGTCAAAACATGAAACTTTCCTAAAAATCTCATTTCCGCACATATTTACATTTATACATCATTTAGGGACTCAAATATGGAAACTAAGCTAAAATAGCAAAGTTACAATTAAATCATAGCCAAATAGTAGGGAAAACACATTAAAAACTTCACACTTTGTGCTCATATAAAAAACCGAACAATTAATTAAGATAAATTAGGGCTTTTGGTGTTGATTTTGTACTTGTGTCTTAAATTTTAGACTTCCGCTTAATTATATTTCAAATATTAATGCTAAAAGGTGCTAAGCAATTAGTATGCACAAAAAGTTTAACCCTTAACCTCCAAAACCTATAGTTTAATTTGGACTTGCAGGAGCACAAAATCATAACAATGCAAAGAAAGTAGACTAACTATATATAATTGTTGCTGGCCGGGTTGGATATAAAAGTATTTACTCTTGAGAATAGTTGTAGTTGTGAGAATGTGGAGTGTTGTCCCACATTGGAAAAATAGACCTTAGATATATGTTTATAAGGATTTAGGTTTTGGTTGTAACATGATGTGAAATCTTCAAGTACTTGTCCACTACTTCCTCTACCTCAATTGCATGTATCCTGAAATTGCCAGACACATAGACTAGCTCGTAGTCCAGCAAATCTGCCTTCAACCTACAATTAATTAATTAACCTGATCAATTAATTCACTACGCACATTTTACATTATTCTTTTCTTTTCTTTTCCTTTTTGATAGGAAAAAAAAAGGTATCAAAATGTGGGCTCAGTGCCTAGCTGGACGAAGGAGGGCTGGCCCTGATATTTCAAAAAGCGTGGTCTCAATGTCACAAGCAGTCTGTGCCGAGCTTCCACTTTTGTTACACCTCTCATGCCGTAGTTCCCTTGGTTGTGGACTTGTGGTTTCATTGATTGAATAATATCGGGGATTGCTTGAATTTTGTTTTAAGAGTTAGACGACGTGCAAGACATATTGTTACATATCCGAGGTGATTGATGTAGTGGTTTGACACTAAAGTTGTCTCACGAGATATCTTGGGTTCGACTCTTTTCGGATATGTACCTAGGTGGGTTGGGGTAGGGGTGTGTGCGTTAAAAAAAAACCATATTGCTACATTAATTAGACGACAAACCATATTGCTACATTAAGAAAGTCATCTTTACTCCCACCGCTTAGCTTCCCTTGGGTTGGTTTTCTCAACTTTGACGTACAGCGTAGCCAGAACTCAAATTGTATTACCACTTTTTCCCAACACATGAAAAAAAAAAACATAAAAGTTTAAAATATAAAATATAATAGTATCACGCACTAGTCTTGCATAGTACACAAATCAAGGAAAGAACTGCAATTCCAAAATTTCCGTTGGGTTTCACCAAATCTATTTGGCATTGCAACAGCCCAATTAAACTTTCAACTTCCATGTTATTTATTCGAAGATGATGCGGCTAGGCAAAGCACACTCTGAGATCTTTTCAATCCAATAGTCCGGCCTCCCGGTAGCTTTCAACAGAGTCGATGAGACTATGAGAGTCTCGTCCAATGTCCGGAAACTCCAACCTAGCCTTTGCAGTTTCTCTGAGCTCACCAGTTTGACTTTGTCTACTTCAACAAAGGTGCCATCATACATTTGCATAATCAAGTACTGAAGAGGGCAAACCATAGCAACAGTAACGGCCATTCTACATTTGCTTGACCATGCAGATCAATCAAGTAAATCTCACCATTCTAACTACAAGTATTAATGGAAAACCTTACCTCTTAGGATAATTGAAATTAGGATAAAAGCGCCTCAGCTTCTCAACCAGATCCACGTTCTTAACATGGTGGGATAGGCATATGTATCTTCCTAGCTTCAGCCTCAGGCTTCTCGTATGCCAAAAGAAGTGCTTGAACTAAATCCCGCACGTCAACTACATTACGGGGCCGGTTTTCAACTGAATCATTCCCTTCTGCATGGGGACATTGCTGAAGCCAGTTAATATAAAATGCATGCATACATATTGAGGTGCCCTTCCACTAAGGGATCCAGTTTCTTGTGCATTTTAAGGGATCGCACGTGAAACCCCATTTGCGATCACTTTTCGACAATTCGACGGTTCAAGTTTTAAGCCTCCACACATTAGATCATTTCTGCAAAGTTTTAGCCTAGGAAACTGTTAAGTACTAAACTCAATCAAATCAATGGACGAACGTAATCTATCCAACATGAACCGTTCATTATCATAATAAATTACTATTATTAACACCTTAACGGTTTCCAATTAGGTTGAAACTTTGCATAAATGATCTACATCTAGAGACCTAAAGTTTGAACGGTTAGATTGTTGAAATGTGATTACAAAGTAGGCCGCGCCTGTAATCCAATAAAAAAAAATGGATCCCTTAGCTCAGTAGAAACCAAAATAGAGATAAACAGTTGGAAACTAGCGTAGACATACTATAACCGAAATATGACAGTATGTAGAGTCTAATTAACAGCATTGAATACACCCTGTGGTTATGTCAAAAGTAAGTACCCTTCAAAAGCTTGATGAGGATCAAGGTACTTGCATTTACAGTGGACTGCGGGATTGGCCCAAAAATATATGTAGGGCAAACGGTCACAAGGTCAATCCCAGTTCTTTTTGCAAACTGCAGAGCCTCGGATTCTGCTTCAGTTTTTGAAAGGCAATACCAGTTCTGGCAAAACAAAGAACATACAAATGTAAATTTCTTGCATTAGAGTAGTGCACCACCTTCAATATTAGGTTTTATAATTGTTAAATTTGTAACTCCCAATACGAATATCAAATAATTATAGAGATAGTGTTTGGAGTAAACTACTAAGGGATTTATGTAGTCAGTATAGCTCATGCCTAGATGAAAACCAAACTTGCAGATTTTCATCAGCTGAATTCTATCTAAATAGATTACAGGGACCCTGACATTTGTAAACAGAATTGCATTGCGTAGTACATAACTAAATTAGATTTTATAATCACTTTTAGTAACACAAGTTTTGCATTTGGAAGAAGTTGAGAACTTTGACTGCAAATGTGGAATCAAATTTCATAAAGGTTAGTAAATAAAAAAAGTTCCCACTTTTGGGGAATTTCATTTTTTTTAATGAGCATTGTTCATATTGCTTCAGGATTTCTCTATAGTCTGTTCATTAAAGCTTTTTGTTATCTCTGCGAACAACAGAGTTTTCACTCCCTAGCTTATTCCTATTTTCTTGTTAGTTCTTGGGGAACCAAAACTAATAAAAGTGTTATTGGTATCTTTTTGTTCCTATTTCATGGTTCTACGTACAACAAACCGCAACTATCATTAAGAGTTAAGACTGAGTGCTGTACGATATAAAATTTGTCAACAGATACCTCAGTCTTTCTGCAGTATTCCTTATCCGACCAACAAGTCTCATCTATCACTTGATCTTCAGGCCACGTAGGATTCATGGCCACAGCAGCCACAGAGGACACAAAAACAACTCGCTTGACTTTTGCTTCAAGAGATGATTTAAGTACATTAAGTGTCCCCTTCACAGCAGGTTCAATCAACTCTACCTGCACAAAAGATGCACCAAATCTTAATACACTAAATTGTATGAACCCAAATTAATTGAGTACTCAGTGGTGATGAGACAGATAGTTTGGCACCCTTTAAATGCTTCAATCATCTACAACATTGATTAGAACCATTCATACATATATGCAATTCCTTGTATCATGAATTAGTAACAATATGATCGAGCATGCTAACTACAACTATAGCGAGCAAGAGTATTGGGGATGAATGAGGGAGACTCTTGCCTCAGGATTTGGCACACTGGAGGAGGGAACTGGACTGGCGACATGAAACACTCCATCGCATTCTAGCTTCAATTGCAGCACGAAGGGAGTCATAATCCAATAAGTCGGCTTTGAATAGTTTCAGGTTTTCAGATGCCTTCTCAAGCTTTTTCAAGTGAGAATACTTATCATCCCCTACAAGCACAATACAGCCATTTCCATGATTGTTTGCTAATGAATCAAGATTGTAATTGATGTTTACATTAGTTACCACACAAGAGAACAATTAGCCAA